>CAJGYO010000006.1:10546423-10964201 GCA_904845875.1 Miscanthus lutarioriparius | reverse complement strand
TACAACAACCAAAATCGTCTGAGGATTCAATATACATGCCACATATTACATAAAGTTCATAGATACATTTCCCCATCAGAGTACGAATAAAAGTTATTACAAACCGAGTTTGGTAGATAAAAGCGGAAGCAAATTAAGTTTTAAAGTAACGTTTCCAACATAGTTTAATACAGTGCCAAGATACGATCACGGTCCACAAAAGCATGTAGAAGGATTAATAAGAAGCCTGCCCAAGGCTTACTCCTCATCCACAGCAGGATAGAAGCAACTCTTGCAATAACCATGATATACAGTGCCATCTGCAACATGGGAAATAAAACCCTGAGTACGAGAAGGTACTCAGCTAGACTTACCCGCCATAAACCAAAAATAAAATGACTCCAAGGATTATGCAAGGCTGTATAAGTGGAGATAGCTTGACAACATTTTGCATGAAAGCAAATGACTTACTGTACACTTAGGATTCCTTTATCAATTATTTATAACTATCCATCTCTAGATTAGCAACTATCCTGTGCCAAACATGTGGTATATCAATTGAGAAGCATACAATAGTAACCATAGCAGGTATTGTAATTCCATATTCATCCGAACCATCATGTTTCATAACACAGTTACTACGATGTTGGAGCAAGTCAAGTTTCTCATTATCCGGGAGAGACGGCGATTCGAATCGATTTCATGTAGTAGTCACTCATAGAGCTAGCTAGTGTAATCACCTGGAGCTTAAATGTTGGTTCATGAAATGTAACCATGAATAAGGTCCTATTTGCTACCCTAGTGTGGCTACATGTTTGTGTGACTCACATCCACCAAGTACATGTGTACACTCATGACCATATGCATAGATACATGGAGACATGAAATAACGAGAAAAGTTGCATATGTTTAAGAAACATGCGATAACAAGCAAACGTTGCAGATGTTTCAATCTAATGTTTCAAAGGTAATTGCTTGTTTATGAATGCTTGATGATCATGCTCATGTTATGCAATTCAAGTTATGCAAGGCTAACACCCGAGGTGTTACAGCCCCTCCCCCTTATAAAAATCTCGTCCCGAGATTTGGAAGACCTACCATTCTTGGAAAAAGGCGGGATAAACTTCTTGTAGATAATCTTCTCTTTCCCACGTAGCATCTTGTTCACTATGATTGTTCCACACCACCTTATAGAACTTAAAAATCTTACTCCGGGTTACTCTCTCCATCTCCTCTAATACTCGAATTGGCTTTTCTTCATAGGTCAAATCCGATTGAAGCTGCATGTTGGTGGGTGCAATAGCTTCTTTCGGTACTCGAAGACATTTCTTCAACTGAGAAACATGGAACACATCAAATATTGCACTCATTTCTGGTGGAAGTTGTAATTTATACGCAACATTTCCATTTCGTTCCAAAATTTTGTATGGCCCTACATATCTTGGTGAAAGCTTCTTTTTCATCCCAAATCTCTTCACACCTTTCATGGGTGATACTCTCAAATACATAGTCACCCACTTCAAAAGTTAGTGGTCTTCTTCTTCTGTCGGCATAACTCTTTTGTCTTGATTGAGCTGCCTTCATGTGTTGTTGGATGATACGTACTTGTTCTTTGGCTTTATTGACAAAGTCAATACCAAAGTATCTCCTTTCACCGGGCTCAATCCAATTCAATGGAGTTCTACATTTTCTGCCATACAAGGCTTCAAATGGAGCCATTTTGATACTCGCTTGATAACTGTTGTTATAGGAGAATTCAGCTAAAGGTAACCATTTCTCCCATGAACCCTTTGAAGATATAACACAAGCTCTAAGTAAATCTTCTAGGATTTGGTTCACTCGCTCTGTCTGTCCTGAAGTTTGCGGATGATATGCCGAACTTCTGATTAGCTTGGTTCCCAAAGCCTGGTGTAAGTGCTCCCAGAAATGAGCTATGAACTGTGGTCCTCGATCTGAGATTATAGTCCTGGGTACTCCATGCAGTCTCACGATCTGGGAAACATATAACTCAGAGTATTTCCCCACGTGATAGGTTGTGTGAACTGGTACAAAATGTGCTGACTTGGTGAGACGATCAACAATTATCCATATTGAATCGTGACCTTGTGGCGTCATTGGAAGGCCTGTGATAAAGTCCATGCTGATTTCCTCCCATTTCCATCCTGGAATAGGTAATGGCTGAAGTAATCCAGCAGTTTTCATATGGACAACTTTTACTCTACTGCAGTAATCACACCTAGCAACATAGGCTGCGATTTCTTTCTTCATCTTAGTCCACCAAAAACGGGTTTTCAAATCTTGATACATCTTACTACTACCCGGATGGATAGACAATTTGGACGAGTGAGCTTCCTCTAAAATTTGATTCCTTAGCTCACGGTCTTTTGGTACCACAAGGCGGCCCTCAAACCATAATACACCTCTTTCGTCCATTCTAAAATGCTTCGTCTCTTGCTCTTGCATTTTTCTCTTGATGTGACTTATTCCTATATCTGTCTGCTGCAACTCTATGATTTTGCTCTCAAGTGAACAACTGATCGTGATATTGTGTAGTACAACAGGATGTAACAAGTTGAATCTATCTTCCAGTAATGCTTCTATAGTGTTGCAATGAGACTTCTGACTCAGTGCATCTGCTACTACATTAGCCTTACCCGGATGGTAGTGCACTTCTAAATTGTAGTCCTTAATTAGCTCTAACCATCTTCGTTGTCTCATGTTCGGTTCTGGTGGGTAAAGATATACTTGAGACTTTTGTGGTCGATATAGATATGACATACATTGCCCAACAAGTAATGTCTCCATATCTTTAACGCATGAACAACAGTACAAGTTCCAAATCATGTGTAGGGTAGTTAACTTCATGTTTCCTCAATTGCCGAGAAGCATATGCAATTACTCTTCCTTCTTGCATAAGCACACATCCCAAACCTATTCCTGATGCATCACAAAATACATCGAAAGGCTTTTCAATGTCGGGTTGTGCTAGCACAGGTGCGATAGTCAACAAAGTTCTGAGGGTGTGAAAAGCTGCTTCACATTCTGGTGTCCATTTATACTTCTCATCTTTCTGAAGTAGTCTGGTCATGGGCTTAGCTATCTTTGAGAAATCTGGAATGAAACGACGATAATACCACCTTAACCCTAGAAAACTCCGAACTTCATGAACCGAAGTTGGGGCTTTCCAATCCATGACCTCTTGTACTTTTGATGGGTCTCTGAAAATTCCATCTCTTGATAAGATGTGACCTAAGAAAGGTACCTTGCTCAACCAAAATTCACATTTGCTAAACTTGGCATATAGCTTATGCTTCCTCAATCTGGATAGGACAATCCTCGATGCTCTTCATGATCGACTCATTTTACGAATAAATCAATATATCATCGATAAACACGACCATGAACTTGTCGAGTTCGGGCATGAATACCGAGTTCATCAATACATGAAGTAAGTTGGAGCATTTGTTAGTCAAAAGACATAACCAAATACTCGTATAAGCGATTACCTAGTAGAAAAGCGCTTTTAGGGTATATCCTCTGGCGGGATCTTTATTTGATGGTAGCGACCTCA
Source organism: Miscanthus lutarioriparius (assembly GCA_904845875.1). Classification (NCBI taxonomy): domain Eukaryota; kingdom Viridiplantae; phylum Streptophyta; class Magnoliopsida; order Poales; family Poaceae; genus Miscanthus; species Miscanthus lutarioriparius. The sequence continues at coordinate 10,960,651 of CAJGYO010000006.1, read as the reverse complement.
AGTCAATTTTGGAGAATACCTTTGCCTTCGCTAGCTGATCGAACAAGATGTCGATGCGAGGCAATGGATATTTGTTCTTGATGGTCACAGCATTGAGTGGTCTATAATCTACACACATTCTCAGTGACTTATCCTTCTTTTTCACAAATAAGGCTGGACATCCCTATAGAGATGAGCTAGGTTGAATAAGACCTTTGTCCAATAGATCTTGCAATTGAACCTTAAGTTCTGCTAACTCATTGGGTGGCATTCTATAGGGCCTTCTTGATATGGGTGTTGTACCTGGCACTAACTCAATCTTGAATTCCACCTCCCTATCAGGTGGTAAGCCTGGTAATTCCTCTGGAAATACATCCGGAAACTCACAAACTACGGGGATATCACTAAGTGTGGTGGCTTGGATAGCACAAGCTAAATGTTGAAGTTCAAAATTGCGGGAGAGTGGTACTAGAAAAGCATTCCCTCCCGTGGGTTCTCTCAACATAATGGTATGGGTGCTAGTGTCAATAAGAACACCATGATCCTTCATCCAATTCATGCCTAAGATTACACTTATCGATAACCCGGGCAATATTATCAAATCCGTCGTGTACTCCCTCCCTTGTATAGAGATGAGTACATTTTTTACTATCTTTTTGGTAGTAACAGTACCCCCTGCTGAACTTATGTTATAACCCCCTTTACTTACTTCAATTATTTCTTGATCATGTCTAGATGCAAATGTTTGACTCATAAAGGAATGAGAAGCTCCCGAATCAAATAAAACAACAGTGGGATGCTTGTTGACAAGAAACATACCAGCCGTGACAACTTCTCCAGCTGGCACTTCTTCCACAGCGGTATAATGCACGTGTCCCTGACGTGCCCTGGCATTCGCCTGTCTCTGATTGTTCTGGTTCTGGTTGCTATTCTTCTTAGGGTGGGGGCATTCCTTAGACCAATGACCCAGTTGGTTGTAGTTGAAACATGGTTGATTACTTCTGAATCCGGTAGAGCTGTCCTGACTGCCATTTCCTTTTGGTAAGGCAATAGTGAACGCCTTACGGAATGGTTTCTGCGGCCTATTATTCTGAGCTTTAGGTGGTGGAGGCCTAAACTTAGGTGTAGGTGGACGGAATTGTGGCCTAGCTGTGATAGGCGCTTTTGACTGGAAGGATCCGGATGCACCGGCCTCATATGTCCTCTTGCGACCCTTAGCAACTGCATGCATGTTGTTGTGGTTTTCTTGGGTCAAGGCATCACTAATAAACTCATTGTACGTGGCAAGGCCATATGTGAGCATCTACCCACGTCAAGCCATATGTGCTTGTGGCAAGGCCGACAGCTAGCGGCGAGTGCACGTCTCAGTCTTAATTAATAGAAACATCAATTATAGATCATAAAGAAAATTAGCCTGTGACAGACTAATAATTGCCCAACTTTAGTGGTCAGACAAATGCATTATTCAAGATACGATTTATTCATACCTTGTACAGGATGTCAATTTGATCTACGTCACATGTCGCGTAGGGCAGTGGTTAGTAGACACATACCGCGTAGGGCATTTGGTATTGTTTAGCGCAGATTGACCACCTGTAGAGGTAGCATGGTGGATACCGAACGTTTACATGTCTGGTTGCGGGGATGGCCGACAACGGTACATCCAACATGTGCTTGTTCAAGACAAAAATGTCGATCTACTAGCATGTATGTGTGTAATATGCAGGATTAATGTAGTAGAACTTGTGCAGAGTAATCTATTCTAGTCGACTCTATATATCGAAAGACAAACAAGATTAAACTGCTATAGAAAATTCATCTACCAGCAAAATAAATCTACAAGATTGATTCATGGTACAAAATATATTAGAAAACATATTGACGCGATTTAACGGCAAACAGGAACCTATCAACCGGATGACGAAGCCATGCCGCACAACAAGGCCTTTGTTCTTGTGTTCCTGCGAACACGAAGTATAAGCCTAGTTTATCAGCCAGCCAATAATATTTTTCTCTCACACTAAATCAGTCAGCAGTATTTTTAGTCACCAAAACGAACAGGCTAGTATATACGCATGCCTTTGTTTGAAGCGTCAGAGCTTTGATTGGCCTATCCTGCCTAGTGTTGAGGGTGTGAAGCCCGCTCGGCGCTCGCATGATGAGGCGCGACGAGGCTAGGGGCGGAGACAGCCCCCTCAGCGGCGCACCACGAGGCCGGGCGGAGCCGTACGGTGGGGCGGGGCGTTGCGCCAGTGGATCGGATCCAGGGCTAGTCGTAGGCACCTGACGACAACGCGGATGGCCAACGCCAGCCTGAGCGCATGGATGGACGCCAACACTCGCGTGTTGCCAAATCGATATGACGCTTAGCCATGTCGAAAAATCAATCTATGAATAGCAAAAACAAATAGATCTTGATTTAATGGCAAACAAATTATGAACGACTAACCTAGTTGAAAGAGCTGCTGATAATGTGTTGAGAATTCCAAGAAAGAAGCATATAGAATTCGTGGATAGATCCGTCTCCCTTGTCCAATCCTAAGAACAAGACACAAGAACACGCGAAAGACATAGGTATATGAGGGGAGGTATCTCTTCATTAGTCGATATAGTCATACATGTGGTTCCTTTATATAGATGTCTGCGGAGCATATATGGCAGCCTTCATGATATATATGGTATGAGTCCATCAGAGCATATGGAACGAGACCATTAATTTTTTAATTGAGAAATTCTTAACACCCCATGTACAAACACGGTAGCACTCCAGTGATTAGCAAGCGATATCGGATCATCAAAGGGCTATTTGCATGTGGTTAGTTCTCGGTGGAGAGCTGCTCGATCTGCTGCTGCACCGGTACTGCAAACTGCAAGCCATGTATAGCTAGGCGAAAGAGTATCATCATCCTTGCCGGTGAAGCGACCTGATTTTCGCGAAGGGAAATCCACAGAGTCGAAGTGTAATAAGATTGTTGTAGATCATATTACCCAAATTCCAGTCGAATATTACATCCATACAACGATAATATCAGAGTACAAATAGTGCGGAATTACATAAATTATTACATCACCGCATTGACGGAATCAAAAGTAGCATTCATTCAGAACAGCTTGAAGATAAGATCGCCAAACTCGAGCGTAGGAACGAACCCCTCAACCGTCAAACACCTCAGATCTATACTCCTCAGCAGAACCTGTGTGCCAAAATTTATCAGTACGATTTGTACTGGCCACTCCCACCCTATGAGCATTGCTTTGTGGAAATTGGATGCAAGTTGGATATAATCAAAAGGTACCTATAAGGCTGGAGTTTCCTATGTATTAGCATTTCAAGTATATGATAACAGTTGGTCAAGTTTTAACACCATTCCCACACCCATTCCACCCCATTCCCATTCTAGAGCCAGGTTTCGATCCTGAGATCGATACACCACCATCTCTACACCATCACCATACCACACCCATACCATTACTCAGTCGACAGGCCAACTCCCTCTCGGCACTGTCTCAAGGCCCGTAGCCCCTGGCTACGTCCGAACACTCACTCCCGGGGGAGAAGAGAAGGACTCATCTCACTATCTAGTTTAAGCAAAACCCAGGAAATGTCCAAAGCCGACAAGTCGGCATATGTATCAATCGATCAACCATACACTCTGCAGAGGTTTTACATAACCACAAGATCTGCCTTCCTCGCTGACCGTCGTCAACTGGGCTGATTCCGGCCACTTGCTATCCTAGGATAATGCCACTCTACCATTCAGCCCTGGTACACCCCAAGTCTAGTCTGGGGTGGCTGAAACTGTGAGTCATGAGCTGAGTCCACAAGGTCTCCATGAAGTCTCAGAAGGGTGTGGGGGAAATCCTCCGCGCCCCTTACCTCCCTCACACTGTCCGCTATCAACCTAGCAGTAGTGGCAATATCCTACCAAGTAGTCCGGCCGTCCCGCACCATATATGGCGAGTGGTACGTAAGGCTTCCCGGTGAATCTGAGTACTAGTAAGTCCTTAGGGATGTCCAAGCCAGAATGTCTTCATCAAGGTTTCCATTTACCGTGCCACCACAGCACCTCCACCCTGGGCTCCTCCTATCATAGGATCACACCCAGGGCCACCTCATATACCATTTACCCACCACAGGTATCCATTCCAGGGGTGCCCAGGTAGCACCCCACGGTAAGACTTGCCCCAGGCTCGTCGTATACTCCAACTTGGTCGACACAACCCTCACCCTCCACGCACCCAAGTCACACACACAGCACTCTCCCCATAGTCCAGATAACACCAGTTTCCACCACGCATCAATGTAGTGCAAGCGTAGTAGAAGTAATAAGTAATGAAATATAGTAGCAAGCATGTGACTAGCCTAACAGCTAGGTGAGCAGGGGCAAGGTTGCGTCAAGGTAAAGGCCATCAAGAAAGCATACTACCATGCAAGTCCTATCATGGTGTGATCATAACAATAAAGTAAAGCACTAGCATTTTTATCTTAGCCATGCGTAATAGGTGCTACGAGATTGGGTGGGATGTGGCACCTTTAGTGTAGTCGTCTCCGTACTTCTCATGGTACTCACGATCCTCGTCCGTCCGGTACTCCTCCGAGTCTGCATACGATCGAATTATAGTCGCGTTAGTGACGTCTATAGTATAGCACAAGGAAGCAATGAAAATTTAAAAGAGCCAAATGCACTCAAACATGGGTTCATTTCGTAGAGCTTGATTTTAGATGAATTTTGGTCCTGGTTTCATATTTTTTTCGAGGTCGTATGAATTATTTATGAATTTCTGAAGATTAAATCCATTTCTGAAAATGAAAAAGGCTGAATTAATCCTAGGCTGACACGTGTCACGCTGTGACTGGTCCATGTGGCATGCTGACGTCAGCATGATGTCAGCATGACGTCATCAGTTTCGACAGGTGGGTCCAGGGGCTCTTGGGTCACTGACATGTGGGTCCGGCCAAAGTCAACGTCAAGTCAACGATGAGTCAATGGTCAATGGGTCAGGGTCACTAACGTGTGGGGCCAGGGCTGCTGACGTTAGCAGCTGATGTCATCGTGACGTCAGCATGACATCACCTCGTCTGTGTTGCTACTGATAGGTGGGACCCACGTGACGTCGTCACGACGTCAGCATGACGTCACCCACAAACATGTGGGTCTCGAGGCTTTGTGACACTGACAGGTGGGGCAAGGTCAACTATCAACGTTGACCGGTCAACAGTCAATAGGGACCGGGTCCGAACTGGGCCAGTTGGGCCTAGATATGGGCTGGATTTGGGTCGGGCCGGCCCGGACATGTGGCATGCTGTGGCGCTGCCACGTCACAGCCATGGGCCTTTACTGGGCTCCGATTCTCAGCGCTGGCTCTCGGTGGACCAAGAGGCGCTCGTCTATGGACCTAAGACAGGGTCCATGGTGGACCAAGTCCACCCTTCCTCCTACTGGCTTAGCCTACGTGCACCGAGTCCATGCATCTGTGGCCGATGGGGGAATTTTTCCCCTGCTTCCTTGCCAGCGTGTTCCCACCGGCGACGTGCTTACCAGCGAGCTTCCGCAGCGGCGCTAGCGCCCAAGTGACGTCGGGAAAAGCACTGCCAGGCCTCGGCGACTTCATTGGTGGGGTTAACACGGCGTGCGGGGTCGTGTGGTGTGTCGGCCACGGCGGCGGTCTTCCGGGCATGACGGCGGCAGCGGTGTGGGGGCTACGGCCTCGGAGAGGCATCTCGGTGGAGTGTGTAGGCTCCTATGGATCCATGGGGACGCGGCGAGGGCGTCCAGGGCTCAAGGCGGGGCTTCGGGTTCCCATGTGGCCGGTAGGGGCTCCTCGGCGACCACGGCAGCATGGTGACGACAACGAGGCACGCGGGTGCACCATGGGGCTCCGGTGGGGCAGTCACGGCATGGTCGCGGGTGTGCGCGTGGGTGCGTGTGTACCTAGAGGCCGGAGACGGCCCTGGCCTACGCGCTCCCGGTGTGGAGCGCCATGGTCGACACGGTGAGGTCTGGTGGCGAGTAGGGGATTGTCTGGGGGGGCTCACCGTTGGTGTCGTGGAAGATTGGATGGTGACACAGTGGCGAGTTGCGGCCGTGTAGCTCCGGAAGCCGTGCAGCGCTGCCGTAGGCGATCCTGGCGTCGGCTCTGCTCTGGCGGCTTCGGAGGTGCTTCGATGGTGCCTCCTTCTTCCTCCTCCCTCTCCCTTCCTTCTTCCTCGCCCTTCTCTGGCTCGGGTGTGCACGGGATGGCCACAAAGTGGTGGCGGGGCGTTGAGAGCTCAGGGCACCAGGGCCGGGGCTTTATAGCCGATCGGGGAATGGGGGAGCTCGGTGATCGGCGGATGGGGTTCAAGGGCGATCGGAGGCGCGTGCTTCCATCCAACGGCCGCGAGTGGTTGCGTGGGCGCGGAGCCAAGGATACAGGGCCATGCCTCGGGTGTGACCTCCCTGGCCCGCTCCTACCAGCGCAGTCGGGGCTTGGTCGGAGGCGTGAGCGGCCTGGGGGAGGAAGACAACACTGTGGACGGGGGTGGCTGACGTGCGGGTTCTGTGTGGCAGCGGCTGTAGGTGAGGTGAGAGCGGCGTGCGGGCTGGCTGCGTGGGCCACGAGCGCTAGCAGGCCAACGAGGCCGGGAGGGCAAGCTGGGCCAGCCGTTGGGAGCGCGCGGGGTCTGAGGGCGAGCTGAGCCAACTCGGTTGCTTGGGCTGGCTGGGCCACGAAGCCGAGCAGGCCTGGCTGCTGTGAGGCTTCTTCTTCTTTTCTTTTTCCTTTTTCTGTTTTCTTTTTCTTCTTCCTTGATTTGAATTCAAATTTGGTTTGAAATTTTGGATTCCGAATTGGTGTACCTTTTAGATATGATGCCCATATCATTTTTATATATATTAGGAATTTATTTAGCTATTTTGCATAACAAAAATAGGTGTAGTTTTGTTATACACAAATGGAAATAATTTTCTTTTTAAACATTTATCCTTTGGTTTGAATCATAATTACTTCATGGTGTGTTTCTTTAAAGGAGTTTTCAGGCATTACATAAAGCAACTGAAGATCCAAATCACCATGTGAGTTAACAATATATGCTATGTTTCATTTGTTAGTATTTAAATAAACATGATTAACTATGGCATGCAATGCTTGTGTGTTGACTTAGGTTTGGGTTAGACCTAATGCATCTCTTAGGTTGGGTTTCTATACATGACACTCATCATCACATGGGAGTTTTGAGAATTTTTTTTGTAGTTGGTATTTTTGGTGTATGGATTTTTTGGTTGTTACAGTCCTACCCCCTTAACAGAATCTCATCCCCGAGATTAAAGCATAACGTACTCTTCGAAGAGGTAAGGATATCGTAGCCGGAGGTCAGACTCTTTCTCCCATGTTGCTTCTCTCTCAGTGTGATTACTCCATTAGATCTTGCACATAGGAATAGTCTTGCTTCGGGTCTCTTTGGTATCTCTGCCTAGAATTCTAATAGGTTGTTCTTTATAGTCAAGTGTATCTTGAATGTCGAGTGTATCGGTTGGAACTACTTCATCGGGCACTCTCAAACACTTGCGTAGTTGTGAGATATGGAATACGGGATGTACACCCGCCAATTCCTCAGGTAGCTCAAGTTTGTAGGCGAGCTTTCCAATCCTCTTGCAAATCTTGTATGGGCCAACAAATCTAGGGGCAAGCTTCCCTTTCACATGGAATCTGACAGTCCCACGTAGCGGTGTTACCTTGAGATAGACGAAGTCTCCCACATTGAACTCAAGTTCTCTTCTCCTTTTATCAGCATAGCTCTTGTATCAGCTTTGTGCAATCCTCAAATTCTCCTTCACTTGAGCAACTCCTTCTGCATCTTGAATCTTAGCGGAATCAAAGAACGATCTTTCATCCGGTTGAGACCACATCAAAGGTGTCTTACAAGGTCTGTCATACAGAGCTTCAAATGGCGACATCTTGATACTGGCTTGGTAGCTGTTGTTGTAAGAGAACTCTGCATAGGGTAAGCATTTCTCCCAGTCATAGCCATAATTCAGTACACTAGCGCGAAGCATGTCTTCTAAGATCTGATTTACTCGTTCTGTCTGTCCATCTGTCTGTGGGTGGTAAGCGGTACTAAAATCAAGTTTGGTTCCAATGGACTTGTGCAGAGCTTCCCAGAATTGGGACACAAACTGTGGACCACGATCAGATACAATACTAGAGGCAGCTCCATGCAGTCTGAGAATATACTCAATATATAGATCTACTAACTTTTCTGCATTAGTCTTGGTCTTCACTGGTACAAAGTGAGCAATCTTGGTCAAACGATCAACAATCACCCAGATGGAATCATTGCCTTTCTGTGAATGGGGCAATCCAACTATGAAATCCATGGATATGCTCTCCCATTTCCACTCGAGAACGTCAAGAGGCTTTAGCAATCCTGCAAGCCTTTGATATTCAGCCTTGACTCTATTATAGGTGTCACATCGGGCCACATGTCCTGCAATGTCCATCTTCATGCCTTTCCACCAAAAGTGTTTCTTCAAGTCTTGATACATCTTCGAACCTCCAGGGTGAATACATTACTTAGAGTCATGGGCTTCTGACAGAATTTCCTCTCGTAGGGCTAGATCAGAAGGTACACATATTCTGTCCTTGAACCAGATGGTCCCTTGTTCATCTTCATAGTGGTTGGTCTTGTAGCCTAGTTTCATTAGACCACGGAGATATTCGATCTCTTCACAATTTTTTTGAGCTTGACGGATGCAATTTGTGAGATCATACTGTATGCGGAGCTCATTCAATAAGCCATGCGGTAGTATCTCAAGTTGGAAATCATCAATCTCTTCCTTGAGCTCAGGTGGTACGGATTCAGTGATCAAAGTGTGACAGTAACTCTTACGGCTGAGGGCATCTACGACTACATTAGCTTTTCCTGGGTGATAGTGAATTTCCAGGTCGTAGTCCTTGATCAATTCAAGCCATCGGCGTTGCCTCATATTCAAATCTTCTTGAGTGAAAAAGTACTTTAAGCTCTTATGATCCGTATAGATATCACACTTGTTGCCTATCAAGTAGTGCCTCCAGATCTTCAAAGCATGCACAACTGCTGCTAACTCAAGATCATGAGTAGGGTAATGGTTCTCGTGTTCTTTCAACTATCGAGAAGCATAAGCTATCACTCTTTCACCTTGCATCAATACACAACCAAGTCCTTAACGGGATGCATCACAATAGACCACAAAATATTTGCTGATATCAGGCAATGCTAGCACAGGAGTTGTCGTAAGTTTCTATTTCAATTCTTGGAAGCTTTGTTCACACTTGGGCGTCCATTCAAACTCCTTAGTCTTCTTCAGAAGGTGGGTCATTGGACGGGCTATCTTGGAAAAGTTCTCGATGAATCGGCGATAATATCCAGCCAATCCCAAGAAACTTCTGACATCTATCACATTACGGGGTTGATCCCATTCTTTCATAGCCTCAATCTTAGCTGGGTCAACTGCAACACCTTCAGCTGATAGTACATGGCCTATGAAGGCAACTTCCTGTAGCCAAAACTCACATTTGCTGAACTTTGCGTAGAGCTGATGTTGGGCTAGTTTCTCAAGTACAGTTCTCAGATGATGTTCGTGTTCTTCAGCGTTGGGTGAATAGACAAGGATGTCATCAATGAATACTACCACGAACTTATCCAGATCATCCATGAAAACCTTATTCATCATGTTCATGAAGTATGCGGGAGCATTCGTGAGTCCAAAGGATACCACAGTGAACTCAAACTGTCCATACCTAGTCACGAAAGCTGTCTTCGGGATGTCACTCTCTCGAATCTTCATCTGATGATAGCCAGATCTGAGATCAATCTTGGAGAAATACTTGGCACCTCTGAGCTGGTCAAGTAAATCATCGATCCTTAGCAGGGGCTACTTGTTCTTGATGGTGACTGTGTTCAAGTTCCGGTAATCAATGCACATTCTCATTAAGCCATCCTTCTTCTTAACAAACAGAACAGGGGATCCCCAGGGTGAAGCACTGGGTCTGATATATCCCTTCGAGATGAGTTCATCAAGCTATTTCTTGAGCTCGGCCAGTTCATCAACTGACATGCGATAAGGTCTCTTGGCAATGGGTCCTGTTCCCGGCAAAAGATCTATGATGAACTCTACATCACGGTCTGGTGGCATACCCGGTAATTCTTCAGGGAATACATCGGGATAGTCTCTGACCATAGGCACATCATGAACTGTCTTCTCTTTTTGTGATTCTGAACTTGCTTTAAGGGCACATAGGACAGAGGTGGACTTTCTAGATTGGGGTTCACATCTAATGACTTGGCCTGATGGGGGGGTCACTTGGACATATCTAGGTGAACGTGATATGATGCCTCGGTGAATGGTTAACCAATCCATGCCTAAGATGACATCTAGGTTAGTGGAAGGTAACAGGGTTAGGTCGGCTTTAAAGATAAGACCCTCAATGGTAAGACTCACTCCCTTACAGATGTGGGTGCATTTTAGGTTTCCTAAGGGTGAGCTGGTGATGATAGGCTTTTCATGTGGGGTTACAGGCAGGTCATGCTCTCGTGCAAACTTGGATGATATGTATGAACAAGTTGCTCCAGAGTCAAATAGAACTGATGCAATATTGCCATTAACTAAAAACATACCGTACACAACAACAGGGGCAGCCTGTGCTTCCTCGACGTCCAGATGGTTGAGACGTCCATGGGTAGCAGATCCCTTGAACTGAGACTTCTGAGCAGCTGAGTTCTGAGGGCATTCAGTGGCTTTGTGACCCGTTTGGCCACAAGCGAAGCAGGTGAAAGGCGCACCGCCTGTAGGGGTTGGCGCGGGTGCCTCCCAGTTTCCAGTGCCTGGTGCGGAGCGGTTCTGTGCTGGGCGTTCATTCACAGAGCGGGAATGGTTGAAACGGTCCTGAGTGTTGCGGTCCTGAGCATAACGGTCCCGGGTGTAACAATCCTGAGCAGGGCGGGAGTATTTGGTGGTGTAGCCTCCACTACCCCTACTCGATCCAGGGTTGTCATCCCTATTGTGGCGAGAGCGCTCCCTGGATGGTGCATCTTTGCGGAACCTCTTGCGATCACGGCCACGGAAAGACTCCTCAGGCTTACGCTTTCTCTCCCTGTACTCCTCTCCAGCTTCAGCATGGTCCTTCTCAATCTAGATGCAGCGATCCACCAGAGCACGCAACATGTTACTCTCAATACCACCAAACTTCAGCTATATGTGCGGGTTAAGTCCCTTGCGGTAATAGTATAGCTTCTCCTTCTCAGAGTTCACAACATAGGAAGGTGCATAGCATAGAAGGTTGGTGAAACGAGTAGTGTACTCAGTCACCTTGTCCTTCCCCATCTTGATATTGCGGAACTCCTCGGCTTTGGCCTCCATCATACCCTTGGGAATGTGATACTCAGTGAATGCTTTGGCAAACTCATCCCACGAGATGTTGTCAGGGTCCTCATGGGAATCACCGAAACTGTCCCACCAGGCGCGTGTTGCACCTATGAGCTGGTGTGCGGCAGCTTCAACACACTCATCGTCGGTGAGAGTCGTGATGTCAAGCTTCTTCTCCATCTCCTTGAGCCAGTCATCAGCTACAAGTGGGTCAGGGTCGGTGCCATCATAGGTAGGTGGCCTTAGCTTCAGGAATCCCTCCAGCTTCCTTTGGAAGTCATTCTGCTGACCTCCCTGGCGATGGTTTGCTCCGTCAACAAGGGCTACAAGAAGCTAGGTCTGCTGCACCATCACTTCTGCTAGGTTCGGTGGTGGTGGTGGCAGAATGTTCTCCTCGGCAGGCGGCGGTGTATTCTCCAGGTTGAAGGGTATCCCTCCACGTCCACGGCCACAGCCACGGCCATGGTTGTTGCCACCACGGCCCCTGTTGGGTTCGGCTGGTTCGGGGATGGGCGCACGTCCACGGTTCATTAGACGAGCAGATCGGCGGTTCGGCATTTGCAACACGGATCATAGGAATTTTAGTGCTTGTGCCATAAGTGCTTATAATTCAATATGATTACATGATTTTGATGATTTAAATAAAAACATTTATACTATCCAACACTCATTACAAAGAAGTAATAAGATCCATAAGAAGCAATAAGATCTAATAACATTCATTACATGGGTTTTATTACATAGCATCATCTCCAGTAGCTACACTTGAAGACGTGTGAGAATCATACTACGCATAGTGTCTCATAATACAACTCATAAGGGGTACATCATGGGGTACAACTTATGGAAGCCACTACCATGACTCATGACCATGATGGGCTATCTACTCTAACTCGTACACCGTAGCTGGGATACGACTGTTCTCGATCAGCTAGGATACGACTGTTCTCGATCTCGATCTCCTCGTCAGACTTGTGAAGTCGGGACACATACTTCAAGGCTTCGGCGAGCTCCTTAGTAGGCTTGGCTCCAGGTAGGGTAGGGCAGGCGTCTAGGTTGAGGCGAGTCGGGGCTAACTCAAACTCCTCTATCCTCGGCTTCGTCTTGCTACAAATCTCCTTGGATAGCTGATCCCACATACCCTTCATCTCCCTGAGGCGCTTCTTGTCAGACTTCTCCTAAGCCTGCCAAGTCCTCTCACACTTGTCCTGTAGGTACTCGTTCTGCCTAAGTGCCTCGATCAGGTGACCCTAGTTGCTAATGGCCTTCTTCCTGAACTCCTCTAGCTCATGGGTCATAGTCTTGTTTCGAGATTGGATTTTCAGCATATCAATCCCCTTGGATCTCTCTCTGTCTCCTCTGCGGTTGGACTCGGCCTTCTTGTCATCCAACTCTCTCTGCAACTCCAAGACCTTGCTGTCGAGGTAGCAGTTCCTATTGCCTAGGTCAGCTGCTTTGTCCTGTAAGTCAGCGATCTTGGCTCTGTGGACTTCTTCACGACGATTGAGTTCATCCTGTAGCTTGGTAACTATCTCAAGCATACTAGCTCGCTCCTATGCTCCCTACGAGTCTCGCTCCTAGCACTCCCACAGAAGAGCCCGGTCCTAACATCTCTTCTGCTCAAGCTGGGTCACGTACCTGTCCTGCTCTAGTAGGTGGATAGCTAAGACACGAAGGCATCTATCCTCCTCTGCAAAGATAACTCTGCCGGCTACGAAACTCTGCTCACTAGGGGTAAGGCTGAGGTCGAGGGCCTGGGGAAGTAGATAGAACTCTATCATCTTCAGGTGCTCGTAGTGGTCCCTCATCACTCTGCGAAGTGCCTTGTGTGAGATAGCTCGCAGTCCCTCCTCCACTGTGTCCTCTATAGTCAACTCGGTGAAAGCTAGGACAGAAGGTAATGTAGTGCTAGCTGGGAACTCGACTGAGGTGACAACCGGTCCTTCGATTCCTCCTTTCTGAGCTGTCTTCCCGGTGCAGGTGACCTTGATAAGCTCATCAGGGACTCCTAACGTGACGAGAACTCGGCAGAGGGTCTGTGCAAAACCCCCGAGCTCACGTAGGTTGAAGGTAAGCTTGGCGTGGTCTAGAGGTAGCGGTCCTAGAGGCGGCCAGTCGACGTTCGTTGCCATCTGCATGTTTTAAGGAACAGGTGTTAGCAGGTCAATAAATAGATAAGCCTTACATAAAAGCAAATGCAGGGTCGGTATATAACCAAAAGAGGGGCTGTTCACGTCCTATTCTATCGTTCATTTCTAAGGGTTTCGTCCTATGGTCAAGTATGGCTCTGATGCCAATAGAAGTGACCTGATTTCCGCGAAGGAAAATCCATAGAGTCGAAGTGTAATAAGACCGTTGTAGATCATATTACCCAAATTCCAGTCGAATATCACATCCATACAACGATAATATTAGAGTACAAATAGTGTGGAATTACATAAATTATTATATCGCCGCATTGGCGGAATCAAAAGTAACATTCATTCAGAACAGCTTGAAGATAAGATCGCCAAACTCGAGCGTAGGAACAAACCCCTCAACCATCAAACTCCTCAGAGCTATACTCCTCAGCAGAACCTGTGTGCCAAAATTTATCAGTACAATTTGTACTGGCCACTCCCACCCTATAAGCATTGCTTTGAGGAAATTGGATGCAAGTTGGATATAATCAAAAGGTACCTATAAGGCTGGGGTTTCCTATATATTAGCATTTGAAGTATATGATAACAGTTGGTCAAGTTTTAACACCATTCCCACACCCATTCCACCCCATTCCCATTCCAGAGCCAGGTTTCAATCCTGGGATCGATACACCACCATCTCCACACCATCACCATACCACACCCATACCATCACTCAGTCGACAGGCCAACTCCCTCTCGACACTGTCTCAAGGCCCGTAGCCCCTGGCTACGTCTGAACACTCACTCCCGGGGGAGAAGAGAAGGACTCATCTCACTATCTAGTTTAAGCGAAACCCAGGAAAGGTCCATAGCCGACAAGTCGGCATATGTATCGATCGATCAACCATACACTCTGCAGAGGTTTTACATAACCACAAGATCCGCCTTCCTCGTGACCACCGTCATTCAATCTGGGCTGATTCCGGCCGCTTGCTAGCCTAGGATAATGCCACTCTACCATTCAGCCCTAGTACACCCCAAGTCTAGTCTGGGTGGTCAAACTGTGAGTCATGAGTCGGGTCCACAAGGTCTCCATGAAGTCTCGGAAGGGTGTGGGGAAATTCTCCGCGCCCTTACCTCCCTCACACCGTCCGCTATCAACCTAGCAAAGAGTGGCAATATCCTACCAAGTAGTCCGGCCGTCCCCGCACCATATAGGGCGAGTGGTACGTAAGGCTTCCCGGTGAATCTGAGTACTAGTAAGTCCTTAGGGATGACCAAGCCGAATGTCTTCATCGTGGTTTCCATTTACCATGCCACCACACAAGACCTCCACCACAGGCTCCTCCCATCACAGGATCACACCTAGGGCCACCTCATATACCATTTACCCACCACAGTATCCATTCCAGGGTGCCTGGTAGCACCCCATGGCAAGACTTGCCCAGTGCTCGTCAGATACTCCAACTTGGTCGACACAACCCTCACCCTCCACGCACCCAAGTCACACACGCATCACTCTCCCCATAGTCCAGATAACACCAGTTTCCACCACGCATCAATGTAGTGCAAGCGTAGTAGAAGTAATAAGTAATGAAATATAGTAGCAAGCATGTGACTAGCCTAACAGCTGGGTGAGCAGGGGCAAGGTTGCGTCAAGGTAAAGGCCATCAAGAAAGCATACTACCATGCAAGTCCTATCATGGTGTGATCATAACAATAAAGTAAAGCACTAGCATTTTTATCTTAGCCATGCGTAATAGGTGCTATGAGATTGGGTGGGATGTGGCACCTTCAGTGTAGTCGTCTCCGTACTCCTCACGGTACTCATGATCCTCGTCCGTCCGGTACTCCTCCGAGTCTGCATACGATCGAATTATAGTCACGTTAGCGACGTCTATAGTATAGCACAAGGAAGCAATGAAAATTCAAAAGAGCCAAATGCACTCAAACATGGGTTCATTTCGTAGAGCTCGATTTTAGATGAATTTTGGTCCTGGTTTCATATTTTTTTCGAGGTCGTATGAATTATTTATGAATTTCTGAAGATTAAATCCATTTCTGAAAATGAAAAAAAAGCTGAATTAATCTCGGCCGACACGTGTCATCGCTATGGATGGTCCATGTGGCATGCCGACGTCAAGATGATGTCGCATGATGTCATCATGACATCATCATCTCGGTTTTGAGGTGGGGTCCGGGGCTCTTGGTCGTCAAGAACGACATCGGGTCCGGCAAAGTCAGGGCTCGTCAAGTCATGTGGACGAGTCAGCGGTGTCAATGTCAAGTCAATGGGTCAATGGTCAACGGGCGAGGCTCACCGACATGTGGGGCGAGGACGTCGCAAATGATGTCATCGTGACGTCAGCATGACGTCACCTCGGCTATGTTGTTACTGACAAGTGGGTCCCGTGTGACGTCATCACGATGTCGGCATGACGTCACCCACCAACATGTGGGTCCCGAGGCTTTGTGACACCGGCGGGGGGGGCGGTCAACTATCAATGTTGACCGGTCAGCGATCAACATGGACCGGTCCGAATCGGGCGGTTGGGCCTGGATATATATGGGCTGATTTGGGGGGGCCGGCCCGGGACACGTGGCGTCGGTGTGGCGCCGCCACGTCCACGACCATGGGCCTTTACTTTGGGCTCCGATTCTCGCCACCACGGCTCTCGGTGGACCAAGAGGCGCTGGTCTATGGACCTAAGACAGGGTCCATGGTGGACCAAGTCCACCCATCCTCCTACTGGCTTAGCCTATGTGCACCGAGTCCATGCGTCTGTGCCCGACGGGGGGATTTTCCCCTGCTTCCTTGCCGGCGTGTTCCCGCCGACGACGTGCTTACCGACGAGCTTTCGCAGCGGCGCTAGCGCCCAAGTGACGTGGGGAAAAGCACTGCCAGGCCTCGGCGACTTCATTGGTGGGGTTAACACGGCGTGCGAGGTCGCATGGTGTGCCGGCCACGGCGGCGGTCTTCCGGATACGACGGCGGCAGCGGTGTGGGGGCTAGGGCCTCAAAGAGGCGTCTCGGTGGAGTGTGTAGGCTCCTACGGATCCGTGGGGACGCAGCGAGGGCGTCCAGGGCTCAAGGCGGGGCTTCGGGTTCCCATGTGGCCGGTAGGGGCTCCTCGGCGACCACGGCGGCATGGTGACGACAACGAGGCACGTGGGTGCACCACGGGGCTCCGATGGGGCGGTCACGGCGTGGTCGTGGGTGTGCGCGTGGGTGCGTGTGTACCCAGAGGCCGGAGACGGCCCTGGCCTACGCTCTCCCGGTGTAGAGCGCTATGGCCGACACGGTGAGGTCCGGTGGCGAGCAGGGGATTGTCTGGGGGGGCTCACCGTTGGTGTCATGGAAGATTGGATGGTGACGCAGTGGCGAGTTGCGGCCGTGTAGCTCCGGAAGCCGTGCAGCGCTCTCGTAGGCGATCGTGGCGTCGGCTCTGCTCCGACGGTTTCGGAGGTGCTCCGATGGCGCCTCCTTCTTCCTCCTCCCTCTCCCTTCCTTCTTCCTCGCCCTTCTCTGGCTCGGGTGTGCACGGGATGGCCACAAAGTGGCGGTGGGGCGTTGAGAGCTCAGGGCACCAGGGCCGAGGCTTTATAGCCGATCGGGGAACGACAGAGCCCGGTGATCGGCGGATGGGGTTCAAGGGCGATCGGAGGCGCGTGCTTGCATCCAACGGCCGCGAGTGGTTGCGTGGGCGCGGCGCCAAGGAGACAGGGCCATGCCCCGAGCGTGACCCCCCTGGCCCGCTCCTGCCAGCGCTGTCGGGGCTTGGTCGGAGGCGTGAGCAGCGTGGGGGAGGAAGACGACACTGTGGATGGGGGTGGCTGACATGCGGGGCCCGTGTGGCAGCGGCTGCAGGCGAGGTGAGAGCGGCGTGCGGGCTGGCTGCGTGGGCCGCGAGCGCTAGCAGGCCAGCGAGGCCGGAAGGGCGAGCTGGGCCAGCCGTTGGGAGCGTGCGGGGTCTGAGGGCGAGCTGGGCCAACTCGGTTGCCTAGGCTGGCTGGGCCGCGAAGCCGAGCAGGCCTGGCTGCTGTGAGGCTTCTTCTTCTTTTCTTTTTCCTTTTTCTGTTTTCTTTTTCTTCTTCCTCGATTTGAATTCAAATTTGGTTTGAAATTTTGGATTTCAAATTGGTGTACCTTTTAGATATGATGCCTATATCATTTTTATATATATTAGGAATTTATTTAGCTATTTTGTATAACAAAAATAGGTATAGTTTTGTTATACACAAATGGAAATAGTTTTCTTTTTAAACATTTATCCTTTAGTTTGAATCATAATTACTTCATGGTGTGTTTCTTTAAAGAAGTTTTCACGCATTACATAAAGTAACTGAAGATTCAAATCACCATGTGAGTTAACAATATATGCTATGTTTCATTTGTTAATATTTAAATAAACATGATTAACTATGGCATGCCATGCTTGTGTGTTGACTTAGGTTGGAGTTAGACCTAATGCATCTATTAGGTTCGATTTCTATATATGACACTCATTATCACATGGGAGTTTTGAGGAAAAAAATTGTAGTTAGTATCTTTGGTTTATGGATTTTTTTGTTGTTGTTACAGCCGGCCTAGCGACACAGCCGAGCACGAGCACTGCGCCTGCGCATATATACGATACGTATAGGGTAGTAGTAGTACGTGATGAACAGCCTAGGGCGCAGCGTGCAGGGCCCTTTTGTCCCCGTGCACATAAATGAAGCCTGGGCTTGGCTCTGCCGCGCGATCCATTAATCCATCCCCACCGCCCGGAGCAACTGGCGCGGGGGCCAGCCGGCGCCGTTTCGGTGCAACGGCCGCGTGGTGCAGCAGGGCCCCCGTGTCCCCGTTCCTCGTGCAACAACCACTCGCCCTGGCCCTTTCGCCTTTCGCGTTCGTCGGCGGCCGCCGGGCCGGGCACTGCCGGCTAGGGCCTAGGGGATCGCTCCGGCCGCGCGGACGTGCTCATCTCGGCTGGAGCCTGGAGGCCGGGCCGCCGCATGAGACGAGGCAAGGCCATTGAGCATTGGTGGCACAGTAGGAGTATACCACTGCGTTCTCTGATGATGCATCACGCTGTGGCGTGGCTGCGGGCAGCAGTAGCCGCGGCGCTCAGGGCTCAGGGTATGGCCGCATAGCATACAACTGTAAGCCCATGTTTAGTTTCAAATCCAAAATCTCAAAAATGCTACAGTAGCCATCACATCGAATGTTTACGGCCCGTATATGGAGTATTAAATGTAGATAAAAAAACAACTAATTGCACAGTTTGGTGAGAAATTGCGAGACGAACGTTTTAAGCCTAATTAGTCCATGTTTAAACACTAATTGTCAAATAAAAACACAAATACTACAGTAACCCAAAATTCCAACTTCCTTAAACACGGCGTAATGGCCCTTTTTTACTGTACGCCGACTCTGTTCGCCGGCCGCCAGCACAGTAACATCACCACGTCCATCAGAGCATGCATATGAGAGAGACAGCTAGCGTAGTAGCTGCTCTCAGTAGCTGGGCTGGGCCGACGCTGCTGGCAGGGCGTACTTCTACTGTTCTATACAGACGCATCGCTTACGACAGTGCCCCCCCCCCAACACACACCTGGTACCACTATTTTTCCGAGCCATATATAGCTAGGGCCTTGTTTAGATGAAATCCAAATTCTAAGTTTTTTCCCCATCACACACACACATATTAAATTGGTAAATCACTATTTTTGAGCCTAGAGGGTCATAAATAATATTTGTCAAATAAGACGAAAGGTAATAGGAGCCGAAAATGTAGGCCAACGTCCAGCCAGGTTATTTTGCATCGAGCATATGGGCGATATGCATGCACACGCGGGCCCAATATCTATTCTCTGCGCTTTCTCATGTATTACTAGCAGGAAAATCGCAGGGTGTCCTGTACAATTGGACTAAAGCCCGTCTACTCTCTATTTGTTCGCTCGCATATGATCGTGGATTATAAATTAAAATAATATTTTTTTCTCATATTAAATTAGATAGCAGTAAATAATTTATAATCGTTTACATGTGGAGAGGCGAAACAGGCTTCTATTATGTGGAGAGGCGAACAGGCTTCTATTATGTGGAGAGGCTTTTCCTTCTGCCCAACCTGACAGTCCATATCGTTTAGCAGCAGCTGACGTCCTGACATGCCGAACTGCCCTTAGTCCCTCCTCTCCTCTTTTTCTCTCTATAAAAAGCCTGAGATTCTGCATGCCTCATGTGGAACATTCAAAACATGGACGGCCGCTAAGGTCACGTTTAGTTCCATCAAATTCTCAACTTTCAGTAAAAAAAAAAGATTCTCAGTCATATCAAATTTACGGTATATGCATAGAGTACTAAATGTTGACGAAATCAAAAATTAATTGCACAGTTTGGTTGTACTTTGCGAGACGAACGTTTTGAGCCTAATTAGTCAACGATTGAACAATTATTGCCAAATAAAAACAAAATACACTGTAGCTACAGTTTAGCTACAGTGAACCGGTCGTCGCCGCTTCATGCCAACTAAACACGGCCTAAGCGAGAATGAAAAGACCTGAGTGAGCGTTTCCAGCGTGACCATGCTGCGCTGCACTTGCGCCCTACGGCGATGCAGGCATCACTGCGCCCGCGCGTTGATCGCTTTATACGCCCGTCTCGCTCGCCCATCCGAAAAATTTCCGTGGAATCCCTGTGGTCTCTGGCCTGGTCCGCGTCATCTCGGCCTGTCCGGAGGCCGGAGCGGACTGCGGCTTGCTGCAAATCCCAACCTGCAGATGGCTCCTTCACCTGCTACAGCAGCGGCAGTAGAACACAAACCAACAGTGGCAATGTGGCATCAATTGTTTTTCTCCTTGTCGCCATGATCCATGTGAAGAGAAGATCAATTGATCAGAGGACGCAATCACGCAAGCGTAGCGAGAAGCCAACAGGAGGTGAAATGAAAACTCCTGCTGTGGAATGACAATACAGGTGTCAGGCTACGACGATAAGGATACCTACTGTGGCAAATACACACAATATACACCTCGACAAGACCGGACATCCGCTTACGCTGGGACCCACGCTCTACCGCACGTCTAAACCCATGCCACCGTTGGAGACCAGGGAGCTAGCCCTCGCGCCGGCGGACAGACTCCAGACTGCCTTTTGGGCGTGTTCGATATGTGGCCCGGCGGCCTGGCCGAGGGCCGTGGGCTGCAAGTGCGCGTGTTTGATATCATAGTTCCATCAATAAATTCGAACAGCTCAGTGCAAAACACACTCTGCCTCTGCGTCTGAAAAAGGAAATTAGGGTTTGTTTCTCTTGAGCGCGGCTGTTTTTGTCTCCATGCAGGCGATTTATGGTCGATTTTGGTTGATGGGGGCTCACGCGGGATTGTAGAAACCTCCGCGCGCGCTCTCTCTACTAGCGAAATCCACCGCCTTTATAAGAGGCGCCTCCCGCGGCCGTGCTTTCCTTCCTTTCCCTCGTTCTTCCCCCTTCGCTGCAATCCCATGAGCGACCGATGGTGTTGGTGAGGTGATGTCCGTCGCTGCGGTGTCCTTCCGCAGAGGGCTTCATCTCTGTTTCCCAGCCTCAGATCTGCTTGGACGCGGCATCGCTCCGTCTCCCGCCAAACTCCATGGAGGCGATCTTCTTCCTTTTGTCCTCTTCGGCTCTCATGCTGCGCCTGATGTTTGTGCCACCCGGATGTGCTTCCTGTTCGTCCATATCTGCTTCCTTCTTCCACTGTCAGGTCGTCTTCTTCTCCGTGGTGCGCATCTGCTTTGCTCCAATGACAACCCCAAGGTGAAATCGACCCCCACTCCTATAATGTGTCATGCCGAGATGACGTTAGGTTTCCGTTTAGTCTTTACAAATGCTAGTTTGTTTGCTTATCTACTTAGTTCTTTTCACTTTATTGAGGTCGATGATGTTGGCCTTAGGGTTTGGCTTGGTCTTTGCAACTGATGGATGACGTTCATTTGTATGCTTGTATGTTTAGTTCCTTTCGGTTCATTATGGTCGATGATGTTGTCCAAGGCACTAGGAGGCATGCATGTTCTTACATGCAGCTGTGCTTGAGGCCTAGTCCTATTTTGCGGTGTTGATTGCTTACACAAATATCTAGATAATATGTAGTAAACAACAAAAAATGGACAGACAAATGTATGCATCTGACAATAGGGACTAATCCATTTTAAAACTTATTTAAATTCATTACTATTGGATGATGCCATCAAGTATATTAAACACTTGCAATGGCCAAACGACATGATGAGAACAAGATTATGACCAACATTAGTGTCAGGGACCAATACTAGGGTACCCGAAGAGGAGGAGCTAATGGTCATCAACATTGATTCAACCGAGCAGTCAAGAGCGCGCCTACAGTTCCAACCGACCCCAAGTGCGCGGGCTCCGACGCCGAGGACGTGGGCTCCGCCTCGTCAGACCCTTAGGTGCGGGCTCCGTCTCGCCCAACGGGGACCCATACCGCCGCCAACCACTCCAGGTCCAAACGTACGGTCCTAGGTTAAAACTCTGACACCAAGGAAGAGACCGGCATGCCCCGATGTAACCCGCGGCCATGACAGGCCATACCTGAGGATTCACATCAAGAACAATGTTGGGAGTACCGGTGCTGTTCTGCCTAACCCTCATACGAACACTGACAAGCGCGTCAGTTCACCACGACGTCCGTCAGGATGGAGTGGAGCGCCATGACCGGCGAATGGCGCCTACGCATGGCGCTAGGGATGGACAATACTACGACGTGGAGCCATCCCTGTTGACATCTATAGGGTTTGACGGGACCCGCATGAAGGAGAAGAAGGACCAGACGATCCTGGAGGCCTTCCTCTCTCTCGTTCTTCTCATTTTCCTCCGCTATA
The DNA here is from genome assembly GCA_904845875.1 of Miscanthus lutarioriparius. Taxonomy (NCBI): domain Eukaryota; kingdom Viridiplantae; phylum Streptophyta; class Magnoliopsida; order Poales; family Poaceae; genus Miscanthus; species Miscanthus lutarioriparius. Next base: position 10,938,302 of record CAJGYO010000006.1, on the reverse strand, counting down.
ACCCGCTGCTTTCCCTTAGCCTATAAAAGGGAAAGCAGGGCGCCCCATGAAGGGATCCCGAACCGATCGACCTATCAAGATCCGATATAGATCCGCACAAGAGCACGACACGAACACACAGTCGAGCAGCGATCGTGCTCTCAGCACCCACTCACTCCTTTCACCAGAGACATGGGATCCTTTCCCTCTCTCGCTCGTTTGTAACCCCTACTATAAACTTTCAGTGCTAGTAACACGAGCAACGCGCGACGAACTGGACGTAGGGACTTTCTGTCCGAACCAGTATAAACATCATGTCCTCTAAGCACACCATCCGAGCCAGACGCACAATAATAGAAATTTACTCGTCGGTGGTAACTCGAAACACCGACAGTTGGCGCGCCAGGAAGGGGTCTTTTTGTGCGTCTCGACATCCACACCAGGCCTAGGATGGCTATTCACGGCGTCAGCTGGGTCCTAGGCGCGCACGAGCGCTTTGGGAACCTGGACTTCATCGTCAAGACAGAGGGAGGGTTGGTGCAGGCTCCCGCCGCTGTCCAACCTCTCCACTTCACCGGCCTCGACATGATCGCTGAGGGCTTGAGGAGCTGCAGCTGCACGCACCGGAGGCCCGCACCCCCGGAGCGACTAGCTCCTCGGCTTTGATTACGGGAGGCTAGAGCGCCAGCTCCTCGCCTTCCTGGGACCCCGACCGGCCCGAGAGCACTTGCGCCACCTCACCTTGTTCACAAACATCATGACGCAACATGCCGGAGGAGAGCCGCTCTCCCCAGAATACCTCATCCGGAGCGCCCCGACAGCGCTCCCGTCCGGTCTCCGCGATGGCCACCCTGTGGCGCAACGCACGCCTCCATCCCCCGCGAACGACGAGTTCATGGGGGATGACCGAATATGTCACAGAATTTTTCCACGACCTCCTCGCAGGAGAATCAGGGTCGCCCTTCGACTCTAACTCCGGTGGGGGAGCCATCACCCTTCTTGTGAATGTTTCATGGCAGGTACCCTCGAAGGACACGTCGAAAGCATCCACGAGGGAGAGGCTACCCCAACGAATGACCTCGACGACAAGGTTGAGAGGGATGTAGGGGCCCCACCTCACCTGTGGGTGGAGCAGCTGAAGGCCTGACACCAAGAGTTTGAGGAAGCATGACTCCAGCTCGAGCAGGAACACGCGGAGCTCGAGCAAGAGATCGAGCGCCACGGTGACGGCGGGCGTGCACGCACCGTGGCCCGCGATGTCAACCAAAGGATCATCGAGGATGACGAAGCCCTCCCACACTTCACTCAGGCGAGCCAGAACAGGCCTTGCTCCGGGGGCTTTCGAGGCCCAGGATGCCCGAGGATCGTTGAGCCCATCGCGAGATTCGCACGCTACACGAGCGTACGCGGCGCAACAGGCTAAGAGCTCGCTGTCCCGATGACGCGAGCTCGACGCCAGCCAGTGCGCGCCCTCAGAGCGACCCAACATGGACGTATCAGTCCACCAGGCACAGCAAGGTGGTAGGCCGCGCACCACGGTCCCGGTACACGAGCGTCTCGGCCGCAACCGTGACACGTGCAGCACCCTTGATGCCCGCAGGCGTGCCCACGACGACGCGAGGGAGGGGGTCAGCCGTGGCTACCACTCTCGTCATGATGGATGCTACAATAGCGGCAAGGATGGAAGCCCAAGCCTAGACTTGCCGGGACCTCAGGCCTTTGGCCGACACATCCTCAACGTCGCCTTTCCACTGTGGTACCGACCACCGACCAACATCCCGAGATACTCCGAGGAAATGAACTCCGGACTATGGCATAAGGATTATTGGCTTGCTTGCCAAGCCGGTGGAGTGGATAATGACGATTTCATTATCCGCAACCTTCCATTATTCCTGGCCGATTCGGTATGAACGTGGTTGGAACACCTTCCGCCCAACAGAATCCAAAGTTGGGCGGACCTGAAAGAGATCTTCGTGAGAAACTTCCAAGGCACATACATGCGTCCTAGAAACCCATGGGATCTCAAATACTGCCGACAGAAGGCCGAGGAAACTCTTCATGGGTATATCCGGCGCTTCTCCCGGTAGTGCAACGAGCTGCCTAACATCGCCAATGCCGACGTCATAGGAGCCTTCCTGTCTGGGACCACCTGCACGAGTCCCTAGTTCACAAGTTGGGACATAAGGGCCCGCGAACCACCAAGGAGCTCCACGACATTGGCACCAACCACGCCTCGGGCGAGGAGGCGGTCGGAGCGATCTTCGACCGCCTCAAGGGCAAGGCAAAGCGGGACGAGGACGCCGGCAAAGGTGCCTCTAACTATCCAGGCAAGATGAAGAATAGGCAGCGGTGCGAGGGCTCACTCATGGCCGCCGCCGACCGCAAGGGGGGTCGGACGCCGCCAAGGGCACCCCGGACCACTTTGAGAAGCTGCTCGCAGGACCATGTCCGAACCATGCTTTCCCCATCAAGCATCTATACTAGGACTGTGGTCTCATAAAGCGGTTCTTGTCTGGAGGCTCCAATAAGGGGGAGCATAGGATGGACCCCAGGCCATCCATGGATGACATCGAGGGGAAGGACGGCTGCTTTCCGATGCTGGATGGCTGCCTCATGATCTTCAGAGGGTCGGTGGCCTCTGACTCCAAGTGTCGCGAGGTCTATATGGCCGAGCCGGCCACGCCTACCTTCCTCCGATGGTCGGAGTCCGCCATAACCTTTGATCGGACCGACCACCCGGAGAGCATCCCACAACTAGGGAGATATCCGCTCGTGGTTGACCCGATCATCGGCACGAAGCGGCTCACCAAGGTACTGATGGATGGAGGCAACGGCCTCAACATCATGTATGCCATGGGCATCGACCGATCATGCATCCGACCGACCAGAGCACCTTTCCACGACATCATGCCTAGAAAGCAGGCTGTGCCACTTAGGCAGATCGATCTACCTATCACCTTTGGGGATCCGACCAATTATAGGATGGAGACCCTTACCTTCAAGGCGGTCCGGTTCCATGGAACCTACCACACCATCCTAGGACGTCCATACTACGCGAAGTTCATGGCTGTCCCCAACTACACCTATCTGAAGCTGAAAATGTTGGGACCGTGCGAGGTCATCACCATTGGCACCTCCTTCCAGCGCCCCTATGAGTGTGAGGTCGAGTCCTGCAAACACGCCATGGCAATCGAAGCCTCCAAGGAGCTTGCGGCCACCAGGAAGGAGGTCATCGAAGCAGCACCTGGCCCCAAGCGATCAACCGGGTCTTTTAAGCCTATAGAGGGCGCCAAGGAGGTCCTCATAGACCCTAGCGGTATCGCGGCCATCACCTGCTGGCTCACAACGTCCGAAGGCGAACCTTGAATGCCCGCGTTCGCCTATCCCATCGAGGGCACACGCGCCACCACAAGCGGCGTCCGATCGACCGGCGCCGCGGTCACACTGGCGCCGCTCCTGCCCGAAACGGGTATGACACTAGCCGATGGCCGCCGCCCCGATTAGTGGGCGATGCTATTCTTCGACGTCAGCGCCAAGGGATTCCACTGCTTGCCGACACTGCAAAGGACGAAAAATACAAGTCACGATGAAATCCGACTAAAACTGGAAAAAACAGAGGAATCTATAACTCACCTCGGTGCCATCGGGCGATAGATGCGTTTCGGGGACGAACCCCCGACCCTTGCTCCACCTCGTCGAAACGAGGTTGCTTTGAGCCCGCCCCTGCTCCTAGGTAGAGGGGCTCACCCCGGGCAGCTCCTAGGGCACGTCGGCGGACCACCCCGCTCCCCTTGGCTCTTAGGGCGCGACGGCAAGGCCACCCGCCTTTGATGGCACCGCGGGCACGATGGTAGAGCTGCCCGCCTCTGTTGACTCCTAGGGCAAGCCGACGGTATGTCCCGCCTCTGCCGGCCCCTAGACGTACCCTCCTCTTTGTGGGATGGGAAGGGTCCCGACGCTGTCAAGGACAAACCGATGCCTGTCAGCGCATCGTCTTCTCCAGGTTGTCCCACTCGATATCGCCGGCTACCATTTCTTCTTCCTCCATCACCTCGTCGTCATTAGCATCGTCATCGTCATCATCGTTGTTGGTGTCCTCCCCTTGTTCCCATGCCTGCAGCTTCTGCTGCTTCTTCCTCTTCTTGTCCTCCTTCACCTTCCTCAGCCGCTCACCCTTGGCGTAATTCGCCATCCTCACGGCTGAATCCCTCGACAATGGAGTCAGGTGATCCATGAGGATGAGGTCCCTCGACTGGTCTCGCCCCTCTCAAAGTTAGTCCCACAGGGTTGGGAAATCAATTAAAGGGAAGGTAGGAGAAAGGGAAACTTACGAAGATGACATAGCCTGGCTCCGGCCGCATCGGAGGATGCCTCGGCACCGGGTAGATGAAGTCAAGGGCGGCACCCGTGTCGTCCCACAAAGGCTCCATCGCCTTCTTGAGTTGGGGAGCGTTCCCTCGGCGAGCGTCGTTCCGTCGAACGACGCCTCGGGCGCCATCGCGTATAGCGGGAGCGCGCACGTCATCAACGGCTCCACCCTCCTCGCGTGATAGGCCCCGATGACGCCTGACCCTTTCAGGCCATTCTCCTTTAGGATGTGGATGGTGGCGATGTGGTCTCGGATCTTCTTCTTGTCCTTCTCTGACACGCCCCACTTCTTCCACTGCTCCGGGGCCTCTTCGATCAGGTGCTCGGTGAACTCTGATAGAGGGGCGGTGGCGTCATTCTTAAGGTAGAACCACTGTGAGTGCCACCCCTTATTGGACATCGAGAACCACATGAATGGGTACTTGCCGACCCAATTGTTCTAAAGTTAGATGCCAGCGCACCCCATCGACATGTGCAGCTCCTGCCTGCCGCCCTTCTCCCACTTCCTCTAGAGACTGACGGCGAAGAAATACCTCCACAAGTCGAAGTGGGGGCTGATCCCTAGGAATCCTTCGCACAGCGCGATGAACACTGCCATGTGCTGGATCCTATTGGGATTGACATGCTACAGCTCAATCTTGTAGAAGTGCAGCAGCCCTCGGAGGAATTTGTGGGCGGGGGTCGCAAGCCCATGCTCGTGGAAGTGGGAGAACGACACCACATAGCATCGAGCGGTGACGGCGAACCCTCGCCGCTGGGTAGCAACCACTCCTCGAACAAGGTCCGCGCATGGAGAAGACCGCGACGAACGTGGCCCTCCATGCGTTGAAAGGTGATGTCGGAATGGCACCACAGATCCATTGGAGATGGGAGCGGATGGATGCGAGCTCAACGGCGGCGGAGATGCGGAAGCAGAAAACCTAAGCGTTGGTGGCGGCGGCGTGCCTACGGAGGCTAGGATGTAGGCGTGTGTATGAAACTCGGAGGGCTAACCCTTTGGTTTTATAGGGGCGACGGGTACGAGGAAACCAACCGCCTACCTAGATCTCTGCGCCTGCCATGACCTGTCACCACGTCTCATCACGGGGCATGCGCACGCAACCTATGTCCGTCCTCTCAAAAAACGCGCCGGATGTTTCGCCTCCTCGAACGGGCCACGACCCGTCACAGGTAAGAGGGATACTGAGGTAAAAACACTCCTATGGCCCATCTAAGCCTAGGAGTTTGAAGGTTGGCCCATCGACGGGTTCGACAACCGCTCTGGGCACTTTTAGAGTGAGGGTTGGAAAGGGATGGGCCCAATAGCAGCCAGTACCAGGGCACACAAGCGTCGCGGCCATCCTGGCCCATGTTCGAGCCTCGGGCGGATTCGATCCATGGTCTTTCCTCAAAGAAAGGCAGAGAGCCCTTGGGACCGATCGAACGGACCTGAGAACTATATGGATTGACCGCTGAGAATCTAGAGTCGGTCACCAGCTGACCCAAGATGGACCCCCACGAACGGGATGCTGGGGCCCCACTCGGACTAGCCCGTTAATAACTCACCGAGCAGCATGGCTCGTCCATAGAGAAAAATCATGGCACGGCTCAGCCCCTCCGTTTTTATCAGAAAAAAACAATTGAGGGAAGACGATCACAAAGATAAGCCGACCCTCAACCGAACCCCTGCTTTGTGCGGGGGCTCGAGGAAAGTTGGACTCGCAAGGAGACCGAACGCACGGTCGTAGAACGACAGACCCCTATAGGGGTCGAAATCAGGAAAGACCTTTTCCGACCCACCAAATCTCACGGCTATACCCCCAAGAGGCCCGATCATGATGAAAGGGAATCGCCGTCCCCAGGACACGCCGTGGGCGACAAGAAAAGGCCAAGGCCCTCAGAGTCCTCCCGTTGGAAAAAGCCTCCGAAGGAATATTCTAATCCTCCACAGGCTCGGGAGCTACTGTCGGGGACCAATACTAGGGTACCCAAAGAGGAGGAGCTAATGGTCATCAACATTGATTCAATCAAGCAGTCAAGAGCGCGGCTATAGCTCCAACCGACCCCCAGGTAGGCGGGATCTCCCTCGCCCGACCTCTGGGGGCGGGCTCTGCCTCGCCCAACCCCGAGGTCGTGATCTCCGCCTCACCCGACCTCTAGGAGCGGGCTCCGCCCCGCCAGACCCCTTGGGTGCGGGCTCCGTCTCGCCCGACGGGGACCCATACCGTCGCCAACCACTCTAGGTCCAAGCGTATGGGCCCGTGTCAAAACTCTAACACCAAGGATGAGACTGGCACGCCCCGATATAACCCGCGGCCACGACGGGTCATACCTGAGGATTCACATCAAGAAAAGCATTGGGCGTACCGGTACTGTTCTGCCTAACCCTCGTACGAACACTGACAGGCGCGTCTGTTCACCACGACATCCGTCAGGACAAAGTGGAGCGCCATGATCGGCATATCACGCCTGCGCATGGCACCAATGACGAACAGGCAATGTTTTCCTAAATGATAAACGGTCTTTACACGATCGCCCTTCGTTTAGCGTTTAGGCTGTTTACACGGTGTTTAAACGAAGTTAAACGATTTTGTACTTTAAAAAAATACATATAATTATATATGTGCATGTAAAAAATCAAGTATTCTAGCATTTATACATATTTATCCGAGTAAAAATCAATTATTTTGGTATGTATATATATTTATGCATGTGAGAAGAACCAAATATAGATATTTATGCATGTAACATATCAAGTGTACACATTTATAAATATAATAAACTTAAGTATACAAATTTGTTCATACAAAACTGAACTAGATTTATCTCGTGTTCGTTAAAATAGTCATTTAAACAGTTGTTTAGCCCGTTTAATAACGTTTATCTCCGTTCCGTTTAGGCCGTTTAGACCATTTTTTCCTATTTTTTGACCGTCTAAACGGTCAACCGTTTAATTTCCATTTACTCCTAAACAAAACAGTTTACCACCGTTTATCGTTTAGTGGCTGTTTAATCGGCCGTTTAGGCGAACACTACGAACAGGACAGCGACGTGGAACCGTCCCTGTTGACATCTATAGGGTCGGCGGGACCCGCATGAAGGAGAAGAAGGACCCGGCGATCCTGGAGGCCTTCCTCTCTCTCGTTCTTTTTCTTTTCCTCCGCTATAACCCGCGCTTTCCCTTGGGCTATAAAAGAAAAAGCAGGGCGTCCCATGAAGTGGATCCCGAACCGATCGACCCATCAAGATCTGATACAGATCCGCACAAGAGCACGACACGAACGCACAGCCAAGCAGCGATCGAGCTCTCAGCACCCACTCACTACTTTCACCAGAGACTTGGGATCTTTTTCCTCTCTCGCTCGTTTGTAACCCCTACTACAAACTTTCAGTGCTAGTAACATGAGTAGCAGCGACGAACTGGACTTTGGGACTTTATGCCTGAACCAGTATAAACCTCGTGTTCTCTAAGCACATTATCCGAGCCAGACGCGCAATACTAGAAATTTACTCGTCGGTGTTAACTCGAAACACCGACAATTAGTTTAATGACCAAAATTAGTCAAGGCTGCAAACAATGAGAAACCGGTTTTGAACATCTCTAGATTCTCACATTGCGATTTAGCTGAGGCCAAATATATTGCTACACGTTAATTATCTAATAGGTTGTCTAATGCAAAGCCAGGCATAAATTTTGATGATGTGGGGAGATAGTGAGGTGAGAGAAAGAAGTCGTTGCATGAGTTAGGATTGCCGTGCAACTCATAACGTTCCTTTAATTCTATGCACAAATAAGAAACTATAAGTTACCACGCAACAACGAGATGGACAACTCACCGTACAAGGTGTCTACTAAGGTAACTCATGGTTACATGCATAGAGCTAAACAGACTCCTAGCATATGGCTCCAAGACATGAAAAGCTTTATGATGAATCAAACAATATTATAGGAAAAAGAAACTATAGAACATAATGGAAGAAGCAAGATCATCTTGAATTTAAATCTATAAGAGAGCTAAGAAACTGAACAAAGACTTGGAAAGTGGTTTTAACGCGGATAAAGTTCACCAAGACGGGATTAAAGGCTAGTTTTGGCCTCATCTGAAATTGCACAGTCACAAGATAGTAATGGAACAGAAAAAAAAAAAGACAAGAAACATGATAATAGGTCTAAGTCAGATTCGGAGTCGGAGTCCATACCCAGAGGTAGGGTAAAGTAGGGTAAAGACACATCGAGATAAAACAATTATAGTCAAACAAATAAACAAAACTATTTATAAACAAATATCTAAATAAAATCCAAGTACCTGCCGCGCTGTCTGTACAGGCTAATTTGCTAGTTATCTTCGTTAAAGCTGAGCTTATGTTTGCATACGATTCTATTTTTTATTGCTAAGAATTTTATATAAATTTCGTGACAGTTGTAGGAAAAAGATTTTTTTCCCCATATTTCAACATGCCCTAAATAATGAAAATGTAATATATTTGTAGCCGGAGCATATATTTGTAGCCGGAACGTTAATGCATGGCATCTCGAAAAGCTAAAGCTAACTCCGAAAACAAACACACAAAATCTACCGGAAAAATCTCCCCCAGCAAAGAAGCAGACGTGGGACATGGCAAGAGCAACATGGGCTCGGATAGCAATTTTTGAGAAAACTTTCTGCGAACTAAGGGCCTGTTTGGGACTACTCTGCTCCACTTTTTTCAGCTCCGCTCCACCAACTCCACCACAGAGCAGCTCCACTGTGGAGTTTCTGGAGCAAGTGGACCTGTTTGGCACGCAGTTTAACTCCAGCTCTAGAAACATGAGGTTTTTATAGGAAAGGTCTACTATGCCCCTGATCGATGTTTGGTGTATGTTCTGTTGTATGCAGACCATGTGTAATTGAATATTTTTTTACCAATTCAAATATGGTGTACATATTATAATCTCGGATACAAATAATTGTCCATATTTCGGATACAAATAATTGTCCATACATGACTACTGATAAATAAGATAACAAAGTCCATCATTATAATAGAAATAGTTGTCCATAGATAACTAGAGAATAGTGACTAATATATAATTCTAGTTCCAAGCTAGAGAAAGAGCGGTGGCCAAGTCATCACGGAATTTGTCCATAGTAGGAGCATTCGGTGCATCAGTAGAGCCATTTGATCTAGCCACATATTTGAAGTACCTTTCCGGAATCTCTGGAACATAATTTGGATCACTGGCCGCACCGAAGCGAAGTCCAAGTCTTCACCGCCATGCTCACGAATGAAGTTGTGAAGGACCATAGTAGCCACAACAATCATTTTTTGCTTGAACATTGGGTAGGACGCCATTTTATATAGAATCTGCCATTTCATTTTTAGCACTCCAAATGATCGCTCAATAACATTGCGGATGGATGAATGAACACGATTGAACCTTTCTTTAGGAGTCTTTGGTTCCATTCCTCTATGCCACTCCGGCATATGATACCTCTCACCTTTATAAGGACAAAGGTATCCCGGACGATTAGGATATCCCATGATCGACAACATAATATTTGCCTATAATTATTAGAAACAAAATATCATATCACATTTTAAGCATTTGATCAAACAATGAAGTGCATGGTCATATTTTTAATACCTTTTGGAGGGTGTGGAAAAAAACTCTCGTCCAATCTAATTGCATTGTACAGGGACACTAGTATCATGCATAGAGCCCGGCTGTCCCCGTCGACACATAAGTGAACCTCATATCAAAGTCACAACTTGCTAGAACATTTTGAGTAGGTATACCGGACTTTCCAATATATCTTACTTGATCGTCGGTGTAAACGAAACTTCGGATATGAGTACCATCTAGAGCACCAATGCAATCTTTGAAATGTGGATATGCTCTACGGTCATCTCTTATCCTCCCGTGAACAGTTCGGAAGTTGGGGTCCTTTGGTCTAATAAAATCTCTAGACATATCCATGAAAGCATTCAGTACCTCATCAAATTTCCTATGAATAGTTTCACCCGAGTGCTTGAACTGGTTTTGTGCTTTTCTATTAGATTCATTTCCAAATAACACAAATAAGAACACTGCCAACATCTCCTGAGTGTTTATATGTAGGGATGGTTTAAGACCATACCTTCCAACCAATAAATCATGAAGGTCGTAGAACATCTGTGTGCTCATCCGAAGCTGCCAATGACATTCTCCCGGTGTGTTAAGCGTCTCTAGCAACCAGCCCATACCACTAAGGAGTGATGTCCTAGGTGGATTTTTGTCACAATACAATTCAACATAAGCTACAGCAAGTTTAGCACCAGCCAATACAAGATTCCAAAATGCCATGCTCTCATTGTCAGAGGTATCAGATTCATCGTCAGTTTCATCATCACTCTGCATAGAGGTAAAAAAAGGCCATGCAAGATGACAATTAGAGACAAAATAGTAGCATACAGGTAAAAAAACAGGTGCACCAGAAAACAGTTGCACCAGAAGTTGAAAAAATAGTAATACAGAAGTTTCATCATCACTCTGCATAGAGGTAAAAAACAGCAACATAGAGAAAAAATAGTAGCATACAGTAGCATACAGGTGCACCAGAAGTTGAAAAAATAGTAATACATGGAGAAAAAACAGTTGCATACAGGTGCACCAGAAGTTGCAAAAATAGTAATACACAGAGAGAAAACAGTAGCATACAGGTGCATACAGGTGCACCAGATGAGCATACATGTACATGAACCAGAAGTGAAAATAGCTACCTGTTCAAGCACTACATGGTTCTAGGTTCCAGGTTCCAGTTTCCAGGTTCAAATAGAGAAAAAATAGCAATACATGGTTCCAGGTTCAAATAGAGAAAAAATAGCAATACATGGTTCCAGGTTCAAATAGAGAAAAAATAGCAATACATGGTTCCAGGTTCAAATAGAGAAAAAATCTCATTGTGGCATACAGGTTGCCAGAAGTAAAAAAAAAACTAACTTCCATATTTGTCATTGTGCCTCTTCCTAAGCCAATTGAGCCTAATTTCTCTAGTAGGCAAGGTCATAAATATTTCTCTGTGTTCCTTCTTCACAAACAGCTGGGTGGCAATGTCATGCTCATCTGAACCATATGCCGCACCACAGTCCTTCACATGCTCCATTATTTCCCTGATGGTGATCCCTTCTTGCTTCTTTGCTGTAAATGAACTTGAATAACGATATCTTCGAAATTGCTTCAACCATTAGAAGAGTCATGCTTGACTTTGCCTTTTTCCTATCCACAACAGCAACACGAGGTTTTTTATTTGGAACCGCACTTGGAGTGACTTCCTGAACCTCCTCATCCCCCTCCTAGTTGGAATCAAATGGGTCACCTTGGGCATTATTCTCTCCATCAACATATTCACTGTCGTCTACATCAAAAGGTTGCTCTTGACTAGTAGGGATTATAGGATTGTCACTAAAAGGGTTCCAATGATCTGTTTCCTCATTTGTAATATTTCTAAATATTTTCCTAAGCAAATCCTCATTTTGGATAAGCTTTTTCCTGAACTTGCCACACCCTGGAATATCCTGCAAAAACAGTGTCATGGTAATTAGAAGGGATGTGCTTCTGCAAGTTATGGAATTCTTTTTTGTATAAACCTTGACATTTCTACATTTGTTAGCAGTTACATTTGGAAGTCAGAAATGCATTGCAACACATCAAAAATAAATGCTACTTCACAGATTGGTAGTTTGGTAGTGTAGATATAGCTGAGGTTTATCAAAGCACCAGGATATAATAACTACAGAACTATGCACCAGGACCTGACGCTGATGCACATTCATTTTCAAACCACAAGGGCATGTTAATTTCTGGTCAAATGGGTCGTTTGAAATAAGCCTAAATCATCCCCCATGTAGTCTGGCAACTTAATTCTTCAAGATAAAATTAACAGCACATCAACTACAGATACAGATAAACATGGAAAATTAAATGCCAAGTTAAATTCTTCAAGAAAAGATCGAAATAAAATTATCACCGGGTAGCACTCACATTTTTTTTTTTCTTCCACCACTCAAACCTCCATGTCAATTGTTTGGGTCGCATTGTTCCAACCATGCTGTTTGCCCTCTTCAACTTCAACTTTAGCCAAATGGTCCAATCAGCCTTTAATTTATCCCACTTGTTCTTAATTTGAGTCTTTGATAATGAAATACCGGTCATTTGCAAAAATCTAGATGAGACCTCAGATAGTGAGGTGAGAGTTCAAATGAGTATTTGGGCGATTGCCTCTACTAACTTGTTCACCATCAACTCATGAGCTAATTGCAAATGTGCATCGTTCCAATTTGATCACCCCGACCATGATATTGCAATAGTATGTTCAAGCACTCGGGAGAATCTATTGAATTTTGCTACTCATGTCGCACAAATACTATCTATTCAAGGCATCATGAAGCTCATTTTGAAGTTTTACAAAGGAGAGCATACCTAATTCTGTTGCCTTAAGACAAAACTGTGTATTCAGACATGTTAGCAACACTTGAAAATAGAAGTGAACTATATGCGCCACCAGCTCGATTATTATGTGATCAATGTGCTAACTCATGGGTCCATGCAAACGCAAGACTAGCACATTGGAATGTTCATGACAAATAGAAATTTTAACACCAGTATCAAGTTATTTCACGAGAACTAAAAGCAATACTACAAACACGCTTTAATGACATAAGAGTTTGTATATATGATTTTTGCAGCTTAAACTAAAACCATTGCGATTCTGAAGACTAAATACTTGTATCCAATTTTATATCAAAGATAGGACAACACATGGGATCATCAATTTGGAAAGGAAAATGTTATGTAAACAAGATGCCGCAAGACACCCCACTCCCCACGCATACCATGGTTCTACATGTCAGGCGAGAGTAAGAACCACAAGGTTAAAGAATACTAAACCCCTACAAGCAAGAAGCAATACTGTTCATCTTTCTTCTTCGCCGGTAACAAATATCTAAATAACATGCCAAGGCGTTGGTGCCGCGCTTGTCTGTACAGGCTCGAATTTGCTAGGTCTGGGCTTCGCCACCACCCGTCCCGCATACCTGGACGGAGGCCACCAGCGGCGCCGTGCAGGAGGCAGCGCCCGATTCTAGGCGCCGACGAGCTTCCTCGACCCACGGACACGACACGCGGCTTCTTCATGCGAGTTGGGGGAGGAAGACGGAGGGATTTGGGGGTAAAAAGAGAGATCCAGTTCAGGATCAATGGATCTATCTTCTCCCTCCATCACCTTGCCGGAATGCTCGCTCGAGGCGGCCGGAATAGTGGGCGCGGAAGGGTTCGTGGGGAAGAAATGGCGCCACGGAAGAAAAACCGAGGAGGAGGCTGGGCGGTGACTCGGCGGAGTGAGAAACAGACAAAATCGGTATTCTTGTGTAATGAGTGGCGGGGGTAAATTTCCACGAACTCCACGAGGGCGCACAAAAAGGCTTTTTCTGGAGTATCCCTTGAGGAGCTCTGAGAAAAACGTGGAGTTGGTCTCTAGCTCCATCTTTTTGTTGGAGCAGAGTTTCTGAAGTTTAACCTGTTTAGCTAGCCAAGTTTGGAGCAGAGCTAGAAAAGCTGGAGTGGAGCAGTCCCAAACAGGCCCTAAACAAGGGCTCATCTCCGCTCCCTCAGTCCCTCTCCCTCCTCCCTCGCGTCGCTCCCCTTTGTCCCTGTAGAGCTCCAAATAAAACCCCACCTGTTTTCTTTTCCCGCGACAATTACCATAAAAAGAGCTCCCAATCTCTCTCTCTCTCTCTCTCTCTCTCTCTCTCCTCTCTCCGGCCCCTCTCTCTCCCTCGTTTCTGGCAGCAGTGGTGTGGTACTACCACACCGCTCTCACTCCACACACACACCGAGTATACAGCTAAGCAGGAGAGAGAACGGGCCGGGGGAGGAGAGAGACGGGGTGCCCAAGTACAATTCTCGCCTGGTTCTTGATCGAAGGCATGATCAAGAATCACCAGAAAGTTCTAGATCTTTAGACGACCGTCTCCCTTGGACGCCTCGGTTTCTTCTGTTCCGAGCTTTAGCTAGCCATGGAGGGTGGGGGAGGGAGTGGAATGGGTGGGTTCCCGGGAGCCCCGGGTAACCTTCTCGATGCCGCAGCTCAGGAGTTCCACCCTACGGTCTGTGCCCCCTACCCTCTACAGCCGCTCCCGCACCAGCTATACTGCCCCCACCCATATCCAGCCATGCCGGTGCCGCCGCCGCCGCCGCCGCAAATGGCCATGTTGCAGCCAGTGCCTCCGATGGCGATGGCCATGGCGCCGCAGCCGGGGTACACCTTGCCCACGACGACGCCGGTGGTCGACGGCCCGTCGAGCCGCGTCGTGGTGCTGTGCCTGGTGCCGCCGCACGCGCAGGAGCGCGACGTGGCGCAGGCGATGGCGCCGTTCGGCGCGATCCGCTCGGTCGACGCGTGCGCGGTGGCGTCCGAGGGCGTGGCCACCGTCCATTTCTTCGACATCCGCGCCGCCGAGCTCGCCGTGGCCTGCGTCCGCGAGCAGCACATGCGCCAGCAGAGCCGGCTCGGGCAGCTCTACGCGGCGGCCGCCGTGCCCCCGGCGTGGGCTCTTGCACCACCGACGCCCCAGGCCTGGGACTGGCCCCACCCCCACCCCAACGACGACGGCCGCGGCCTCGTCCTCGGGCAGGCCGTGTGGGCCCACTTCGCCCCCGGCGCCGACGACGGCGAGAACCGCGGCTCCCTGGTCGTCCTGAGCCCCCTGCCCGGCGTCTCGGTCGCTGACCTCCGCCAAGTCTTCCAGGCCTTCGGTACGCGCCACCGACCGAGCCGACCAACCAGGCATTTCGTTTTCCCACGCTCGTTTCTTGTGTTTCCCGCAGCAATTGTATTGGCCCGTCCTCGTGTTCGCAGGGGACTTGAAGGATGTGAGGGAGTCGGCGCACCGGCCCAGCCACAAGTTCATCGACTTCTTCGACACGCGCGACGCCGCGCGCGCGCTCGCCGAGCTCAACGGCCAGGAGCTCTTCGGCCGCCGCCTCATCATCGAGTTCACGCGCCCTTCCGGCCCCGGGCCCCGCAGGTAAACAACACAACACCGCAATTTCAGTTCAGTCAGCTAGCCTTCCCATCACCCTGTGGGCGGCTGAATTTTTGCCGTTTGCCTGTCGGTCCTAGGCGCGGGTACGCGCCCCACCACCGGCCCACCGCGCCGACTCCGCCGAGGTTTCAACAAGCGACGTGGCGACCAGCCCATCCGACGTCGTCTCAGCCGCCGGCATCCTCGTCGTCGTCGTCCGGCTCCGTAAGGGCGAGGAAAGGAGTGGTGCTTCTGAGGAGGCCGAGCGATAAGTCCAAGGGAGGCAATGCCGGCACGAGCCATGAGCTCAAGAGCAAGGGCAGCAAGAACGTGGCGGCGGCGGCGGCGGCGGCGTCCTCGTCGACCCCGACGGCGTCCGGGAAGCAAGCCCAGAAAGGCGCCGGGAGCAGCGGCGGCAGCGGTGGCGGCGGGAACTGGAAAGGACGAAAGAGCGGGTGGGAGGCGCGCTTCCTGTTCAAGGAGCCCGAAGGCTCCGGCGACGCCGACACGCAGGCGGCGCCGGCTTCGGAGAGGGACACGAGGACCACCGTCATGATCAGGAACATACCCAACAAGTACAGGTATCCCTGCCAATCTCCACATTGTTGCAACAATATAATGCTATATTTCATGGGCGCTGCACGCCCAGATTTGCGTCTCTGTTGACGCTCGAGGCGTTTGGGGTCGCAGCCAGAAGCTGCTCCTCAACATGCTGGACAACCACTGCATCCAATCCAACGAGTGGATCGCGGCGAGCGGCGAGGGGCAGCCCTTCTCCTCCTACGATTTCGTCTACCTCCCCATAGATTTCAAGTGAGTTGCTCTCGGCTCCCCTCCCACTTGTACAATTGCATTTAGCTGTTTGCATTAACTTATATTTTATGGTGCCCAATGCAAGAACACACTCTTGGCGGCCTGAATTCGGTTGTTTTTCTGGGAATTTGGTGCCTTGAAAATGGCTGGAATGGGAAATGTGGGCGGGGGTTGGGAGGCGAGGAGCTTGCAGCTCCAGCAGCGCCTCAGCTGGAAGCGTGAGCTTCTGGATCGAGGTATCTTGACTTATCTTTGGGTGGGTAGAGTACAGTGCAGCAGGCATAGATGGCTATGGCGTTACTAGCCCAAATTGAAATAAATTTGGCAGCGGCCCAAGGGAGACCACGCCAGATCCTTCTCGTTTTGATGCCCCCATGGATCCTTTTGGTTGCATGCGCGCATCTGCTGGGTGCTGGCTGCTGCTGCCGATGCCGAGGGGGCCTTCTGCCTTCCTATCTCGCCGCTGCCGCCGCCCCTGGGATCACCTCCCTGCCTGCCTTTCTTCCTTTGCACAGCCGTGCACTTCCAGAACAAGGCCAACACATACAAAAGGAGCGGGTAGGGTAGGGTAGAGACTAGACAGTAGAGACAGACGCTAGCCATGCAATGGAGCTGTGAACAAAAAAGAACAGTTGCATCAGTATGAAAAGGAAAAAGATCAACACTTTCTTTTTATAGAGAAAATTGAGCTTTGGATCAAAGTTTATACATGCAAGCAAAATATTCTTTCAAGTGTGCTTAGTTATGCCCTTGCTTTATCTATACCAGCAGCTTTTCTCTTGCACGAAGCAAGTTGAGAAAAGACCTATCAATGCCCAATGACGAGAGGACATTAGTGGCTGTCAAAAGGCATGCAGCTTCACATACATGTAAAGCAGCTGGAGCATCATGCCAAAGTTTTTTTTTTGGTTGCTAGGAGTATGTCTCAATTCTAGCAAGTCTTTAGTGGTTTGTTCCTCCGTTAGTTGTTTGTTCCTCCGTGCCATACCATTCTGAATTTCTTGCTCTAGCATGAAATGAGAATTTTGTCGTGCTTGCTTGACAGTGGGTTTCTTCTTTATGCAAAAAATGGAAATAAATAAAATAAAATAAAAATGCAGCAACAAGTGCAATGTGGGCTACGGCTTCGTCAACCTGACCTCGCCGGAGGCTGCCGTAAGGCTGTACAAGGCGTTCCACAAGCAGCCATGGGAGGTGTACAACTCGCGAAAGATCTGCCAAGTCACATACGCGCGCGTACAAGTACCTACTGCATCTGCCCTTCTCCTACTACGCCACCAAAGACATTTACTACTACGTAGCTCACATGTTAATGTTACAATCACGTTGTGGCGTTTGGGCGGCGCAGGGCCTGGAAGCGCTGAAGGAGCACTTCAAGAACTCCAAGTTCCCGTGCGACAGCGACGAGTACCTGCCCGTGGCGTTCTCGCCGGCGCGCGACGGCAAGGAGCTGACGGAGCCGGCACCCATCGTGGGCCGCTCGCCCGCGGCGTCGTCCGTGTCCGGCGCGTCGTCGCCTCCCAAGAGCCGGGCGGCCAGCGTGGACCTGCTTGGGCAGGAGCTGATGCCGGCGCCCTCGTCGTCCGCGGACGGCGCGTCGTCGACCACCACGTCCACCCACGCGCCGTCCGAACACGCCGACGACGACAACGAGGACGACATCAGGCTCGCCGGCGAGCTGCGGCGCCTAGGCTACGCCGACTAGCTGGCTCCGTTCCTAGCTGTAGCTCTAGCTAGGCGGGCGGGGCCTAGCTCAGCGGCGATCGGCTGGCGTTGGGTTGCTTCGAGAAGCGTGGAGGCAGTGATGCCACGAGCAGGCGCAGCAAGTGGTGTACTGGTGTGGAGTGGCAATTCATTTATGGCACATGAAGAACATAGAAAAGACTTGACTTTGGAGGAACAAAGGGAGCTGATGATCGTTGGTTCGTCGTAGACGCTGCACACAGCAGGTGTGGAGTCGTGTTCTTTTGGATTTTGGTTTGAAGTTTCCTGCTACTAGCTTCTTTGAAACTTGGAGCTGTAGCTAGCTAAGGCTTTAGCTAGGATTGGGAGGTGAAAGGGCATGCAAGGGGGGCGCTATCAATTCGTCGTTCGTCATGCGTTCGTTCTTTACTTCTTTACAATTATTACATTATTAAAATAAGATTTGTTATTAGTACAGCTTTACCACACTGCATATTCCGAGAGAGCCTCAGATCTGATATCGTCGGATCTCTTCGATTGGAACCAACAGATCTTTCTCTACTACTGCACGGCTGCATCTGCTCCCCAATCTTTGCAGTCTACTCCTACTTGCATTGTCCTCTTCAGTCTTCTCAGCCTTCCATTTCTTTCCCGTGTGTTTTTAAATAATTTTAGCATATTATATTAACTTTTGACCGCTGTTAACTTTAGTGCAACATATTTTTTTAAAAGGACAGCAAAAGATTTACTGTAATTTTTATTAGACGAGGAAAGCAAAAAAGCACAGGAAAAAAGAAAAAACAACTGCAGCCTCAGCCGGGGTCAAAGGAAATACCAAAACATGACAGTAAACCTCTAACAACTCCTAGACGAAAGAAAAAACGACGACCAAGAACACCACTAGACCCTGGCTTTGGCACAAGAACAACTGAGCACAAAAGGGGGCAAAGGAAAAAACTACTGCAACTTTAGTGCTACATAAAAACGTCATTTCTTTAATATTATATTATTTCTATATGACCATAGCTTTAGAGCAAATATAATAATAGGTTATAAGCAGACTGAATGGTAAGGTGAAAGAGAGAGGAGAAGCCGACTTTAAGCTTACACCTGATTTAAATACAAAAACACAAAAAACTTTATGAGCAAGACAAGTGCACCGTGGATTAAAAGTGAAGAGATAACTACTATATAGATCGGCTAAGGGATAGAAGATCCTTTTAGCTAACCCGTTGTATTATTAGCCTTCCACGAGAACTTATCTGTATTTTTTGACCTAGTTTCATAATTAGAATTAACAGCCTTTTGTGTACAGTTTGAAGGAGCCATTGAATGGGAAATTAATTCGTTCACTGAAAGGAGATGGTCTCATCCAAACAAATCTTAAATACTCCCGTCGTCCAGAAATAATCATTATATTTGATCAGAAGAAAAATGAAATTTTATCAAAAGAAAACGTGCCTATCCAAACAGATCTTAAAACATGCCCCCTTACTGTTGAACCTTGTCTGGACTCTACACGAGAGGCCTGTTTATTCAACGCTTAATTTTGACAACTAACTTTTAAACAAAATCGTAACGAACTAAATATAGCTACAGGTTTCGTCAGCTTTGGGAAAAAAGAGAGTCAATGACACGATAGTAGTATAGTGCATCCAAACATGCAGACTAATAGACGGACTAGTTTTCATTAAGTTGGCTTATACCTAGCTAAAAGGATTATTCGTGTCTATAATACGATTAATTTGGTGATCCGGACATGACCTAAAACTTTAATCAGCTAAAATTTAGCCAGCTAATTTTTAAGCTTAACTAACTAGTCGCCGGTAATCCAAATATACCTTAAAATGTTTTAATTTGGAGTAAAATTAAACATGTTTAAAAATTATAGCGTGTTTAGGATGTGGAGTTATATTATTTAGCAACTACTCCCTCTGTTGTTCTATCTTTTCAAAGTATGTTGTTTTTACAATTAATTTAGATATGTTTAGGTATGTAATTTTTATTATATGTCCACATAAAAAGTAAAAGAACTTATAATTTAAAATGGAGGTGGTAATAGCGAAGCATGTCCGTAGTTTGGCAAACGTGCATGGTGGACAATATTGAACATCTCATGAGTCATGAGAAGGTACCTAAAACAACACTGAAGTTCCATCCATTTATACATCTCCAGCGAAATTGAGTATACATATGTAGACATTCCATCTATTTCACGATGCTATCTAAATGGAAAGAGACCTCAATATTATGGTTGACCACAAACTGTGCCGCAGTATTATACTCTGCTACACTCTATTTTGTTTTTGACCTGATTTACGGTGGATCAGGTAGTTGAATTGACTGACTTATGCTTGTGTTGATATAACTGGATTCCTTACTGAAAGCTTGAGGAGGAAAAAGGGAGGGCTGAGAAACTTTACAGGAAAGAATGCTTGGCCATGTGTTTACTTTGGCCCAGCCTGGAATTCTATAATTTTCATAAGATTCCATTGGGAATTTAACTGATTAGCATGTTGTTTGTATCGGCTTGTTGCAGAGGTCAGAATTTTACTTGTAGCAAAACTTCCTACCTCTAAAAAAAATATTCTTCGCTGCCTAGCATATGCATGGGCTTTTTCATCAAGTCAATAATTAGAGAAATCAGTGCTAAGTTAAATTAAATGTTTTATTTCTGTATTTTTACTTGTAGACAACGTGCGTACGGTTCATGATCTTTCTTATACGGAGGATCAGATTTTCTAGTGCAACTTAATTAAAAAAATACCACAAAATAAAGAATACTCGGCACACAAATAGGAAATCAAAATTTAAAAGCAAAGAGGAAAACACCTCTAGTCTAGAAATTTACTTTGGATATAAGAGAACATATATACACATTGTGAAGCACATACACACACTTTTGTGAGTGCTTGTGCTCACCTGCGGCTCCAATTATGCAAACAAGATGACACTTCGCCTTCCCGGTTCTGTTCGAGCTCCATTTATTGGTAGATGCTCGTAACCAATAGCAATCTGCCGGTGATGTACCTGTCTATATTTCATGTGTTGGACACTTGGACCTCGTCTCCCCGCTGCAGGACACTGCCCTGCGGGCCAGCCAGTCTGCTGCTGGCGTGGTCATGGCCCCACGCCACACTCTGACAGCATGCATTGGCCGCTTTAACGGCCAGGGTAGTAGCACGAGAGTGCATCGCATTGCATATGGGTCACAACGATAGAAACGGGTACCGAGCTGCGTGGGTTCATGCGCGTCGGTCGTAGGGCTCCATTTGACCGGGCGGCCGGCTGCCTCGCTTAGACCAAACGACACATAGTACATTCGTGCTAATGAAATACTCCTACTCTAGGTTAAAAACTACTAGCAATATAATGTTGTGCATGCTTGCAAGTACAACAAAGCTAGCATAGAATACGGTGTGTGTATCTTACGGCATTACATGCATGGTGGATTGGTGGGCCAGGCCTTGCACCACGCACGCGTGGAACGAGAAGCCGTTCGATCGAGCGAAGAAATGGCCAGTGGATTTGTTTAAGGTAATAATTGTTAGAACTTATGGAGCTTTAACAGGATCTTTAGCCCAGCTGACCCCATAGAACACCTAGTAGTACTTAGGAATAATTGGATGAACTTTTCTATACCTTCGTTTGGAGATGAAGTCGATGCCCCTGCAGTGGCGTCGATCATCATGGTCTGAGTTGGCATGGTCGATGTAGACTTGCGGATCGCGTCGCCGTGCGTCTCCTTCTCGATCCCGTACGCCTCCTCCTTGGTTGCCGAAGCAGAGTGGTGGCGGCCTTCTCGTCGCTTACAGCGCAACCCAGATCGAGTTAGGGTCAGGAGTGTTAAGTTCGTGGCTAGTCTCAAGGGAAACGTTGATTTCTGTGAGGGACCGGACTTCCCTTTTATTATTGTGCTGCGCGACGGGAGCCACAACCATGGTTGGGCGCCCCTGATCAAGACGCGCGAGTGACTTAGACTTGGTCCATTGACCTAGACCGAGTCACGAGAGATTATTCCAACAATAATCACACCCAGCTGATCGATCATATCAGTCCTGTGCGTATAGGCTATGGTTTGGATGATCGATGCCCACTGA
This sequence comes from Miscanthus lutarioriparius, assembly GCA_904845875.1. NCBI lineage: Eukaryota > Viridiplantae > Streptophyta > Magnoliopsida > Poales > Poaceae > Miscanthus > Miscanthus lutarioriparius. The sequence goes on along the minus strand of CAJGYO010000006.1, from coordinate 10,916,337 downwards.
TCACTGCAGCATCGTCCACGGCCGCCGGAGGAAGAAGAGCTGGAGACACCTCTCGATGGAAACCCTGCCACTAGGCACTGCAGCAATGCCAAGGTACTTGTGCGTGCGTGCCTGCGTACACGCGTGCAGATAGCAGAGATCAATGCAGCACAGTAGTCTATGAAGCACTGTAGTATGAATTATACCATGCTTGCAGGTACGTATGCTGTGACACTCTCGACGACGACCCAGCTATAGTGTGGTTGGTTGAGCGTTTTCGGGTAGCAGGATTTTGTACATGCTGTGTGCGCCGTGACAAAGCCAATTGCAAGCCACCCAAAAAAATGGTGGCCGGACGGATCGGAGCAAGGTGCACGGTGCAGGTCCCGGGGGAAGCGGCCGGGGCGGGGCTAGACGAAGCGAGCCAAAACCTGCGATTTGCGGGCGCTTTTGGGGTCACCGAGGCGCGCACGGTGGCGTTTGGTTTGGTTTGGCCCCGCGCGAATTCCGAGGCACCCCCTGCTGTGCTGTTGTGACTCGAAACAGTGGGGGCAGACAGTCGCATGCATGCAACCGAGGAGACCTTGCACGAGCACGACAACACAAGCAATGCATATCATCTTTGTTAGCTTCCCCTCCTTCGTTGGTTGCATAAAACACTAGCTTAATCGTTGGTTTCGGTCGTCGTTAACAATGGGCTTGTGTATTTGTTTACGTGCACAATCTATGTGGCCAGGTTAGTGTACTGGTACAAAGAACAGGAGCAGTAGTATCAGTATCGCCGACCATCGAGAAGAAGCCTTTTTGTGTTTTTTTTCTTTTGGTGATGGAGTGGACCTTTTGTCTCCTGAGAAGCACTAGTGCTCGGCCACACCCTGGTTGTACGGCGACTAATTATCAACACTTTTGCTGCTTGATGCGCATCTGGGGAACTGGAGTGCTAGCTTTATCGAAACTTTGTCAAACACAGTCAGGTCTTATACTTCCTTTTTCTTTTTTGCGATAATTTATACTTCCCTTTCTAAATTCACGATATTTTTTATACTGTGATGCAAGTGTATACACATATGCTAATGAGAGTAAGTGGTGCACTGGAGAGGGAGTAAACATAGGGTGGCACGCACCAACAATGATTTTAAATTGAACATAGCTAGAAAAAACAAGTACGTATTTAAGATACAAGATTAAACTCTTCTTTTCAGAATGATGAAACTATAAGAATGCTTTGATCTATCCATGAAGATTTGACTAGCTATATATCTCCGTCCACAGATGGTCCATGAATCAACCACAAGCAAATGAATGAAAGAAGAGAAAGAACAGGATCTAGCTAGGCATCCCTGCCTCCAACATCAATCTATGTGATGTGATGATTCAACTAGTGGAGTACTCCTGAGTCCCAGAATAGATGACGTTACGAGATACTTGAGGTCAAATTTTTTTAATTTTAACTAGATTTATAAAAAATATGTGCAACATTTATATATATAAATAAATTTATTATGATATTTTATTTAACGACATATCTAATGGTACTAATTATATATTATAAATATTAATATTCTTTTATATATAATTTTATCAAAGTTAAAAAAAGCTAACTTCTCGAAAAACGAAAATGACTTCAGGACAGAGACAGTAACTCCGTATGTGCAAAATTTCTTTAATCCGGGCGCTTAAATCAAAGTAGATAGAAGATCTAGACCAGCACCACTGCCTTGATATAAAAATATATTTCATAATTAAGTTAATGACGATATTTATTTGATATTACAAAATATTAATATTTCACTTAAAAAATTAAAATTGATTATTTTCAAAAGCAAGGTCTCCGTACACCCAAATAAAGGGAGTACTCCTACTCGCATTCAATTGTTTGTACAGCTCCAGAAACTCGTACCATACCCATACCCTATGATTGTAGTAGCCGTCATATCAAACTGCCCTTCTGTGTTTCAGCTATCATTCAAGTAAGCGTCGTATCACCACATTTGTACACAAGCACGATGAACTCTGGCTCCCGAGACGTGCTACGTCACACATGCTTGCATAAGCCTAGCTGCCTACTCCATCCGTTCTACTGTAAAATACTCCATCTATCTCTAAATAAATTAATTCCTATAATATGTGTTTATCAAACTTTCTTAAATTTAACTAACTTTATAAAAAAATATTTATAACATAAAATAAGCATATTATAAAAATATATTCTATTCTACATCTAATGTCATTTATTTGATATCATAAGTTGTGAAGTTTGGCCCCGTTCGCTGGTCTGAACTTTGGCTGAAATTGGCTGAAAAACACTGTTCCGGCTGAAAAAACAAGCCGAACAAGCCAAACTTTAAGAGAAGCGAACGGGCCTTTCTTTCTAAAAATTCGGTCAACGTTTAAATTTTTTTAACTTAAGACAACTCTAGTAATCTATTTATTCAGAGACATAGTGACCAATAGGAGTACAATACAACTAAATTTTCTAAGAAACGATATTTTAAATTTAACTAAGTTGTTCATCCGTCTAGTGATAAAGGTAATTTTACGACCTGTTTGGACCGTGGGGATATTTTTTCCGTTCCTATGTTTCTAATGTGAAATTAAGGTACTAACTGAATCTTATGAAATTACTACATGATTTTGTGAAATTCCTGTATTTCAAATAGCCCCTTAGCCTTACGTAGGCGTGTATTTGGTAGCGAGAAGCATATTCTAGATTCTTTGTACCACTACCTAACGTCATAAACAGAAAAATATTTCAAGAAAAATCACTTGAAAACGATTCACATTTTTTTACTAGTTCACAGAAACAAACCAAGACATTATTTCTCCTATAGTTCTAGTTTAAAGAATCTAACGAACTAACCAAATGGTTCTTTAAAATGATTTTGATTCACCAAACTAACGTTTCTGAAGGGAATCTAAATTCGAAGTATTTCTACTAGAATTTAGAACCATGTCAAATACGTCTTGAGTTACTCGTTATATACATTTATATTTTTCTAATCATATCTATCCTTTTTCTGTTTCGTTTCTTGTGCTTTACAACTTTTTTACATTCTTAGTTTCCGTGTCTAACGCTAAAACAACAAACGGAAGTAAAAATATACTAGAATTTTGATATGTAACATGTATCATTAAATTAGTAATAAAATCTACTTTCAATAGAAATTTATTATGACATATAAATATTAATAATATTTTCTTTATTTTTAGTTATAATTAAAAGAGTATGATATATATAGTTATTCTGGGAGGCAGGTGATGCAATGCAAAGTCCAATCCACATCCCCTTTCCAAGGTGCAGAGACGAGAGATAGGCAGCCTCTTCGTTTAGCTGTGGTTTGTCGTAAATGATAGTAAATTTTTAATTAGAATAGTATTTTTCTCTCACACAAACCAAACCAGCAAAGATTTTTTCACAAATCAAGAATTTAAACGAACCAGCTACGAACAGAATGCAGAGAGAGATGATCAAGAGAAAGGAGGATCCAACCGAGATCGGAAAGAAAGGTACTCCCTCCGTCCCATTGAGTTTGTCGTTGGAAAACCGTGATCAAGAGAAAGGAGGATCCAACCGAGATCGGAAAGAAAGGTAGTAGAGAGAGCTGCAGGTACCAGCTACTGCCAGAAAATGGCGACGACCGATGGATGGGAGAATCAAGACAAAGGGTGAGCAAGAGAGAGAGGTAGCAGACGGAATGAGAGGCACAAAAGGCTTGACTAAAATGGGACGACGGTCAAACACAATGTCAACGCCACCGTCTCAACCCACATGCAGCCACCAGAAGATCCCATCCGTGTTCCCCAACATGTTTCTCGTGGCTCTCCCCTCTCGTCTCGATAGCCCAGCTGTGCTGATACTACTCGCTCTACCCAGAATAGGATAAATAGAATTCTAGAGTCTTAAATAAAATTTTTAAATTTTGACGAAATTTATAGAAAAAATTCAAAATTTATGACATTACGTATATCATAAAATATTTTTTTAATATGCTTATTTTATGTCGTAGAAAACGCACGCATGCATGCGATTACGCACAACGTGGACGCTGACAGGCGAGAGCCACGTGAAGGAGGGCCCGCGCACACCAGGAGGGCAGCATTGTCGTCTACCTCCCGACGTGTGTTCCAACGACGGAGGCCATGGCCGTGCCTGTAGAGAGAGACGATCGAACTTGGCTGGCATGGAGGAGAGGAGGGAGAGGGTGCAGGCTATTACCCGGTTAGAAGGGTGCTCCGGCCATGCAAAAGGGTGAAGCGTGTGCGGGACGAGGCGACTGTGAGCGGGCATGCAGGAAATAATAAAAAATGCATCAGAGGTCAATAAAAGAGGAGAGAGATGATTGCGAGCACGAATTACGAAGCGGTGGTGGATGAGAGAAGGAGGAGCATGGCGGGAGGAGAGCAGAGGTGGCAACGGCAGTGCGAGCCACGTAGGACAGCGTCCTCCAATGACATGGTGGTCCGCGCCGTTGACTGCCTCCGTACGTCTAGCACCTGCAGGAAGGCCCTCGGTGATGGCCTCCTAGAAAGAGAGCTGCCTCACTGGACACACACCTGTCAGGGACTGAGTAGTGGCCCCATGCACCCACTACCTCTGCTCAGGGCACCGGGTCAGTGGGTCCCTTGTTTTATTGACCGTATCAGACGGTCTCACCAACCGCAGCTCAATACAAAACTCATTCGTGTTTGTATAACGCTACCGATAAAAAGTTTAATACCTATTTTCGATCTTCTTCAATAATAAGATCCAAAAATTAATCATGTCTGTAAATGAGTCTCTACAGCCTGTTCGTTTGGTTGTGGCTTGTCGTAAACGATCGTAAATTTCCAGTCGGAATAGTATTTTTCTCTCACACAAACCAGCCAGCAGTACTTCTTTACGAACCAACAACGAAACGAACCAGTCAACCAAACATGCTGCTAAGAGAGAAGATACTCAAATTTAGGTTATGCCTCTCCTAACACTAAAATAGTTCTTCTATATAGGTATATGTTAGAGGCTATAGATATTATGTTGAAGATTTATTTTAGGTTCACTGTTAGAGAGCCTTAGTGTGTAGAAGTACTCGTGCCACATTTACTGAATACTGACAAAAAAAAAGCTGGTTAGTTTTTCTCCTGCGCTGTTGCTTGTCTTTTTAAGAATTTAAATAGGGCCTTGTTTAGTTGCACCAATTTTGCATCTCCAAAATTTGCACAGTGTAAGATTTTTCATCACATCACATCACATCAAATCTTTAGACACATGCACATTAAAAAAATCAAAACTAATTACACTTTGGTTAGTTTTTGAGTCTAATTAGTCAACGATGGGACAATTATTACCAAATAAAAATAAAACGACACTGTTGCTACAGTATTGCTGCAGTATTTCGGGCGGCGCAAATTCTGGCCAACTAAACACGGCCTAGAATACAGACACTGCACACTTACACTTGCGAACGCACGTGAAAACCATACCCTTATAAGTTTCTTCGAATACTGGGTCGACAATCACCTCAAAATTGACGAGGTCGGCAAATCATCAAAAGTCGACGAAAACATCGTCTAACACTTAAAACACAATGCCATTAAATCTTAAAAAATTACTCTTAAAACCACTAGGCTACATGCTCTTTCGCCTGCGTTGTTGGCTGTTGCCATTAGATCACTCTCATTTTTGCAAATTAGGATGGTTCTATCTTCATTAATCAGAGAAGCAAAATAACAATATAGTATTGTAATTAAAAAAGGAGAGTAGAAAATAATTTTGTAAATAAAATATTATGTCTAAATAAGAACAAAGACATAGAAAAAGATATGATATATAGATAAAAGCACTACACCCATGATACTGCATAGTTTCTATATTTATTAATTAAAGTACCAACTATGTAAAAAGAGAATGTGACACTTCAATTGGAGATAGCCCTTGTTTAGTTGGTAATTTTTTTAGAAAATGATACTGTAGCACCTTCATTGTTATTTGGTAATTAGTGTCCAATCATAGTCTAATTAGGCTTAAAAGATTCGTCTCGTAAATTTCGTCTAAACTGTGTAATTAGTTTTATATTTTATTTATATTTAATACTTCATGCATGCGTCTAAATATTCGATGTGACGGGGAATCTTGAAAAAAATTTACAAAATTTTGGGAACTAAACACAGGCACATAGATGAAGAAATAGTTCTCTACACGAGGACCAACACATGAAAAGATTTGATTGATAGATCGTAGAGAGAAGACATGTGATTTGTCAAAAAAAAAAGCCATGCTCGTCTTTTTTGTAGTTGAAAATTTAAAGCTTCATTGCATCACAAACATGTTACAAAGGGAGATCGTGTTACCTCAATCGATATTTTCTGGTACATGCTTGATATTATAAGTTAGATAACGAGCTAGTGCCTGACAATAGAAAAATACATGAGTTCATGATGCTTGTCTGCCTTACCTTTTTAGAAAGTGTATCAACAACTTTATTTGCCTCTCCACAAATCTTGATTAAAGAGTGACTTTCTGCTTGACTGATATCTGGCGCTTCGGCAATGATCGGATGTAGCAACCAATGTCTAGGATGAGTATGTGGCGATCTAGCGAGCACAACAGGCCAATACCTGGTTATTAGTGATCAGAGTTGTATCTGTTGATATAATATAGGTTTGGCCCATGTAATATTTAATAATAAAATAAAACTCTATGGTACGTAACATTAAGTGTTGTATGATTTAATATCATATGGAATTTTGACTGAACGCTGACTCAACTTATATGGTCTAAATTGACAAGCCGAGGCCGTGGCAAGGCAGGCGGCGGGCGTGCGTGGCCAGTCTTTTGCCACTTAAATTCACATTATCACGGGAGTTTCGCTCCTTGATGGTGGAGGCGAACTGACTGCGTCAGTTATCGTTCCTTCCGCTTTCCGTCTCCTAGGATTCTCCGCTGCCTTCGTCCCTTCCCCTGTCGCAGCCATATATCCGCAGCTCCGTCTTCCGCAACCGTTCCCGAGAGAATCGACATCTCCGCAGCCCTCTGTCTTCCCCGTCCCGTACCTCTGCGCGCACGGAGTAGCAGGAGAGCAGTTGCCTCCGAAACCCTCGTCCGCTGGTGAACCTTGCACGGGGTGCGCGACGATTAGGTTTTTGGGGGAGCGATCCGCGACTGCTCGTTCACGTACGTCTTCTTCCTTGCGGCAGATCCCGTCTTCTTCCCAGTGATTGCCTACGAAACCACAAGCTGCCTTCTTCCTGGTGATCCGTTCGTGGGACTGTGGTCCGCAACTTTGAGCAACGCGCTGTGTCGACTAGTGCGAATGGAGCCTCCGATGCCCTCGGCATGGGACCCTCCGTGGGGTACATTCTAATCTCTGTGATTATTGTACTCGCTGCTATAGTATTCGTCTGTATGTCATCTCTGCATGCTGTAGTGTTCATTAGAAAAATACACATGCACATATATGTCATCACGAACCTGCTGATGTTATTTTCTAGATTAAACGGATAATGAAAATGCCTAAATTTCTAACTACATCCTGCAGATCGAGAGCCGCTTGGTACCAAGAAAGAGGGTGTCACCCTCAGGCCTCCGAGGGTTACAAAACATTAGGAATCACTACCTGAAAAAGGAGCAAGGGAAATAATTCTATCTGGTTGAGTGACAAGGAACTTCAACCTCTGTTTGGTTGCTTGCAGTAGAGAGTCAACAGAGACATAAAAAAAATGCTCTGCTCGAATTGTTTTTAGGTTTGCACTCGTCCGTCCAGGCCTAGCCCTACAAAAGCCAATGGACTCGATCAGTCCTTTTAATCAGGTCTAATTAACCACATGAAATTAGTTCAAATGAATTCTTCATTATATATGTCTTAGGTAACCTGTTTGAATTTGCATATGTTAATTCATTTTTTTGTAAAAATAAATAAAATAGACAAGTTTGACTTGAAACAAAGTTTAAATATCCTTTATTTTGAAACGACGGGAGTAAAATATAATGCCCAAAGTAGATAAAATCTAAATTGAACACGATTATAGCTAGTACTTGAATTGTTGTTGTCTGTTGCATTCACAATTATATACTCCTTTCATCCTAAAATAAATGCACATCTTGCACTTCGAGAAGTTAACAAGTCTCAAGTTTAATCAGACTTACAGAAAATATTATTAACATTTGTATCTCTAATTAATTTTACTATGCAAATATATGACATGATTAATATAATAATATTTATTTTGTATCATAAACATTAGTATCTTTTTATATAAAGTATCAAATCTAGTATTATCTTCTTGAAGTGACGGAGGGAGCACTTTCCTACGAGTAGAGGGGCAGTTTGACAGGGTTCATAAGAGCATATTCTCTGGGAGAATCACTCCTGCTCAGCCAGGCAGTAAAATCCATGTTCACTTCACTGAAAAAAACAACCCAAAACACTGTTCCAGCTGATTTGTCGTGAGAAAAAAAACACTATTTCGCTAAAAAACAAGCTGAAAAGTACGGATTATAAGACAAGCGAACAGAGCCGCGTAGAGCAAACACAAATCACTTCTTTATTTATATTGTAAGCTAGGAGTTAAAAACTACTACTCACTGCTAAATATTCAATCCCCTTCATAATCACTCCAGAATTAATTCTCATATGCTCCCCCATCCACACACACATACACCAGAATCAACTAAAAAAAACTCTCAGAGATTGAATCATGGAGCTGAAGCCAAGAGTTTGGGAATAGAGCTCTACCAAACTTATTCGAGATCAATCAATCTCAGATAACTTATGCTGTTTCTTCTTCCAGTTTATCAGCCTGTTTGCTTGTTGGTTTCAGCCAGGGCTTATCAGCCAGCTAACAGTGCTTTCCTCTCATAGCAAACCAGCACCAGCCGGGCTTATCAGCCCAGAAACCAATCAGCGAACAGGCCGTATATACTTACGTTTGGTAGAAATCTGAATTCTTCTGGAAATGTTTCTGAACTGAATCATAATTAATTCATGCAACTGTTTGACTAGCTTGCTGGATTCTTGAAAATAAAACTAGAATATAAAATATTTCTGGCGGCCAAGCACACTCAATTCTTTCATTTTAGGCACTCTTAAACCCTAAATGTAATTTTGTGAGTTTAGCTAATTAATCTTGCCCAGCTGGCCCGGCCTTCCAGATGCATGGACCAACTAGGGTGAAATGGTGAGCCACAAATGTAAGTACAGCTTTTCACGCTAGATCGCTGGTCTAGGTCGCGGCGGTACCACAGACTCCCAGTCTGAAGTTACCAAATGGTCAGTCAGTGCTGGAGTTCAGTGAGACAGGTTCACGTAGTACCACCAATGCATCGTGCTTCGGCCTTGTTCGGCTCGCTGAATTTTGGTTGAAATTGACTGAAAATACTGTTCTGGTTGAAATGTTGTGAGAGAAAAACATTGTTCTGGTTGAAAAAAGAAGCCGAACAAACCGGATATGGGGTAAGCCGAATGGGGAGGAAACCATATTGACGCAAACTGGATCTATATACTCCTACAGAATTGTTTTTACCTTGTGGTGCCTGCATATCACTGTACCAACACATCACATAAAATGTCGAGGCGTGTTTTTTCTTCACTTAACTTGGAAGTAAAGTGGAAACACCAGCGCAGTTCTGAGCATCGATTTTTGTTTTACGGATGAAAGAAAGAAGGAAACCAGCTGTCTGCACAACGGGTGTCGGTAATTCTCAAAGCAAAACAGGCATCCGGATTATGCGTAATCATTTGGGCCGTTCTGGGAGCTGAAAAGATCTGGTCCATTAATTGATTATATGATATCTTTTGGCCAGGCGCTAGCGGTTGCTTTTGCGCAGACAGGTTGAGAAGACAAGGCGAGGTCGATGACACAACTGAAGTGGGTACCGGCTGGCCAGACCGAAGTGGCCCCAGGACCTAGCCATTGCATGCGAGAGCAGTATGGCAGGGGCACCGCGCAGCAGCAGCAGCAAGCGAGCGGCCTGGGCGCCTGCCTGCGTCGATCTGCCATGCACGTACGTGCGCTGCTGCGGCTGGGTGGCATCGGCACTGCGCCCAGTGCGTGTGCGGGCTCACGCTTGTGATGGATGCACATGCAGATGCAGCTGCTGTGTGTGCATCATGCAGGCGAGCGCATTCGCACAGCCACAGTGCATGCCAACAAAAATTGGACGAGTGGCCAGGCGCGGCCAGGCCAGCTGACCTGCTGATGAGCCCCCGCCCGGGCTGCATGCGATGCGTCGTCTGCACTGTAACCAGCCGGGGGGCGGCTGCTCCGAACTGGCCGGCAAACAGTAGCTATATCGGGCAAAGACTTGCCGCGCCATTTCTGCCGGAGCGCGTTTTTGGCTTGGACGACGCGCGCGGACCCGTGTGTCCAAGACAATGGAGTGAGTGGCTCGCGCGCCAGAGGGCTCGCGCGCTATACCTCTCGGCCGCCGCTCCGCCTGTGCTGACATGCATGCCACGCCATGGAGATCTGGACAGTTGGGAAGAGCAGGCAGGTGCTGAGCTAGCTGATCAGAGTGTTTTACTGCTGTGTGACGCTCTGTTAAGCGCGCTAGCTACTACAGTACATTGAGAAAGCTGCAACCACGACATGGGCGGAGAGGAAGCTATCTACTGGGCTGTCGGCTGTGCGGACTGTGAAAGTTTTATTTGCTTCGCAACGATAGTTTTGTAGCCATGCATTCAGAACATTAGAGTGAACAGCTAGGCAGGGTTAGTTCACATTGACGCAATCCCCTTTGGATTCCGGACTTTTACAGGGTTCAGTTTTTTTTAAAAATATATATATGCAAGAGAGCACATCGTGTAGATTGAGGCGGCATTTTGGCTTTGCGCACATACACTACGATAGTACGATATCATATGATTAACACAGACGCTTTGTTAAACACTGCATACATGTACTCACATGGAATGGAATATGGCTTTGCGTCACTGGATGGGCAGGAGCCTGGAAGTCTGGAACAGTAGGCTACTAGCATCAACAGTAGCGGCTAGCTAGGTGGACGCGCGCGGCGGCGGCATGCAGTGCGAGGAGGGTGAGATGGCACGCAGAGATGGGTGCATGCGGCATGCCGATCGTGTGCGCGGCACGCGGCACGCGGCTACGAGGGCTTGGGGCGCCACCAGAGGCGTTTGTCGGAGGCTGCTTGTGTTGTGCGTGTGTGTCTCAATTGGAGTAACGCCAACCTCGTATATGTTCGGTCCCAGCCAGGCGACACGCATATACTATACGACGCACGGTACGCCTATACTAGCGGCAGCGCATCCGTGTCTGTCTCCGACCAGACCGCCCTATTGCATGCTCCTATATATATTGAGGGGTCGGGCCCCGGCCCCGGCCCGGACGGCTGTCCCATGCCCATGCGTGTCTCCTGCGTCAACGCCGCACTTCGTAAAACCCGGAGCGTGAACTACGTATAGGAGAACAAGCCTAGCGGCGCAGAGCCGGTATTGCCGTCGACTACTATACTACGAGTACTCATCCAGTCATCATCAATTGAAATGAGTCGATGATCTCTTCTGAATCATACACAGGAGTATAAATAAATTGTACTGTATAATACTGTATTGGATAGTGTTTGTTATAAATTCATGTCGCGCGAATTGCCACTGCTGTACTAGTGTCACGCATTCAGCAAAATCAGCGTCAGCAAACAGTTTGATCTGCGTCGCCAACTTGCGACTGCGATGCAGTGCTTCGTTGCATGCATTAGATTCTGTGGCAGGTAAGTAGCATAGATATGGCCAGACGAGGGAGCTGGTGGGGTGGTACGGTGGTTTGCTGGCGCCCCGGCCCTGGCGGCCTGGCGGTGGCGTAGCTCCGGCCGTAGCGTGGTGCCGTGGTAACATGCATAGGCACCAGCGGCGGGCTTCCATCGGTTGGGAAAAGCTCAGGCGCGCGGGAGTCCCTGTTCCATGGATTTGGATCACGCCTGGATTGGCGTCCATCCGACCATCCGTCCACCACAACGCCGGCCCGCAGCATGCAGCGGGGAGGAGCAGCGGCAGCGAGAGCGAGGGGGTCTACAGCCTCCGCGCGCGGCCTATCTCTGAGCCCTGTACATTTTGTCGCAGGCGTTGAGATCCCTCTGCGCCTGTTGCCGCAGCAGCCAGCAGGGGCACCCCCTGGCCGGTCTTCAGCCCCCTCATCAGTCATCACTTCTGGCAGGGCAGTGAGTAGGACAAGACAAACTAGCGGTCGCACCCGTATGCCACTATGCATGTGTCATGTGTTGCTTCTTCGTCTTGTGCTTGTGCACCCTCCTCTAAATGCCGAGCAACTGCAACTGCACTGCATCGTTGATCCGTTTCTGACGCCGGGCAACGCCGCCGCGCCGAGCATTCATTGGGTATCGACGGTGCAGCAGCTGAGCTGCCCCCTACCGGCTACCGCCACGCTACGACCCTCTCACTTGCACCGAGACGGGATCCGGTTCCGGGCTTCCGGCGTGAGGATCTCAACACCCTGCCTGCACCTGCGCGGCTCTGCGCCGGCGGCCGCGTCCGCAGCTGCAACTGCGGAACTGCCAGCCAGCTGGGCATCGCCAATGCAAAGCGGCACGCGCGCCGGCAGTTCCCGAGCTGAAGCTGAGCAGCTCTGGGAAAGGGCCAGTCGTAGCGGTGTAGCCTTTCGGCGTCGCCGAAGCTGCCCCTTCAGCCTTCACCAAAACACAGCACTGTTCTGGGGTATGGAATTCTGGGGACACCAACACGCACCTGTATGAGCATGATTGGCGCGCACATATATCAACCCTAGCATACATGGATTCTCAGTTCCATCCCTGTAGTGATACTTCAGCAGTAAAGAACCGTACAGTGCAGAAGAATGGCAGCAAGCAACCAAACGTGAGCTCTCTACTGTGTTGTGTGATTACCGCCAACTGTTTAGTTATGTCCAGGTGTAGTCTAACATGACAGGATACCATTTATCAAAAGAAGAGGATACCATCCGTGGAAGGAGAAGCTGGTCGGCAGACAAGCTTATAGAAATTAATGCCATGTTCTGCAGCACTATTTCAGTAATATTTTTCAGCGAACGAACAATATTTTTCCTCTCACGACACATCAGCATAAGCAGCAGCATAAGCCAAATTTCAGCGAAACAAACATGATACTAGAAAATCTTGTCAGGTGAACATATACATGCTACAGAATGCACGGCGTCAGATTAACGAACATGATACATAAACCATCGCCGCAACAGTTCAGTTCTGTGTTTCTGTTGTAACCTGGGGCTCAACCACAGTTCTAGCTGAACGAACACAGCAGCGTTTCAAGCGCAAAAGAGATCGGTTCACTGCAACTTGTTGGCTACGTAGAGGAGGTGGCTGATGTTTGTTGGCGGGTAATTCTGCAGGAGCTTGAGGTTGGAGGTGAAATCACCGGCCAAGAGGCGCTTCCGGACAAGGATCAGCATTGCACAGCATATTCTGAGCAAGGTTTTCTGTGTTCGGCAGATAAAGTTTAGGTAAAGAACCAGAACCAAAGATCTTTGCAGAGTAGAAGACACAGTGTGCGTGCTCACCTGGGGACCATCGGGATCACTTAATAGTGTGTCCCAAATGTGAATGGTGTCGGCGAAGTTGAATTCCTGGGTCAGCAGTAACGTTATCCATCTGAATGCGTAGAACTGGGGATTAACCTGCAGAGAGAATGTTTTTGTCAACGAGAGCTGCAGGCACCTGCCGTAAAACAGTTCGTATGATTCTTTAAAAAAGATGATACCCGAAAAAAGGTACAGCTAAATGATTTGAAGACATACACCATAAAGAAGCACCTAAATTTATGTCATTATTATCTTTACAACAGATATATCATAAGAACTTCAAAGTTTAATTCATGTCAATAAATGATCTGGAAGGCCAAACAGAAAACAATCCTCAAGACAGCAAGTAGCTTGGCACTACGCAGCATGTAAAGACTTACTTCTGTAGTTATTTCCAAATGTTGTTGGAGTTCTCGATCATACTTTGCTACAAGCTGTGATAACTTGGCTAGTGTACCTTGAATGCCAACAGCACTGTTGTCTAGTTTCTGGCAGAAGTTGTCTCTAAACCCACTAAGCAGCTCAACGAAGCAAAAGAATGAATCCGCTTCCGCAAATTTCTACAAGGATTCCAAATAGCAACATTATGATACAGAAGATAGTAATGACTAAACTAAACAGGAAAGCTTCGGCTATCAGCAGTACAATGAAGGGCACTAAGAACTTGGTAAAAACAATGTCTTACTCCATACAGCATTTTTATCATCCGGATCACTCCGAAATACAAAGAAGAGCGGTGCCAAAATTTCATTCATCCCTTGTACATATCTTATTCCAGCATTCAGCTTGGCAAAGATTAACAGTACATTTTTCAAAGATTCCTGGTAAGAATAATAAAAAGAAAAGATCAGACAGGGATCTGACAACACTGTTTAAACTCATAGTGTATTGAGATTTACCTGATTAGACTTTGCAAAAGACGAGTCGCCACAGAAAAAATGCATGTCAGGGTGGGTGCGCTTTACATCACGGTCAATCTGCTCCATAATCTCTGAGTACTGTTATACGAAACAAAAATTCCAGACAACATCAGTTATTACCAATAAAAAAGCAATAAAGGAGGGCAAATCAGTTCGCACATGCAACGAACCCAACAGCATATGTGCAGGTACACACTGCATACATGCACACTCAGACAGAAAGCTGTTTTTTTCTGAGACTAAATGGCAAAATAAGCTGTGGAATAGTTGGCTCAAAGATTTCTTACATCATTTTATTTTTCTCTAACCACAGTGAACCTAGATTATGAAGCAGGAATAATGAAGTAAGCCAATTGCATTATGCAGTTCCATTTGATTCTTGCTAAGATCAATTTATACATGCTATAAAAACAACGACTGCCATATGCATAGCTCTAAAACACGACCTCAGAAAGTGTGGTTACCCACAGGGCTTGTTTGGATGGCCATGTATCCACCTCAATCCGTGCGTGTTGGAATGGTTTGGTGTGGAATTTAGTTTATGCACCAAACCACTCCAAGACACATGGATTGAGGTGGATTCATGGGGATCCAAACAAGGCCTTAGGTGAACTGAACCTCTAGTCATACTATAAACATGATAATAAAGAGTTATAGCATCATAAGGCGCCTATATACCTCAAAAAACTGATTCCAAGCACTGGTCTTCCCAAGGCTTAAAGGGTGCTCCTCTCGGGTTACCTCTGACCTGTGCAGGAATCCATTGTCAACATGCTCTGCATTTACGTTGTGGTGGCCTTCTGTTTCCACCCGCCGCGCTGTTTCTACCTACCTAGCAAATTCAGGATTCAGGATCTCTATTTTCGGGAGAGGATCTAGTCAGGCATTGATGGCCACAAACTAGGTACCATATGTGCAACAAAAACTGCAATCAAGATACCATAAGTATGGCTTGAATCTGCAGTGACTTACAGGGTTTCTAAGGAACTCATCTTTGAAAGCAGCGTACTGTTCTCTCTTCTTTGCCAGCTCCTGCTCCCACAGCGAGCGGTCATTGGGCAGATAGCCCAGTAGCAGCTGCACAACAATAACATGCACTGTCAGTGACTGAAAAGGCAAAACCAAAAGCTTTGACTGTAACCTTTCCACTACTGACGGAATCAGAATGCTTCTTCAGTCTTCACCATTGGGTGAAGAAAAACAAGTACAGTTTCAGCCGGCTATTATTAGCATCCAAAGCAAAAGGATAAACTAAAATTTCCTAGAGAAAAGGACTGATTAGAGGACAATCATACAAATTAAGGCCATCCTACATAGAAAACCATTCGCTTCGCAGCAGATTGCAGTACCATTGGCCCGTTGCCTCAATGAGGTCAGCTTCTCAAATACCGAAGCCTCTGATGCTCATGCTCTGACCACCGAACAAGGCGAAAAATACCAGAAGGCGAGACAATCAAGTACCTTCCACACAGTTGCCCGGACGCCCGCCGCGTCTGGGACTCCCTGAGCCGCCAGCATCCTCAGTTCATCGAGGTCTATCACCTTCTTGGACAGCTGCAAGAGTCCAGCGCCCCCAAGGACCCCCTAAGCCAGAAGCCAACAAACGAAAACCAAGCAACAGGCAAAAGGCAGGAGGCCTTACCGCCGCAAAGAGGCGGGACTGCCGAGAGATCTCGAATTCCGGCGTAGGCGCCGGCGGAGGAGATCGCGGCGAGCTCGCCATGGATTTGGGCGTCGAGATGCACCCGTCCGTGTGGTGGCTTCAGAAACGTGCCGGTTGGCCAGATACGCATCCGGATCCATCTCTGACCGTCGACTTGTGGGCCCCATGGAAATCTACCGTCCAGATCGTCCGCTGACTTTTTCGTGCTAACGTAGGACCCAATTCGCATACCCTTTCACGGGATGGGCCTTCCTTGATCCAGAGGAGTGTTCATTTCCAGACATAAAAAGCCCAAGCCCAGTTCAAGATGTCTGTATGGGGAATTGGGTATGGGCGTATGGCCCATGAAGAAATACAGGCCCACTAGCTACGAGGCTTACGTTTTATTTTACCTTAGATAGACATGATTACCCTCAACATATAGAAGACTGAATTACCCGTCAAAAAAAAAGAAGACTGAAGTTTGACGTCACGGTTGCTAACGTGCTGTAACTTTGTGTTGTGGATATAAATAGAGTATGTCTACTGTACAAATGTGTGTTTTAACATAAGCCAACACATGGTTGTTGGTTGTATGTAAAACACATAGATTTCAACATAGAAAAAATCATGTGTTTTTGGACTAGTTAGCACATGGTTGTTAGATGCTTAAGAAACACACGAATTGAAACACTGGAAAAAAACATGTGTTTTAAGAAAATGCAACATACAAATTCCATCAGACAAACAAGGCCCACAACTATTGTTCAACCCAATAAAGATATGCCAAAGAGGCCCACTAACTAAGAAGACAGAGAGGCATAGTTCAGCCCAGAGCCTAATAACTAAGAAGACAGAGATGAGATCATATCTCTTCGTGGGGAAGCCTCTTCGTGGAGATCAGATCTCTTCGTGGGGAAGCCTCTTCGTGGAGATCAGATCTCTTCGTGGGGGCAAACAGGGGGAAGCCTCTGCCCTCCGTGGAGATCAGATCTCTTCGTGGGGGCAAGCAAAGCACTGCTCTGCGTGGAGATGAGATCAGATCAGAGCAGGGGAAAGGAGAAAACAACCGGCAGATCAAAGATGAAGATCTCCTCTGCTTGGGGGCAAGCAGACCAGAGGAAAGGGGCAACCAACCAACACATTCAAGAGGAACCACTAACCTCAACAGCCAAGATAAGCACACCGACTTCCTCGTAAAGATGTAATCCAAGATTGCTAGTATTTGCTGCAACCAAATTCAAGAATCAGAAATACAGATTCGCAAATTAAGAAACTCAGGAAACAAAAATACATAATACCTAAAAACAAATTGCATATTTCAAATACTGCAACTGGTATTTGCTGCTAATGTAATTATACTGATTAAACAAGCATTTTTGAAAAAAGATAAAGTGAAGCTTATATGTGTTTTTGTTTTGTTTCTCTAAAGTTATTTAAATTTTTCACTCTTGACCTTTTGATTGAGACTCAGCAGCTACAAATCATAAATAAATTTATATTATGTATCTGACCCTTGTCTTGAAGGCAAGGTGCTAGCTATAGGTTGACTTACACCTTAGTAACAGAAAACAAGTATGAAAAGCAACATCAACATATAATGGACAGTGATTACCTCTTAGTGAATAGAGAGGCATGAAATCTTTAGCCATGTCATCTGCTTCATAACTGCAAGACAATAAGTACCATCTGGATCAGGTTCATTGTTTTTAGATGAAGACATGGGTTTATATATGCAAAACCCCAAATCACAGGTGCCTGATATATTAACATGATCCTGTAATCCTATGTTCACACTAATCAGAAGACTAATGTACCTAATGCATCTGACATTTGACGACAAGGTAAGAAGAGATTATCTTCCTGTCACACCAATTACTTCATCTAGATATTACTTCATCTAGATATGTTAGGTTGAAGGATGAAAGGAAGCCAAACAAAATAGGTTTCCTCGTCGCTAAAGCAAAATTTTTAGATTCCAGCAAAAGGTACAAACCTTACGAGGTCGTAGAGAAATACTTCCCTTATGGCAGTAAAGTCTATGGCCCAGCAAATCCATAAGTGCCTCACCAATAAGGTAGTAACAGAAACAAAATAGCTACCTATACTGGGAAAAGGTCAAGTGGTTTGATTACATAGCATTCAGTCTGAGCTAGGTGGTTCAAAGAGTTCTACGAATTTACACTAGTTACCTGTATTTAGGTTTGCTTGGGGGTTCTACTACTGGCGGTGTATTCTCTATATTTGCGACACCCTCCTTGTCCTCAACAGTAGGAGCCACAGGAGGCTCAATATTCTTTACTGGTGCCTGGCTAGATTCCTCTGGACACATAAACCAATTAACACTAGCTAAAGTTTATTTTGCTCACCAATGATGCGCTCTTCACATTCCTTCAATAGACGAGTAAACCTTGAATCACCTGATGCATAGGAAGAACCCAACTCAAAAGCAACCTTTGCAGTTTGGTATTCTTCAAGCTTAATGCATGCAGCACTGTAAACAAGAAATAACTTAGTACATAGAAAAAAAATGTAGCAGAGGGAATTATGGGAGTGTTCATGTATAACTTTTATTGAAAAAAGAAGAGTGCCACTAACCATTTCCGGTAGTAGGCTTTATGCATTGTAGGATCAAGTTCAAAAGCTTCTGCAAGTTTAGTTAGTAATTCCTTTAGGGCTATACATTTATTGTGTTCAAAAACAAATATGCAAGCCAATGATGGTAGCATGAATAACACTACAAACTATGCTTTCTATTTCTGGATGTTTTAACAGAACATGAATCTAGAAAGAAGAACAAGGCTGCAGGAAATGTCAGAGGCACAATATCAGATTCACAATTATGAGGATATGATTCGCCAAGAAGAAAGCAACAATAATGTAAAATTACTCCTAATTCAAAACAGTTGACACAAACAATAAATAAATGAGAACTAATAGCTTCTTCATTTTCTTGCAGGTTTCAATTGCTTCCCTTATGCAACTAATACAAGCACCAGTCGAGTTTGATCAACTACTTGAGGTAAGAAACACAATTCAATGATGCAATGAAAAGCTATGTAAGTACTCACCTGCTTGCTTTTTTATGAAGCAGAATAATATGTATGTCACAATAAGTAGATGTGATGATTATCCAACCTCAGTAGAGTCACAAGAAGCAATTAAGGAAGTGCAGTCAGCTCCTTACCAAATATTTGCAGACACAAATTGTTCCAGTGACCTTTCAAATACCTACAAATACAAAAAGGTGAGCAAAATCATTGCTCAGAATCAAAAAATGCCAACATAAGAAGGTTGTTTTTCGACTATAATATATTTCAATGCAGGGAGGCTACACTGAACTTATGATGGAACAGATCAGGAACTCTCAGGAAGATAATCAGACTGACTGGAATACGCAGGTAAAATTTTATAATACCAGTACACAAAAATTACAATTCAGACATATGTAAATTACACACATATGCGCAATGTAATTTCAGCATAACAGTACTTTAATTTCAATGCTTCATTATAAACTGTGCAGCAACATGAAGAGATGCAAGGATCATTAACAAAGATGATACTTGAAAATGATAGGAATGAGGTAAAACTATATTATATATGCTTGTCAGACTAGTTGTGTTATATTATAAATGGTAACCATTCTCATTATCAAACAAATAAAACATAATATGAGACTTGAAGATCTAGATGGAATCTTTGGACCACAAACTGACTGGTCAATATTAGAGTCAAGGCTGTCATATGAGGTACATACAGACAGCTGAGCCAATTTGATTACATTTATAAGCAATACAAATATGTACTGGCATCAAAGTAAAACTTATCTTTGCAAAAACAGGATGGAGAAATGGCAATCGTCGCTGATGATGATGGAGCAACGACAAGCATAGTTGATGATGATAGATCTGAAATTCAACAATACCATTGGCAAACTGATGTATTCAATAACATGGACATTGATGAGGTACATAAAAAATGATCTCTTCAACTATTTCAGTCCACACTGAAAAAAAAATATTTGTATTATAAATCGCATTACTCAGAAACTGAGACTGCTGCTAATATATTTACAGGTGCAGCATGAAAATCAAGATGACCAACCAACAATGGGAGAAAATGACTTGAGGATCATAGCAGTAGAACCAACAAGTTCAGATATTACATCAACAGTAACAGATGATAATGAACATGTAAATGGCAGCTAGGAACTGACGGAGGAAGAGATTGAAGAATTCATAAAAAATGAGCAGGTTGCAGCATCTGAAGGCAACAATGCACCAATCAACAGCAAGTACACCCCACAGCTATCGATGGAATTTAAAAGTAGGGATGATGCTCACCATTTCTTCAACTTCTATGCGTTCCTAGCTGGATTTCAAGTTGCCATAACACATACAACAAGAACTCAAAGTAAGAAGAGAAATAATGAGGTAGTCAAAGTGACAATGAGATGCACTCGTCAAGGAAAAGAAAAGGAACCAAAGTGTTTGGAGCAAGAAGAAGCTGAAGTAGACAAGGATGTTGGAAAGAAACCCGTAAGAAGAAGGAAAACAAATGTTCAGCAGAAGTCAGATTGTCCTTGTGTTATGATGGTGAAAGAAGGAGCTGTATGGAAGGTTAAAACTCTTGATTTGGAGCATAATCATGAGCTATGCCCTGGAGACAGGGATCAGCTATTTTCTGGTCACAAGTATATGACAAAAATGGAAAAAGGACTTATCAATACTTTGAACGATAATAATATCCCGACTAGGAAGATGGTTTCTATTCTATCGTATCTTAGAGGGGGGCTTACAGCTATACCGATGAAAAAGAAAGATATCAGCAACTACAGGACAAGGCTGAATAGAGAAGTTAAAGGATCAGATATGACACAAGTACTGGATTATTTCAGAAAGAAACAAACTGAGGATCCGTCTTTCTTTTACAAGTTTGATTTAGATGAGGACAAGAGAGTGAGAAACTTGTTCTGGACAGACTGTTTGTCGGATACCAGAAAATGGGGAACCCCAAGCAAAGATCGAAAAAATGCTTAGACCCTAAGAACAGAACCAATGGAATAAACAAACGAGGTCTCGGCCGAAATCTTCAATTCACCCGAGACCCCGTCGCCGAGCCCCAGCGGAAGCAAACGATTCTCCGACTCGCCCGAGACCGCCTCGCCAAGGCCCCCTCGTCGAGGCCCCCTCGCCCGGGGCCTCGGAAGAAGTGTCGATTCTCCGATTCGCGCGAGGCCGGCTCGACACCAGCCCCGTGACCGCCTCTTTGACCAAACTGCTCTGACCGAACATCGCATCCAAGCACCCAACCACTCCGACAGACGCACGATGGCACAGTACAGCAAAGTGACAGACTACACGCTAGTCGCGTCAACCTCCTACCATCTGCGATGGCACAGAGCAGGGGTTACCGACCACTGTGCTGCCTAACTCCTGCGCCAAGGACATCGCAATGTGGGGAGTCAGAACGGGTTCCTGTAGCCTCGGAATCAGCGGACCGACCGCTCCAGCTCGCCCGAGCCCCCTCGACAGGGCCTCGGATTCACTGATCTTACTCTGCCTCACCCGTCCGCCTCGCCCGAGACCCCCCCCGGTAGGGCCTCGGATGAATTGGCCACGCTCCGCCTCGCCCGAGGCCGGGCTCGTCCCGCAACCTCGTCGCCTCCGCCTCAAAGGTCTCTCTGGCAGGCTGTCGCATCCAATTAATGCGCTCAGCTGCACCCGCTACGTAAGCCATGATCGACAGTGCGCTGCAACAGGAGCGACGGGACAACGGTTAGATCACCTTTTTACCATCCCTTACTGACAATACAGGTACCGTATCCTGTAGGCGCACGTCTCGCACTATTCCGCTTTGATGGCACGAGACCCGCATTCCGCACTGGTCACTTCTCGTGCCTCTCGCACGGTAGTAGGCCTCGGCTGCACAACAGGCCTCGGCACGACGACCGGCCACGATGGCCGCCGAGCCTCAAAGAATCCACCAAGTCAACAAATGCGCAAAGATGTTACTTGCGATGGAGACCATACCGATTAGACATCTACGGGAACTCCCACGACAACACCATCTTTGCTCCGGAGTAAATACGTCCATCGAATAGTCTCGCTCCGTGTAGCTCTCTTATGTACTCCTGGTTTCCTCCTGCGGCTATAAAAAGGAGGCGGCCAGGACCGCTTTCTAGGGACGGTGGATAGAGTCATGAACACTGCATCGAACAACACGCCGCGATTCTCAGAATTCATATCACCTCCCTCACAGAGACTTGGGACGAACTCCCTCTCGCCTAGCTTGTAACCCCTACTACGAGCACCCCGTGCAAGGAATACAAGAACATCTTCTCGATCGGACGTAGGGCATCCATTGCTCGAACCAAGATAAACCTTGTGTCTCTTTGCATCACCATCCGGAATTGGGAGCACGCAAAGACAAATTCACTAGTCGGTTAAGGACCCCGGTTCAAACACCGGCAGTTAGCTGCGCTGTAGGGGCCTCTGCGTGTCAGCTTAGTCATCCCACCAGATTCCAGATGGTAGATCCCATGCGATCGTTGCATCTCGGGACGATCGTCTGGTTCGGGAGCCTAGAATTCATGTATCTAGGGCACGAGTATGACATGGTACTCCCCTCACCCAGAGCGCCATCAACCGACGACGACGTCATGCACCGGCAGCCCACGTGCAGACGGCGCCCGGGCCGCCGCTCCCGTCTAGCTCGCCAAGCGCCGCACAGGCGAGTCCACCCTAACACCACGCAAGTACAGAACACCGATCTGTGCTCCACCGGAATCCCATACCCCGCTGGTGGCACGGGGTCCCTGCACGGGGACCTGTCCGGCTTAAGCCTCGACAGGGGAAAAGGGCCGGTGGCACACAGCGACGCCCCATCATCAAGCTCTGTCCCGCCTCCTCCCGAGGAGCCAGCTCTAGCGGAGCCGAGCCTGGAGATGGCGCCATCCCTGTACCCTTTCGGGCTGACCAATGTCGCTGTCTCCTACGCCACCGCCCTCGTCTCCATTCATCAACGTCATGCCCATAACCCCATAGTCACAACTCCAATCCACCCCCACTCTGACTCCTCGGAGGAGGACGAGGCGTGGGTTGGAGCAGACTTCTCCAGGATTCGCGACCCTGAGGCGATGCGCCGCTTCATGATCGCGAGCGACTACTGCTTCGACTACTCCGATTCCGACGGCGAGGACGCTTATGACCTGACTCGTGAGTGTTTCCACATCGGACTCGGAATGCCGAGCACGAGCAACGATGGAGGAAGGGCAGCCAACGCCACACCACCACGCACGGGATCCCCACTAGCGGCGGTAGGTGTCCCCACCCCTGAGCAACTTCGACGCATAGACCTAGA
This sequence comes from Miscanthus lutarioriparius, assembly GCA_904845875.1. Classification (NCBI taxonomy): domain Eukaryota; kingdom Viridiplantae; phylum Streptophyta; class Magnoliopsida; order Poales; family Poaceae; genus Miscanthus; species Miscanthus lutarioriparius. The sequence goes on along the minus strand of CAJGYO010000006.1, from coordinate 10,892,910 downwards.
GCAGCTCCGTGAGCTTCAAACCAAGGTCGAGCAAGATCGACTCCTCCTGCAGCAGCTCTGAGCCACCCTCGAGCAAGAGCAGCGGGGGCACGGCGATGGCGGAACGGCCCGGCTAGGGGCTCGCGACGTCAACCGCCGCATTAACGATGATGAGGGGGGCGAGCAACCCCCTGTCTTCAATCGCGCTAGCCAGAACGTCGCTGCGGCGGCGATACTGGTCCGAGCGATGCCTGAGCCCTCTACCACGGAGGGACGACGGGTCCACGGCGAACTCCGGGACCTTCTCGAGACTGCCGCGGTGCAGTAGGCCGAAAGCTCCGCGTCTCGACGACGCGGGGACGCCTCGAAATAGCCCTCGGTGCACGACCGCCTCAGGGCCCCCTCGGTGCACGACCGCCTCGACGACCAACACGAGGCGCAAAATGGCCACCACGCGGGCAGCAGACGATGGCACCACGACCACGATGGGGCCGCCCAGGGCTACCAATTGCACCGAGGCGGTCGCTATGACAGTGGGGAGGACCGCAGTCCTTCTCTCTTGCCGCCTGGCCCTAGAGTTTTTAGTAAGGCCGTCCGCAGCGCCCGCTTCCCGGCCCGGTTTCGTCAGCCAGCGAATCTCTCAAAGTACAGCGGCGAGACCAACCCCGAGCTATGGTTGGCCGACTACCGTCTGGCTTGTCAGCTAGGCGGTGCGAACGATGACCTGCTCATCATCCGCAACCTCCCCCTATTTCTGTCAGACTCAGCGCGAGCCTGGCTCGAACACCTTCCCCCTATGCAAATCCACGACTGGCGCGACTTGGTAAAGGTCTTCGTCGGGAATTTCTAGGGCACCTACGCGCGCCCCGGGAACTCCTGGGACCTCAAGAGTTGCCGCCAGGGGCCGGACGAGTCTCTCGGAGACTTCATCCGACGTTTCTCCAAGCAATGCACCGAGTTGCCCAGCGTCGACGACTCAAAAATCGTCCAGGTATTCCTCTCCGGCACCACCTGTCGAGACCTGGTCCGAGAATTAGGCCGGAGCATACCAACCACGGCGTCCGCACTCCTCGACATCACCACCATCTTCGCCTCTGGCGAAGAGGCCATCGGGGCCATCTTCCCCAACAACGACTCCAAGGGGAAGAGGCGGGATGAGACCCCCGGAGCCTCGACGTCTCGCCCCCCCCAGAAAAAGAAGAAGGGATGCCAGGGGAAACAGGAGGTTCTCGAGGCCGGGCTCGTCGCGGCCGCGGACCACAAGAATCCCCGAGGCCCAAGGCTCTTTGACAACATGCTTAAAAGACCCTGCCCATACCATCAAGGCCCGGTAAAGCACACCCTCGAGGAGTGCACCATGCTCCGGTGATACTACGCCAAGCTCGGGCTCCCCAACGACGATGCCAAGAAGAGGGGCCAGGACGACGGAGACAACGACAAGGATGACGGGTTCCCTGAGGTACACAATGCCTTCATGATCTTTGGTGGGCCCTCGATGTTTCTCACGGCGTGACAACGAAAAAGGTAACACCGAGAGGTCTTCTCGGTTAAGGTGGCCACTCCCCAGTACCTCGACTGGTCTCGGGAGGCGATCACCTTCGATCAGGATGACCACCCCGATCATGTCCCAAACCCCGGCCAGTACCCGCTCGTCGTTGACCCGATCATCGGGAACACCCGACTCACCAAGGTGTTGATGGACGGAGGCAGCGGCCTCAACATCCTATACGCCAACACGCTGGGGCTCCTAGGGCTCGACCGGTCACAACTTCGAGGCGACGCCGCGCCCTTCCACGGCATCATGCCAGGGATGCGCGTGCGACCCCTCGGGCGCACAGACTTACCCGTCTGCTTCGGCACCCCCTCCAACTATCGCAAGGAGACCCTCACCTTCGAGGTGGTGGGGTTCAAGGGGACTTATCACGCCATCCTGGGACGACCATGCTATACCAAGTTCATGGCGGTCCCGAACTACACCTACCTCAAGCTCAAGATGCCGGGCCCCAACGGTGTCATCACTATTTACTCCGCGTACGAGCATGCATACGACTGCGACGTTGAGTGCATCGAGTACGCCGAGGCTATAGTGGAGTCCGAGGCCCTCATCGCCAACCTCGACCAGCTCAGCAGCGAGGTGCCTGATTCGAAGTGTCGTGCCGGGACGTTCGAGCCCGCGGAGGCCGTCAAGCTCGTCCCGGTCAACCCCACTTGCTCAAACGACCGAGTGCTGAGGGTCAGCGTGACCCTCGGCAGCAAATAGGGGGCCGTGCTCGTCGACTTTCTTCGCGCGAACGCTGACATATTCACGTGGATTCCCTCGGACATGCTGGGCATACCGAGGGAGGTCGCCGAGCACGCCCTCGACATCCAGGCCGGCTCCAGACCAGTGAAGCAACGCGTGCGCCGATTCAACGAGGAGAAGCGCAGGGCCATCGGCGAGGAGGTACAGAAGCTTTTGGCGGCTGGATTCGTCAAGGAAGTGTCCCATCCGGAGTGGTTAGCTAATCCTGTATTAGTTAAGAAGAAAAATTGAAAATGGAGAATGTGTGTGGACTACACCGGTTTGAACAAGGCATGCCCAAAAGTCCCATTTCCATTACCTCAAATCGATCAAATCGTTGACTCCACTGCGGGATGCGAGACCCTGTCCTTCCTTGATGCATATTTCGGCTACCATCAAATCAAAATGAAGGAGTCTGACCAGCTCACAACTTCTTTCATCACCCCATTTGGCCTATACTGCTATACGACTATGCCGTTTGGCCTTAGAAACGCGGGGGCCACGTACCAGCGGTGTATGACCCAGGTCTTTAGCGAGCACATCGGGCGAACCGTCGAGTCCTACGTGGACGACGTCGTTGTCAAATCCAAGCGGGCCAATGACCTCGTCAATGACCTGGAGGTAGCCTTCAAATGCCTCAGGGAGAAGGGTGTCAAGCTCAACCCCGAAAAGTGTGTGTTCGGGGTCCCCCGAGGCATGCTCCTGGGATTCATAGTCTTAGAGCGTGGCATCGAGGCCAACCCAGAGAAGGTCTCTGCCGTGACCAATATGGGGTCGATCCGAGACCTCAAGGGAGTACAGAAGGTTATGGGATGCCTAAGCGCCCCTGAGCCGCTTCATCTCGCGCCTCCAAATAAAAAGGCTTACCTCTGTCTGCCTCTCTTGAGAAAATCTGGCGCTTTTCCTAGTCCCCGAGGTGAGGAAGCACTCACCAAACTCGAGCGCCGCTCTCCAACCCCCCCATTCTCGGTACCACCGATCGAAGACGAGGCCCTCTTGCTTCACGTCGCATAACGACCCAAGTGGTCGGCCGTGGCCGTAGTGGTCGAGAGGCAGGAAGAGGGGCATGCTCTACCCGTCCAATGACCTGTCTACTTCATCAGTGAGGTGCTTTCCGATACCAAGACGCGCTACCCCCACGTCCAGAAACTAATCTACGCCATAATCTTGGCTCGATGCAAGTCAAGTCACTACTTGAGTCCCACCCAAAGGACTGTGGTGTCATCTTTCTCCTTGGGAGAGATAATCCATAACCGGGAGGCCTCGGGAAGGATTTCCAAATGGGCCGTGGAACTCATGGGGAAGCCCATCTTTTTCGCACCCGGAAAAGCCATTAAGTCTCGTGTCTTGGCGATTTTGTGGCGAAATGGACCGATACCCAACTACCACCTATTCATGTCCAAAGTGAGTCTTGGACCATGTACTTCGATGGGTCTCTGATGAAGACCGGGGCAGGCGCGGGTCTGCTCTTCATCTCACCCCTTAGAGTCCATATGCGCTACGTAATCCGACTCTACTTTGCCGCCTCCAATAATGTGGCCGAATACGAGGCCCTCGTCAACGGCCTGCAGATCGCCATTGAACTTGGGGTACGGCGTCTCGACGTTCGAGGCGATTCACAACTTGTCGTCAACCAAGTGATGAAAGAATCAAATTGCCACGACCTCAAGATGGAGGCATACTGCATGATGGTACGCCGCCTAGAGGACAAGTTTGATGGCCTCGAACTCAATCACATCGCGCGAAAGTTCAACGAGGCCGCGGACGAACTAGCAAAGATGGCGTCGGCACGGACCCCGGTCCCCCCGAACGTCTTCGCCAGAGACCTCCACAAGCCATCCATCGACTATGACTCGGCGACGGTAGAGGGCCCATTGGTCGAGCCCACCACAGGGCCCGAGGCCACCTTTGCCACTGAGACCCCGCCGCCCGAGCCCGAGGCCATGGCAATTGACACAGAGCCTCCCGAGGCCGACCGAGGAACGGACTGGCGAGTCCCTTTTCTTGATCGCCTCGTGCGAGGAGAGCTTCCTCATGACAGGGACCGAGGCACGACGGCTTGCTTGACGAGCCAAGACTTACGTCCTCTGCAACGGCGAGTTGTATAGGCGTAGCCCATCTGGTATTCTCCAATGGTGCGTCACCACCGAGGCTGGCCAATCACTACTCCGAGACTTGCATGCGGAGCTCGGGCACCACACAGCCACCTTTGGGCGCTAGTGGGAAATGCCTTCCGCCAAGGTTTCTCTCATCAACAAGGTGGGCGGTGCCCGCCACGGGCTAGTACGCCCTGCGAAGGATGCCAAGACTATGCTTGACAGACGCACCTCCCGCCCAAGCCCTCCAAACCATCCCTATCACATGGCCATTCGCCGTGTGGGGCTGGATATGGTTGGGCCTCAGTAGAAGAAGGCACTTTCGGGGCTATACCCATCTCGCTCGTAGCCATCGACAAATTCTCCAAATGGATCGAGGCTCGTCCAATCACCCAAATCAAATCCGAGCAAGCAAAGGTTGTTTTTTACGAATATCATCCATGTGTTCGAATCCCAAATACCATCATCACGACAACGGGACGCAATTCACCGGCCACAAGTTCCTGATGTTCTGCGACAACCACCACATCCGTGTGGTCTGGTCGGCCGTAGGACACCCTAGGACAAACAGCCAAGTAGAACGTGCCAATGACATGATCCTACAAGGCCTCAAGCGAAGAATCTACAACCGGTTGAACAAGTTTGGCAAGAAATGGCTTGCCGAACTCCCCTCGGTCATTTGGAGCCTGAGGAATACACCGAGCCAAGCCACAGGATTCACACCGTTCTTCCTGGTCTATGGGGCTGAGGCCATCCTCCCCACCGACTTGGAGTACGGCTCCCCGAGACTACAGGCCTACAACGAGCAAAGCAACCGCACTGCCCGCGAGGACACCCTCGACCAACTTGAGGAAGCCCAAGACGTTGCCCTGCTACACTCGGCCAAATACCAGCAAGCCCTACGATGCTACCAAGCCCAACACATTCGAAGCCGAGACCTGAAGGTGGGCGACCTGGTGCTGAGGCTGAGGTAGAGCAGCAAGGGCCGCCACAAGCTGGCCCCGCCATGGGAAGGGCTGTACATCGTCGCCCAAGTACTGAAGCCCAGAACCTACAAGCTGGCCAACGAGAAGGGTGAAATCTTCACCAACGCTTGGAACATAGAACAACTATGTTGTTTCTACCCTTAAGTTTCCAAACGTTGTTTACATTGTTTCTTGGAATACAATAAAGAAGCGTTCTTTAGTTGTTACAATCTTTCGAGGACCCCCCTTAATAGGCAACTCGATTGTATGGAACCTAAGAACCAAAAGTTCATCTCAAAGGCAAAAGATCGGCTGAGCCGTGAGAACGGCCTACGCCTCTGGGCTACGGCAGCTCCCTCGCCACCTTTTCGCCCAAGAGACAGCTTAGGCTCCGAGGAAGTTCTTTGCAAAGAGTTTGTCTATCGATAGGGGCTCGACGTCACAATAACGTTACAAGAGAGACTCGGCTCTGCCTCTGCAGAGCCGAGCCTCCCTCGGGGGCTAAAAAAGGGGGGAACCCCCTAAGTCCCAGACGCCGTTTCTTAACCGCCTTTCAAAAATTTCCACGCCAAACTCTCTCGCGCTCCGGCAGGACCGTCACAAGAAACCTAAGGACCAAAAGCATGCCCTGAGGCCAAAGGGCCGGTCGAGCCATGAGAACAGCCTACGCCCCCAGGCTACGGCAACTCCCTCGCCACCCTTCGCCAAGGGATGGCTTAGGCTCCGAGGAAGTTCTTTGTGGGTATCCAAGAACGAGACAGGGGGCACAGGCTCGGAAATGGAATAAGAAAGCGGTTAAAAAACGCACATACGCAAATACTTTAAAAGGCCTCGACGGCCACAAAACGTCACGATGTGACAATTAAACTAATCCGTTTACATGGTCCCTATTGGCCCAGGTCAAAGCTCAGGGATCGGCAGCTGGCGTGGGAGGGACCACCTCTTCTTCAAACAGGCTGGCCAGCGCTGTGCCAGGTGCCTCCACCACCTCCATCAGCTTCGCGACCTCTGCGCCGGCCTCCTCGTCATCTTCCGGCAAGACGTAGCCGTCGCTGACAGCCTCGAGGTTGATGGCGTAGTGCGAGGAGACGATGGCCAGGGCGCGCTTGACACCCGTGTGCAACGCCTCTCGGAGCCTCTCGCGGACGTGGCCGCTCAACGCAATCAGGCGGTTCCCAAGGGAGCTGGCTGATTGGACCCCCTCGACCTCCAGAGCCTCGCAGGCGGTACGGGCGGCGCTGCGCAGAGCCTCGTGCTCCTAGACCTCAACGTCCAGCGCCGCTTGCGCTGCGACGGAGGCCTCAGCCGCTTGGGAGGCCTCTTTCTCTAGACCTACACGAGAATGCAAACCAGGGGTCGAACGCAAACCAGAGCAAACGGAACAAGGAGCGCGGTTCAGCAGAACTTACCCTCGGCTTTGTTCTTCCAGGCTAAAGCCTCGACTCGAGAGGCCTCGGCCGCCTTGGTAGCCTCTGCCAAAGTGACTTTCGTTAGCTGATGTTCACTCTGCTCTACGCCCAGCTGCCCGGCGGTGGCCTTGGCAGAGGCCGTTGCTTCTTGGGCCTGGGACTTAAGGGAATCCCGCTCCTCCTCCAGCTCCTTGATCTTCGCCACCAAAGGGGTAGACTGCTCCTTAGCCATGGCCACCTCAGCCTTCAGGTCGACACAGCGAAGGCGGAGGTCCTCCACTTCAGCACTCCGCACCGACAAGAGCTCCTGGGCGTCGACAAGCAGACCCTTTTGCCGCCGGAGCCGCTCCCAGACGCCCCTCTCCCTTCGTAGGAACAACGATTTCCCAAGGGACTGGGTCTCGAGCTCCTAAACAGGCAAAGACGTATGTCAAACACCACAAGGGAGGCTCAGAGAAAAAACAACGCGACACGAGAAAGGAAAATGCGTACCTAGGTAACATCGGGCAGGTCCCTTTGCATAACAGACATCGCTGTCTGCATCGACTGCACCACCAGTTCACGGTATTGCTCGAGGGTGTCCCAGCGCCCCCCCTCGGCGACGTCCTCAAGGGCAAACACAGGCTCTCCCTCAGGGTCGGCCCGGTTTCCCCATACAACACGTGGGCTATCCCACCCGCGGGGCTCGGGTCGGACCCGGACAAGGACCGAACTCCCCTCGGCAGGAGTCGGGACCGGCCGCTCTGCGGTGCTGGCCGCCTCGGCGTCCGCCGCCTCCTTCCCCGGGAAGAATCCTCAGACGAGATCGTCTGAACCAGGGGCGGTGCCGAAGCCTGCCCCACCTCTGTCCTGACCGCCTCGGACTCAACGGAACCAGGGGCTCTGGCCTCTGCCATCACTACCTCGGAGGCCCCGGCGTCCACCGCCCTGGCCTCGGAAGCCTTGGGGGCTCTGGCCCCAAGACCCACGACCTCGCGAGGCGTGGACTCGTCCTCCCCTGCTCTTTCTGTGGTCATCTCGGCGCCCTTTCCTTCAGCAGCTGGCTCCTCCGGGCCGACCCCGCCCGACACCACGCCATGCTGCACGGCAGCCAGCGCCTCCACCGCCCGATGAGCGGTGGAGCTGGTGCTCACCTTGAGCACCTTATAGGGCGCCAAGGCAGGTTCCTCCACCCAGCGCTTCTGGCTAGAAATGAAGACGCTCCTAAAGGTCAGCATATGACCAGGGGGCAAGCAGGAAATACTACAAACTCCGCCAAAAAATACACTTACCACGAACGAGGACACAACCGCTTCTGGACAGCGTCCCTCCTCTGCAACGGTGGCGTGGCGGCGGTGGCATGGCCTATGTATCCGCCAGTACCGGCTGGTCTCCACCGGACCCCGGCACCCCCTCGACCGTCCGCGGAGACAGTTGAGCCGCCCCGACGTCGCTTGCTCTGCCTCCTCCGCCGAACCCACCGGGCTGACAGCACGCGTCTCGGGCGTGTCGCCCTGGACAACGAGACAGACGTCTACCAGAGACACCCCGGTCGCCACCTCCCTAACGTCGGGGAGGTGGTCTAGGGTACCCTTCCCTTCCTCGACCTCGCCATCGCTGCCCGAGGAATCCGACACCGATAATGAGGGAGACGACTCCAACGTGAGACCATCGAGCCTCTGTTGCCGGCGGCGTGCGTCCAGCTTTTCGCTCTCAATGGTCCTCTTTGTGCGCCTTGCCACCTTGGCGTCTTTCTTCTTCTACTGCTCCTCGGCATACGCCCTATTCACGGCTCGCCGCTGGGCGTCCTCAGGAACGGGCGGCGGGGAACTTCGCACGTCCCTTATCCCCTGCAGAAACGACGAAATAAGGCAACGGGCGAAAAAAGCAATGAGCAAGAAGGCCGCGAAGGCCTCGGCAACACCCAACTTACCAGGGAGCATCGGGAACGGCATCAAGCCATCAATCTTTGGTTTCCCATCCACCGCCTCCCTTACCCGACGTAGGATCTCCTCATCAGTAAGGGCGAAGGCGGACATCTTGATGCCTTCGATCGGATCGCTCGGGGTCATCTCGAATAGGCGCCGCCATGAGCCATCACGGCAACAACACCTCCGGCGGTGTGAAAAGCCACCACGACCACGGCCGCCAGAAGACCATGATCGCGCAGCTTGCCCAGGCCCTCGGGAGCGGTTCCGGCTGGGCGATCGGGCTTGATGATGCCGCACCCACTTCTCCGTGACTCTCCACAACCCGCCCAGATAAGGGGGAAGCCCACCGTCGCCATTACGGAGGTAGAACCAAATTGTCATACCAACAACGGTTGGATGATGCCACCGGCTAGGATGTAGAGGTGCTACGGTCTTGGCGCACTGAAGGGTGCAAACGCCGCCCCTCAACGCCTTCCGAGCCCCCCTTCGCTCTCGCCGACTTGGTGGTAAAACCGCCCAAACAAATGGAGCCACAGCCCCGGTGGGAGCGATCCCAGTACCCTCGCAAACGGCGGCGAAGATGGCCACCGTATGATGGAGTTGGGGCTGAAGTTGTGGAGCTCCACGCCAGTAGTAGTGCGGGGGCGCGCCTGCATGATCTGGTCCGCCCGGCAAGCCGAGGCCTCGCTCATGGAAGATGACGGCTCACCACGTAGCCATCACGTGGCCTCGGTTCTCGACTCATTCCCCGAGCAATCCACTCCGGCTCATCGGATCGGTGATCGGGCGGAGGAGACCGGGCGTCCCACCAAATGACTATAGCTTCTCCACGGTGACATCGCACCGCTCCTAGGGATCCGCCGGGAGGATGACAGACCCGCCACCATTGCTTGCGCGGTGGAGGACGCCACCACGGTGTAAATCTCTCTCTCTCTTTCAATCGATCTCTCTCGCCCTTCTTCTCCTGGCGCTTTATGCTCTCAGCAATGGCTTGGAGGCGGAGAAAGCAAATGCAGGCAAGGTAAGGAGGGGAGGGGCGAGGCTCTTTATGTATTTATGCAGGGGTAAGATGAAACCACTGGGCGACGAAATTAGGGAAGTTTCCCTCAGATCCGGCGCATATAATCCAGATCCGATATCTCCGCCCACATGCCCACCTTCTCCACATTTAATCGCGCAGACGGTTATGTCCCATCCACTGACACCATGTCGCGCAGCAACGGCAGCTCCCGAGAAGACCGCCTCAAAAGACGCGCCGTTATCAGCCGATGGAAGGGAAATACCCCCAGCCAATTCCTTCCGAGCTAATGAACCGGGCGTCGAGCCCGCTACGGTCCAGAGGTTCGAAGGCTGGGCCGTTTATGGTCTCGCCAGCCGCCTCAGGACAACAGAGTCAGGGACAACTATGGGCGAGCCCGTACATGGCCAAGGCCCAGGCAAGCGATTACTTGGGATGCCCTAAGTCATGTCCGAGACCAGCAGGAGTTCTCTAAAGGGGATCCCACCGTAGGGAGGCACCGAGCCCCTAGGGCCAATCGAACGGCCCTGGCACCCGCTAGAGAAGCCTTCTGGTACTTTTTTGGAGCGCGAAGCCTTCTGGTACTTTTTTGGAGCGTGTCTCTGGACCACTAGCCGACCCCTATCGAATGGGGCAGGGGCCTCCACTCGGACTTACCCGATAAAAGCTCACCGGAAATGTCACCGCTCGCGCCCACCGAGGGTAGCCTATCATGTTCCACCCCTCCTTCCAAGCGAAAAGGATGCGCGAGGGTCATACAAAAAGCTAGGGGAACTCCTGATCGCCCTCTCGCTCCGCGCGGAGGCTCGGGGGCTCTTCCTGCAACCTTGCCGAGACCCAGCGACCTAGGCTCGCACGCAAAGGGCTCGGCAAACAACCCCTCCTTCCAAGCGAAAAGGATGCGCGAGGGTCGTACAAAAAGCCAGGGGAACTCCTAATCGCCCTCTCGCTACATGCGGAGGCTCGGGGGCTCTTTCTGCACCTTGCCGAGACCCAGCGAACTAGGCTCACACGCGAAGGGCTCAGCAAACAACCCCTCCTTCCGAGCGAAAAGGATGCGCGAGGGTTGTACAAAAAGCCAGGGGAACTCCTGATCGCCCTCTCGCTACATGCGGAGGCTCGGGGGCTCTTCCTGCAACCTTGCCGAGACCCAGCGAACTAGGCTCGCACGTGAAGGGCTCGGCAAACAACCCCTCCTTCCGAGCGAAAAGGATGCGCGAGGGTCGTACAAAAAGCCAGGGGAACTCCTGATCACCCTCTCGTTACGTGCGGAGGCTCGGGGGCTCTTCCTGCAACCTTGCCAAGACCCAGCGACCTAGGCTCGCACGCCAAGGGCTCGGCAAACAACCCCTCCTTCGAGCGAAAAGGATGCGCGAGGGTCGTACAAAAAGCCGGGGAACTCCCCGATCGCCTCTCGCTATGTCAAAAGGAGGCTCGGGGCTCTTCCCTGCGCAACCTCTCACACCCCGAGGGTCGAAAAAACATGATGAAAAAGGGCACCAAGCCCATTACGATCCAGGGGTACGAAGGCTGGGCCATCCAGGGCCTCGACAGCCGCCCTAGGACAACAGAGTCAGGGACAACTATGGGCGAGCCTGTACACGGCCGAGGCCCAGGCAAGCGATTGCTTGGGATGCCCTAAGTCGTGTCCGAGACCAGTAGGAGTTCTCTAAAGGGGATCCCACCGTAGGGAGGCACCGAGCCCCTAGGGCCAATCGAACGGCCCTGGCACCCGCTAGAGAAGCCTTCTGGTACTTTTTTGGAGCGTGTCTCTGGACAACTAGCCGACCCCTATCGAATGGGGCATGGGCCTCCACTCGGACTTACCCGATAAAAGCTCACCGGAAATGTCACCGCTCGCGCCCACCGAGGGTAGCCTGGCATGTTCCACCCCTCCTTCCGAACGAAAAGGATGCGCGAGGGTCATACAAAAAGCCAGGGGAACTCCTGATCGCCCTCTCGCTACGTGCAGAGGCTCAGGGGCTCTTCCTGCAACCTTGCCGGGACCCAGCGCTCGCACACGAAGGGCTCGGCAAACAACCCCTCCTTCCAAACGAAAAGGATGCGCGAGGGTCGTACAAAAAGCCAGGGGAACTCCTGATCGCCCTCTCGCTACGTGCGGAGGCTCGGGGGCTCTTCCTGCAACCTTGCCGAGACCCAGCGGCCTAGGCTCGCACACGAAGGGCTCGGCAAACAACCCCTCCTTTCGAACGAAAAGGATGCGCGAGGGTCGTACAAAAAGCCAGGGGAACTCCTGATCGCCCTCTCGCTACGTGCGGAGGCTCGGGGGCTCTTCCTGCAACCTTGCCGAGACCTAGCGGCCTAGGCTCGTACACGAAGGGCTCGGCAAACAACCCCTCCTTCCGAACGAAAAGGATGCGCGAGGGTCGTACAAGAAGCCAGGAGAACTCCTGACCGCCCTCTCGCTCCGTGCGGAGGCTCGGGGGCTCTTCCTACAAACCTTGTCGAGACCCAGCGACCTTGGATCGCATGCGAGGGCTCGGCAGGCTCGGGGGCTCCTCCTGCACCCCAAATGAAAACAAGTGACCCGAGCTCGCTCTCATGGGTCTAGCGAATGCGATAGAGCGCCTTACTCAACGAAGAAAAAACCCCTAAAGGAGTAAACTCACTCCTCTAAGGCCTTGGGGGCTACACCCGGTGGGTGCACTCGCGCGCACCCACCAGAATCGCGAGTATAAAACAAACCTGACAAGAGCCACTGAGAAACAAAAGTCTCGAAAAATCCTCGGGGAGAGTATCCCACACTCCCGCCCGAGTCTTGGGGGCTACTGTCGGATACCAGAAAATGGGGTACCCTAAGCAAAGATCGAAAAAATGCTTAGACCATAAGAACAGAATCAATGGAATAAACAAACGAGGTCTCGACCGAAATCTCCGATTCACCCGAGACCCCGTCGCCGAGCCCCAGCGGAAGCAAACGATTCTCCGACTCGCCCGAGACCGCCTCGCCGAGGCCCCCTCATCGAGGCCCCCTCGCCCGGGGCCTCAGAAGAACTACCGATTCTCCGATTCGCGCGAGGCCGGCTCGACACCAGCCCCGTGACCGCCTCTTTGACCAAACTGCTCTGACCGAACGTCGCATCCAAGCGCCCAACCACTCCGACAGACGCACGATGGCACAATACAGCGAAGTGACCGACTACACGCCAACAAGGTTAACCTCCCCGCCATCTGCGATGGCATAGAGCAGGGGTTACCGACCATCGCTGTCGCTTAACTCCTGCGCCAAGGATATCGCAACGTGGGGAGTCGAACGGGTTCCTCGTAGCCTCGGAATCGCGGACCGACCGCTCGGCTCACCGAGCCCTCTCGACAGGCCTCGAATTTCCTGATCTTACTCCGCCTCGCCCGTCACTTTCGCCCGAGACCCCCGGTAGGGCCTCGATGAATTGGTTGGCGCCGCCGCCTTCGAGGCCGGGCTCGTCCCCGCAACCTCATCGCCTTTCGCCTCAAAGGTCTCTCCGGCAGTCGTCGCATCCAATTAATGCGCCACCGCACTCCGCTACGTAAGCCACGATCGGCAAGCTTGCCGCAACAGAGCGACGGGACAACGGTTAGATCACCTTTTACCATCCCTTACTAACAATACAGTATCAGATCCTCAGTAGGCGCGCGCCTCGCACTATTCCGCTTTGATGGCGGCGAGACCCGCATTCGCACTGGTCACTTCTCGGGCCTCGAGACGGCAGCCCTCGGCACAATAGGCCTCGGCACGACCGGCCACGATGGCCGCCGAGCCTCAAGAATCCACCAAGTCAACAAATGCGCAAAGATGTTACTTGCAATGGAGACCATACCGATTAGACATCTACGGAACTCCCACGACAACACCATGCTTTGCTCCGAGAGTAAATACGCCATCGAATAGTCTCGCTCCACATGTAGCTCTCTTATGTACTCCCTGTTTCCTCCTGCGGCTATAAAAGGAGGCGGCCAGACCGCTTTCTAGGGGCGGATAGATAGAGTCACGAACACTGCATCGAACAACACGCCGCATTCTCGTAATTCATATCACCTCCCTCACAGAGACTTGGGACGAACTCCCTCTCTCGCCTAGCTTGTAACCCTCTACTCAAAGCACCCCTGGGGTGCAAGGAATACAAGAACATCTTCTCAGACTGGACGTAGGGCATCCATTGCCCGAACCAGTATAAACCTTGTGTCTCTTTGCATCACCATCCGGAATTGGGAGCACGCAACACAAATTCACTAGTCGGTTAAGGACCCCCGGTTCCGAAACACCGACACTGTTCTTCTATGAAATATTATGCAGATTATGAAGAATGTGTAAGTTTTGACATGACATATATGACCAACCGATACAACTTACCTTTTGCACCATTTGTTGGAATCACCGGACATGGGCAAAGTTGCCTTTTTGGATGTGCTTTCCTGCATGATGAGACAATGGACACTTTTAAGTGGGTATTTCAAACTTTCCTTGAAGCAATGGGAGGAAAACACCCTCAAACAATCATCACAGACCAAGACATGGAGATGAAATCAGTAATAGTGCAAGTCTTCATAAACACAAAGTACAGAAATTGCTTGTTCCACATAAAGACCAAATGCTACAATAAGAATGTCAAGGTCTTTGCAGCAAACGAAGGACTATATGAAGACTTCGAAGATATAGTGAACAATAGTCTAACGGTGGAAGAATTTGAGCGACTTTGGAAGAGAATGATTGAGGAAAGAAACCTTCAAGGGAATAACTACTTTTCCAATATGTGGGAAATGAGGAAAAGGTTTATCCCGGTCTACTACAAAAATGACTTTTTCCCTTTCATACAGACCACATCCAGGAGTGAGGCAACAAATGCGAGGTTCAAAGACAATGTAGGGCCAACCTATAGTATCATCAGCTTTCTGAAAGAGTACAATCGGATTGTTGCTACCATAAATCAAGCAGAAAGGCTAAGAGGACAGCTATAGCAAGCAGAAAAGGCCAAAGGAATTTACATTCGGCTACAGAATAGAGCAGCAGACACAATAGCTATACAACAGAAACATATTCAAAAAGTTTCAGCTACAACTCAAGGCAACATCAAGGCTGAACTACAGGGAAACTGAAGATGGAAAAACATTTGAAGTGTGGCAAAAAAGTAACCAGATTCAGGAGGTTCATAGGTTCAGGAGATATACAGTAAACACTGAACTAACACAAGGAGAAGAAGAATTTACCTGCATATGTGCAAAATTCAGCAAAGATGGCATACTCTACTCTCATATCCTAAAAATAGTCATTGAAAAAGAAATTTGCACAATTCTAGACAAATACTTCTTAGACAGGTGGAGAAAAAAGGATATGAAGGTACATGTTGAAAGACAAGAAGAAGAAACAGTTGAAACAAGCTCATTGTTGAGATTCAACATATTATCTAGGAGATCAACAATACTGAATTCAAAAGGATCAAAAAATGAAAAAGCCATGGAATACCTTATGATAGAATTCGACAAGATGGAAATCAATTTAGATAGAATGCTATGTGCTCAGCAACCAGGTGAAGCACAAAATGACCAGCAAGGAAATGAAGAAGGACAAACTATAGTAGCACAAGCTGGAGATCCACAGACTGAAATAGATGATCCAGAAAGAATTCAGAGAAAGGGAAGGCCACCTAAACCTGTCAGAATGAAGACACATATAAAAGAAATAAAGAAGAAACTGGTGGCAGTAGAAAAGAAGAAAAAGAAGAAAATAAATGACATAGACAGTGCAGGTATAAAATTTTAGGACATACAAATAGAATTTGAATCCAAATACAAAAATTCTTATTTATGTGGACTAATAATGTTTTGTAGGCTCCCCGGTGAAGCCAAAAAGAAAGAAGAGGAAGGAAACATCAAATGGTAGCACTGATCCCGAAGCCACACCACACTAAGGACACGCTGATCAAAGACATGCAGCAATTCACGATGATCAGCAGATAGAAGCAAAATTTAAGTAGCCAACATATTTATGTAATTTATGTAATGAACAGGATGTTACAAACCTTAAATTAAATTATGCCTAGATCTAAAATTACATATGCTAAGAACTACAATTGCAGTGCCCAATATCTGCAATTTATATTATCGGTGATTGCAATTGTGAAACTCCAAGTAGTACAGATAGAGTGATAAGTACAGTTACCCAAATATACAGATAAAAGGGCCATAAGGTGCCTAAGTAAGTATTCAGAATCTGACCTGTTTCACCTCTCCATACCGCAGACAGGGAATAGCGACGAAACCGACAACACCAGGAACAAGGCATAGTAGAGCAGGCTGCAATAAGCCCCAAAAATAAATATAGTATTAAACAAACACTGACCCTTGAGGGTTGCCAATAATTGACAATTCATAAATTTTCAAATTTCCTTCAACTGTAGCACAACAAAACAACTAAAGATGATTTATATCCTATCATTGTCATGGTCTGAACAAGCAAACACAAGAGATGAAGCCAGTTTGATTCCTTTATCTTAAAAAATGAAAAAAAAATTATGGGCAAACAGAAGAAATGGATGGACAGACAAAGACTAATATACCAAACACACCAAAATGTTGTTGTTTTAGCTTCAAGCAGAATGCATAAGAAAAATCCTCAAGCGCTATTACACCCAATTAGAATCTTCATCAGAAAACACATATGAATGTTATCTTAGAAAATACAGAATATCGAACACAGTCGATAGTTGACAGGATGCTCATATTTATTTACAAACCAACAAGAAGAATAGTAACAACCAAGCCAAATAATTGAACTTGATGACATCATACACTGTTGGGAGTTGGCTGCTTGTCATGAATATAGATAAAGTATTATCCATTCTCCTCCATTAACCACACACACAAAATGTGCGGGACAAATATATAGATTGGATATAGTAAGCACCTACAAATGGTGTAACTTTCCAGATTATATAGATCGACTAGCAAATATATAGATTGCATGAAAACTTTCCAGATTTACTTATATAGATTGGATGTAGATTGGATGAAAACTTTCTAGATTTTGTGTAACTTTCCACAAAATTATATAGATTGGATGTAGTAAGCACCTACAAATATATAGATTGGATGAAAACTTTACAGATTTACTTAGCCTTCACTTATTCACACATACTTGTAGAATATATAGATCAACTAGCACAAAAATGACAAAATCACTGACAGATGAACAAGCACTGCATGCAAAAAGAGATCTACAGACAGCACCAAAAATAGCTCCAAAAAAAAGTTAGCAAGTGGGCCTAACCAACACACGACCCCACCATTCCACTCACATGAGTATACCTAGAATGGTCATACCTACAAACAAGCTTAGATATACCAAAATTCAAAGAAATCTAATCTTTACACATTGAGAGCAAATGACATTCAATTGTCAGAGGCACCATTTTCTCAAAAGCACCTGGGCAAAGATAGAAAATGACGACACTCCAAAAACAGAAGTAGGACCACCCAAAAAAAGGCCCACAAAAAAAACCAAACTCCATACTCTCTTGGTCCTTGAAAAATAAAAAAGGCAACAAACAAAAGCAACCAGTACAACAAATCTGCAGATATAATCATAAAGTGCTACCTACAAAAAATGCAGCTGCCAAACACATCAGAGCTAGCAAATACATCAGAGCTGAAAAACAAATGGTATTTGCTGGCACAATCACAATAAACAGAATACAATTTTTACTACAGAAAAACAAAGACAAATTTTTGAAATGTGTTACACAAATCACAAAAACATTTTTTTTTATGGAAGGACAAAGACAAAAATATGGTGTGTGCTAGCACAAATCACAAAATTAAGATTACAGACAACAACAACACAAAATTATTTAGTTAAGAGTAACTTACAGGTAGCTAAGTTTACTCATGTTACCCAGTTCTAGTGGTATATGTCCAGTGAGTTTGTTGCCATGTAAATAGCTGGAACGAGTGGTGATCAAACTATTAATAAAAGAAAAGGAGGTAGCTTTGGGGAAGAAGAATATTGTTGATGATACTAACAGTTTGCCTGTGTAGGACAGGTTACCCATTATCGAAGGAATCGGTCCCACCAGTTCATTCTCGCTAAGGTCTCTGAGAAACATTTTTTGAAAAGAAAAAAAAACTCATTATGAGCTAGTAAAGATAAAGAAACCAATAGGCATGGATTCAAGTGTGACTTTTTTGTACTCACAGACAGCAAGAGCCTACATGAGGCCAATCAATTCTGGGATTTTGCCAACCAGTCTATTTCCTTAAATCGACCTATAAAACAACAATGCAATCAATGTCAATAAGATCAAGCTGCATCTTATGCATCACTGTATATATGGAAGGCAACCAATGTAAACTTACAAGTACCACAGGCTAGTCAGTTGGCACATATCATGTGACAAAGTTTCGATCAGTGAGTTACCCCTCAAGCGTCTGAGGATCAAGATAACAGAAATGTTATCACCTGGAAACATCTTCTACAGTGGGCAAAACCTCAAGATTGTTGTTGGCAAGATTCCTAGAGAAATGTAGAACTTATCAGAAATTGCACAGACCAAAATAGACACTAATTTGCATACTTCCATACAGATAGCCTTAATGAATGATACGAAAGAGGTTGGTACACGTTAAAATTGGACTAGCAGGTGTAAGCTTTTAAGCCTCGGGCAAGGTACTCACACCTTACTCGACTTCTTCATTGGTCACATGGGGAGAGGATTTCCTCGATGCCTCGAAAGCAAAGCAACATTTGCTACAAAGTAGGCTCAGAGATGACATTTGCGTAAATGAATAGGCCAAGATAAGTTTGTATGCAGGAAAAAAAAACACCAAGGACTAGTTAAGACAATAGAGAATGAGAACAAAACGCCATACCTCATCCTTTTGACCACCCAATGCCTTCACAAGAGCATCAACCTCAACAACCTTCGGGCGAAAAAAAGCAAGCCAAGACTTAATCTCATTGTCAAGCTTAGTCTTGTTCACAAGATCCACAACGGTGTGCATGAGTGAGCAGGAAGTTGATACAACAAGCTTGTCTGAACAAATGGTAGGCATTATCAGATATTGCCAACTATAACCAAATCTAATCTAACAACAGATAAACAGTGAAAGTATGATTACCCTTCCCAACAACAGCATCAAGAGATGTAGCAAGATCATCAGCCCAGATGTTGCGTCCATCCACAACACCAACAAAGAAATAGGAATGTATTAGCAACCGTCAGACAATCAAGTACACAAGTAGGAAATTAACATTAGGATAATAGGTTAGCACATTAAACTAACATAATAAAACTATAATGAGTGTATCGTACCGCCTTAGCCTCCTTGTATTCATTAACAGCCTTGTGAGAAGTGTAGGAGAACTTGGTGTTAGGGCCCAATTCAGGGACAATAAAATGACTATAAAAGTAGAACAAAGTTTGTCAGAAAAAATATTCAATACAAAATCTGAAACTGAAATTACCATTAGTAGCAGCCAAAGGACTTACTAGTTGGTGTCGAACCACTTGGTCATCTCCATAGCAGCGACAGTGGCATTGCCCCTGGCCATGGAGAAGTAGGTGTCAAACCCAATCTCTCCTCCAGTCCATGAGTAGCACTCTAGGACAGCACCGAGCATGGCGGTGTGTGTTGACACAAATCACAAATAACAGATTTCAAGATGTGTTAGCACAAACAAGTCACAAGAGACAATTTGGAGCACACAATAACGGAGTAAGCACACACTAACCGGATCAGACGTCATCTTTAGAAGAACAAGAGGGACCTCCAAAACCCTCAACCTCGTCCTTGTCTTCGCTATCAAAGGTTACTACACTGACACATAGTGGACAAAAAACACAAACTTAGAATAATGGTTCAAAAAACAGTTAACATCAAGCATCCAAACAAACCATCCAACCAAATATTATCATCCACTTTAGTTTAGCCTCTTGACTGTAGATTAATATTTACAACCATTTGAACACCAACTATTCTTATCAACGTAGCTGCTTCTTTACAAAGTACCATGTACTCATAGCATGAACCTACACACTACATGACAGGAACCTAAACACAAGTTCCAAACACAACACGCAGCTCATGCTCTCTTATAGTACTGTTCGTAGACCTGAGAAAAAATATTAGAAACAAAAATCAATTGAGTATATGATGGAACAATACACAAAGTGACATTGCAACTAGTACTACCTCAGCATCATATTTCATCACTTTAGATGGACCATCTTCAGAACTATTGTATTCATTGAAAATCATGTCATTGACGTACTTGATACGAAGATGCCCAATATCAGCTTTAGAAAACTTATCCATCAAATAGACATTTACCTCCCAAAGCTCTAGATTCTTCATCGCAAAGATACCACTATCATTGCTAAAGCTGAAACAAGATATGAGAAAGACAAGACAGAATAATATAAGCACCACACAAATTGATATGATCTAAAAATAAATAAAAAAAGACTATACACTACCTACTTCTCAGTCTGCTAAGGTACATCTGCATAGATAACTTTATATCCATGGAACCCAAAGTCAATTTGAACAACTTCACTCCAGATTGTGGTCAAGTTTGGTATCTAAAAGCAGGTAGAGAAAATAATTAGAGTGCATATATATATTTTTTCTTATTTAAACAAAATTTCACATTGCATTCAAACAAAATGATGTGAATACATGTGCCGCTGCCACTTACAAATTCATCACGGATAGCTTTATGGAAATGTGAGTCTGCTCCAAAATGTAGAGTACAGGAATCCAAGATTACAATCAATCTTCGAGTGATATACACAACAACCACATACCACCGATCAAGGAAGAGAATTGGAAAATAAAGCTGACAAAATAACACAAAATGAAAAAGAAGGGATTATTAGCACAACTGCAATGCACACAACATATGTGCTAAAGCTTAAAAAATTAAAAGGATGTGTTACTCACATATTGGTTGTATGCTAATGACCTTGCACGACCAGCACCCTTAAAGCATTTCACTGCATTATCATATAGCTCCTTCTCCTTGCTATCATTAGGGCCGTGATTTCTAATAAAATAGTCCTACAAAAATAGATTGGTCAATATTATTTTATTTGATATAGTTACCACATGTAATTGAGGAAAAAAAGAGAAACAAATGACACTTACACCAACTTTAGAGAAAAAATAATGCTTGTAAGAATTCTTAGGGTGTTTCCTATGGAATAACAATCTGCACAAAGCATTCACTACAAAGTAATGGACCTTTCCTTGAGGCTTAAGAGAACTTGCAAGTGCACTTAATTTCACAACCACTTGCCCATAATCGATTACTGAAAGACTGAGACAAATAAAAACAATTCATAATTACTTGATTCAAGTGTACTAAAGAGTGGTGAAAACAGTAAGGACGTTGTAAACATTGAAAACTTACTTGGAATGTTCAGTTTCTGCCATCTTCAAAACAACCTCATATATGTCAGTTTCAAGTCTGGAGACTGTTATCTTCGAATGAGGCATCATATAAGGGCTCAACTTGTATTTGCTTGGGATCACTGTCCTCCTAGGACGACGAACAACCAACTTTGCACTAGAAGAGTACCAAGGACCTTGGTTTGAAAAGGACTCAGAGTCGTCTGATAAACCATTGCTTCCCATACTTTTTGCAGAAACAGAAGTCCCACCTCGATGAGATGGAAGAGGTGTAGGTGCCTGCAAAATCAAGAAAAAACATAAAGTTGTTCGAAAATCATAAACTAAAAATTGACATAATAGGTACCTCTATTATGTCTGATTTAAAATTGACATAATAGAGGTATAAAGAATGGGACAATAGAAATGCTTCTATTGCCATTATTGTCAATATATACACCACTAGTACCGCTAAGGTACACTAGAGTATCGATACTACAAGACTGAGAACACTTGTACTAGCTATTACATGACTGAGAGCAGCCCCAACTACTAACAAATTGTTCCAAATTGATAAAACTACAAATCCCATTTTACAATGTCAATGTGTACTCCAGAAGGGTTGATTGCAGCTAGAGGAACAGGAGCAATTAATTCTTCAGGAGTCTCAGTAAAAGGTAAAGACTCCATACGCACAAGTTTCTAATCAAGAAATACTACGATATTAGTTACAGAAAAGAAATCACAAGATATGTCACAATACAAAATTGATCCAATCTAATAAATAAGCTTACAGTTTCAACATTGTCATTTCTCTCGGTCTCAACAGTTTCATGATTCCTCACGCTACCGCTTGGACCAAATGGATTAGAACTCATCCGATCAATAAAAGTCCAATTTTCTGGTCCAGGGCTAAATCGGAAGTAGAAGCTGCTATCAGATTGAACCTATCAAAAAGTAAAAATAAATCAGGTGTTATAGTACAATGAATAAGACAAACATATTACAACCACGATTTTACAAAAAGAACAAGTTACAAACATATTACCACAGAATTGACTTTTTCATGCATGTTATTGGATACAACACGTCGAATCCTAGATATCACTCGATCAATAGGACAAGCTGTACTAGCATCTGATAATAGACCAATAGGATGTCACAGTTTAGGGTCTTCAACATAATTTCCCAAATCATCCTCAGATTCAAACATTCTAAAAGATGGAATGCTAGGACTATTAAAGTAAGGAGCCTTATTCTTTATACAAGGTTTCTCAACAGCTGCTTTCCCTGGTTAATAAAAAAGAAAATGGTAAACAAGATTGAAAATTACAGGTGACAATAACGGATATTGCACATGTCAAATACCATAATTGCTTTATTTCAATTGTGCAATTTACTGCTAATAAAAGTGCAATCTAAAAAGTGCTAACCGTTAAGAAATTCAAAAATGCAATTTACTGCTAAAGAGAACAAACCTGGGGCCTTCTCAACCGTACTCATCGAGGGGGCAGCAGCAGCTGCACTAGTTGCTTTGCCTTCCTGAACCATAGGAATCGAGGGGGCATCAACACCTCCACTAGTTGTTTTGCCTTCCTGAACAATAGAAAGCAGATGTAACAAGTCCAGTCAGTAGGATATTTCCTTTACTTGATCACTGCCTTAGTACTGTCTAGCAGGATAAGACACAAGAGAAGAACAGAGCACACTATCACATTGATAAGCATTCAGCTTCCAGTGTCATCCATCAAAAATAAAACCAACACTGACAAACACATACTCACTTTTAGATGAAGCTTCTGACGTTTACTTGCACCTTTAGAAGTTTCCACTAGGACTTCCTCAACAATTACAGGATTGTCCACCGTACCTCCAATTCCATCATTATCAACATTTGTGCGACTGAGGGGGGATTTACGAAGCCTTGTAGAGAATCTTCGTCGAGTCATAGAGCCTACACTGTCAGGACTCAGAGATTAGGATGCTTTGCTTTTCCTATTGCTACTCCTTGTACCTGAAGCTGCACCTGAAAATATACAAAAAAATATATATGAGCAAGAGATACAAAAGTTAACTGAATGCTAAACCAATGTTATAGAACACTTCATCTACCTAGAGCTGGTGAGTCATTGGAAGAAAGAATTTCAGTTGAATGGGATAATGCATTTTTTTCCTCTTCCGATTCGTTGCACCTGATTCTGCACATGAAAAATATGCATAAAGAGTATGAACAAGATACACAAAAGTTAATTCAATGCTGAAACAAATGAAACAGAACACTTCATCTACCATGAGCAGATGAGTTAGTCGAAGGAAGAATCTCGGTTGGTGAGAAGCGACACAATACTCGATGCGAAGCATTGTATAAGCCATCTGATTCTATTTTCTCAGTCACAGAAGCTTCTTCCTTGGGCTGGACATCTTCCACAATGCCATCTATACCAGCAGCAGCATCAACTTCTTTCACAGCTGTTTTACATCTAACAGCAGCCATTCTCGGATCAGCATTATCATGTTCAGCAGGCACAACATCAACACCTCCATCATCAGCATTATCATGTGCTAGAGAAGCCACTCTGGCATTATAATTCTGAGCCTCAACAGGTGGGTCGGCGGCATGACAATAACGCTCATGCATGTACTTGAACATTTTGGCAACAAGTGTGCCGGGACTCCTATAGCCAAGTCTCGTCAAGTGGTTTTCGAAAAGCTCACACATAGCATCTTTGTCCTATAACGTCAAGTTAATAGTACCATATGAATCATGTATTTTTCAATATAGAAGAATACTCATAAACATACTGGACAAGGCACCTACCTCTATACGGATGAAATCACAATGTTTATCCAAAGTATTCCTAAAGGAATCACGAGCATCTGCAGGTAGGTATGCTTCTGCATAGCAAGTGTCCTCAATGGATTTCAGCTACACAAAATGTATTCAAGTCAGCCAGTGATCTCACAAACAACAAGAGATGTATGTGTCATGTAATACAACAAGAGAACTCAAAAACAATGAAATCATCATATAGTTTGGTGGTGATATAATAGACAACACTTACTGGGCGCTTTCCATACTTCTCACCAGACACACGATCATAAGAAGCATATTTGTTAATCATCGAGCCCTTCCAACAGAGGATCCTTGGCAGATTTGGGGGGAGCTCATTACGTTTTCCAAAGTTGACAAAATCAAGATAATAAGCCTACAAAAGATTTCAAAGACATCACTAAAATAGGGTACATATCCAAGACAAACAACAGAATATAGAAACACTTACAGCAAGAAAGTATCTGCAACCACCAATAGTGCTTCTATTCTTCTTTCTGTAGTTTGAAATCGAAGCAAACAGCCAATCAAACACAAACTTGGACCAATCCCATTCTTTCACCTTAGATACATCAATCAAAGCACCAAGGTACTGCGAGCTGGGAAGAGTACTAGAGTTTGCACACAGAAAAGTGGACAAAGCAACAACCATAAAGTACCGAAACACATCATCATCAGACAAAGTGTCACCTAACAACTTCTCGCTAAAGGTCTTGATCAGGGGTAGAGAAGCCTCATCGATTTTAGAAAGAAACTTGGTCTTTGCAGAGTCATTATGATTTTCCCTGATGTCTTCACCACCTATGGGAAGGCCTAAGAAAAGATGAACTGCCTCTGCAGAAAATAGGATCACTTTTCCTCCAACAACTATGTCACAGCAATTCAAATCAACTTGATCTGCTATCCACTGTACAAAGTCTCTAGGTGCAGAACAACCATCATACTCCAGCAAGGTACCGAAACCCTAATCCCGAATAATCTTCTTCTTACGCTCATCCAATTTCACAATTATCTCTCAAAAATACTTACTATTGAACCTAGAGGATGCTCTCTCTGATGTACTTGCAGCAGCACTTGATTTCCCTTTACCCCTGCCTCTGACAGTTTTGTTAATCTGAAAACCGATGCAAAAAAAATAATATAAAAATTCTAGTTAAGCTACTAAATTCAGTAAACATGGTGACAAACAAAAAAAAAGATTAGTTAGGTACTGAATTTACCTTTCCAGAACACACCCAGACGCCAGACCGTCTTGATTTCACTTTGTTGCCAACAAACTTAGAAAACTATAAGAAAAAATAGTTGTTAATCTAAATATTTCTGACATTTGCTGTGCGGGATCATGTGGCATGTGTGCACAATTGATATTCTGACACCCCCTGGAACTCCCCGTGTTCAACTTTAGTATTTGGTATTAGTGCTTAATTTTCCTACTTGTTAATCAATGATAGACAAAATCAACTAATGCTTATGCACCAAAAGAGTACTTTAAAACAACCTTCACTATGCGTTAGAATGAGCTAACTTTTGCTGATATAAAGCACATTTTTTAAAGAATGTGTTATGCATGTGTTTCATTAAGAGGGAAACAACCCACAGTAAGTATAGTACAAAAAAAAACAGAAGTAATGTTACACACGAAGTGCCTAGGATGACAACTGCGCTACAATTTAAATACATGAATCTTTACCACACAAATTTCAGAACATACTCCAGATAAAGCTTCCTGCACATGCTTGAAAGTCTTCAGCATCTCAGCAGTATCAATATCATCATCTATGGGATTTCGATCCTAAAAAAGGCAACAACATATATCATATTATTATAATACACAAGTGCACAAACCAAACAAAATCAAGTGAACTTAGTACCTCGCCAACATTCATAGAATCGAGTTGTTTTCTTCTTGGACTTCATAGCAAAGTCATCCTCACTCTCACCATATCCGAGAATCAACATTAGAAAAGAAATAAATCATCATCCATGGCTACATAACATAACAAAAAAAATTGATTAATGACCTCATTGCTAGCTACAGACAATAAAAAGAAGAAGCAAAACAACTAGCTCGAAAAAAGTAATTGGACGCTTACGAACAAATAAAAAAAATAACTGAGAGCCTTCCTAAAAAAATAACCTAAAACTCCAAGATCACTGGAATAACTAGAGCCAAATATATTATATATCATAGTTCAATATAATAATTACAAGCCAAAGAATAGCTGGTATTCATAAAAAACCAATACTTATAATATCAACTAACCAAACTACAACTCAACATCATCACCATCGTTTACACTAGGATACCTATATCGGCACAGAGGGCACGATTTATCGCTACCAAGCCACTCAAAAATGCATATCTTGTGGAAGACATGCATACAAGGCAGCACCCCAGTGTCTCCATGGCAGCCTCTAAAGCAGCTTCGTCATCGTCCTCTTTAATGATATCTAAGACACCCAAGCAGATAGCACAGACATCGTCGTCTTTCAAAGGCACTAAAATAGGTTCCCTTTCAACGCGAGGAGCTGACGATTGAATAATAGGGGAACATGAAGAGCTCCGCATGCGCCTGTCCATCTAAACTCAAACGATCAAAGATGAAAATATTAAATCAATGTGTTTCACTGGGAACTACAAATATTGCATCATCTCTGTTAGACCGCAATGTTGTATAATTTGCTCAAAATAAAATAGCAAATCACAAGCACTGAAATTGAACATTAACAATACATCACCATTGCTTGAAAATGACATATCATACAATTATGAAGTACTGAAATAACAAGCGCTGAAAAAATAGGGACTCTTCAATAAATGTATCAAGGATACTTATCCATACACATAGAAATTCTAAAAAAAACTAAATAAAGAAGAACAAGACTGAAATGAACATATTGCTAAAAAAGTAAGTAAGTAGCGACTAGTACTAACAAGCAAAATATTTCAGATTTGGTACTAACAATATTGCTTTAGCAAAAGTTCTTTGAAATCACGTAGAGTTTCAAGATAAGCATAACAGAATTCAACATTTTCACAGTTAAGGAAACAATTAAGGAAAATGGTGTATCACTACAGTTAAGCAAGCAAAACCAGCATTTTCACAGTAAAGCAAGCAAAACCAGCATTTTCACTACAGTTAAGGAAACAATTGTTGTATCAAGCCAAATTAGATCTATTCCTTAAAGAGAAGACTTGTATTAAAATAGAAATGAGATGCACTCCTTAAAAATGTACTGTCCTAGTCCCAAATAGCCCATCCAAAAGAATATCGATGCCCTAAAGCAAGAACAATTGCATGCTCCAAGTTAACTAAAATTGCATGCTCCAAGAACAGATATTGCACATGTTACACACCATAATTGCAGTAGTTGAAGTGTGCAATTTACTACTAATAAATGTGCAATCAAGAAAATAGTGCTTCTAAATAAA
Organism: Miscanthus lutarioriparius; assembly: GCA_904845875.1. Lineage (NCBI taxonomy): Eukaryota > Viridiplantae > Streptophyta > Magnoliopsida > Poales > Poaceae > Miscanthus > Miscanthus lutarioriparius. The sequence goes on along the minus strand of CAJGYO010000006.1, from coordinate 10,865,607 downwards.
GTAATAGAATAAAATCACAGTTCAGTAGAATTCTAATGCAGTTTGCTTTAGGGACAACCAATGTTGACAAGAATAGAGGCAACTGAAAATTGATGTATACAATCTTACCAAGGGACCATATGGAATATCAGTAAAAAGAAGTATATAATCAAACAGGCACTTTAAAAGAAATGACAAAAAAAAGATACTGGATGATAAGCATCCTACCGAATCAGAAATGTAAAGTTGCTGAATTCATTCATGACTTTGATATCATGAATTACATTTACAGTTGCTGAATTAACAGCCTATCCTACTTCAATTCTTAGACCAAAGACAGAAGTTCAAAAATCATGTCAATATCATAATTACTTGATAAAAAATCATGTCAATATGACTATAACAGACATGTAAAAAGCTTTCATGAAGTGCACGCACTGGCCCATTTGGATATCATTGCATCAAGAAAAGGACAACAATTCTGCAGTTTTAACATACAAATAGCTAATTTCATCCATGATCAGAGGCACTACAAAAATTCCTGTAAGCCATAACAAGGCTACCTGTTTGGCCTAGGTACAGTGCAATGCAATTTATCCTCACGCGGATCTAACAAGACAAATCATCATTTTAATATTGGGACAAATCATCAGTTTGGCCGTAATAAGCATGCAGTCCTGAATCACCTTAATTCAAGTCTCTTATGAAATTGATAAAAATTGAAAAGGGACAACTGAAAACATACAAACATACAAGACACAGAAATGATAGGACTCGCTACAGTATTATTACCTTGCTGACAGCCTTCAGTGGGTACCCTCCTCCAAGCCTTGGATCTCTGCAAGCTAGGGTTACTAGCCATCAACAAAAAATCAGGATGTCAACTGGCCATCAACAAGCTTGATATACAACAATGAAACCAATCACAGATATAAAAGGTCACAAAAAAATGATGACACATGATGTATACAAACCAGGGAAGAACAGCCTAAAAGAGCAACATCGTGGATTCAACCAAATCTTCACTCCCTAAAAGAGCAAGAACAACAAATGAACAGACAGTAATGATGCCACACACTGAGACTAATACATTCTACTAAAAGCACTAAATAGACATACTGAAACTACAACAGAGTGTACTGAACATTGTATGCAACAGAGGAAACAACACAAAAGAACTGAATCTGATTGAATCATGAGTTCAATAACTCATAAACATCAAACAAAACCCAACAACACAAAAGAACAATCCATCAAACCAAACCCTAATTAACAAGTTCACCAAAAAAAAGTTCACCAAAAATCTAAACCACCATTCAGAAAAAAAAAATTCAAAAACTGAAGATGAACCACAGCTGTAAAAGACTGAACACAATAGATCAGCAAATCTAAAGAAACCCTAACAAGGACTAACAGAACAAACCCTAGACGCATTCGAACCTCACCCACACAGAGCCCGCATCCGCTCATCGATAGACAACAAGCCATATCTGCTCTAAATCGACAGTACAGACACAAGGACCTGACCAACATGAAAAGGAGGACAATCTCACCCACAACCCCACCTGTTCCCTGCCGCAGACAACCTCCAACCCACCCGCCGCCTGCCAGCGCCACCGTGCGATGCGGAGAGGATTCGGCTGCAACCTAATCCTCAACCACATCCGCTGCCGCAACCAAATTGACAAACACAACCCAAAAAAAACCGTAAACCCAAACCAAATCGGAACGGAATCCAACAGATTTGAGTCCCAGCAATCTTACCAACACAGAAACGGGATCGACTACGAACCTCAACAACGAGTCCGAGACGAAGAAGAACGAGCCGGAGCAACTGCCGCTTCCGCCGATCAAATTGCCTCCAGCGCACCGGGAAGCAGCTAGTCGACAGGTCACCGAGCAGATCAACAGGAGGAGGCGCCGCTGCCGCCGATACACCGCCTGGTCACCGCACCGGGAGGGAGAGGGTTGCCGTCGCCGCGATGTGAGCGAGAGAAATGGGACGCGACCCCTCGGCTACCCGGCGATGTGAGCGAGAGAAATGGGGGAGCCACGCGACCCATCGAATACCCGACGCGACTTCCAAAAATACAAACAGTAGCAGTGGGACCCACGCATCAGCCAGACAACGAAAGGGCACCTCACTCTCCACCAAAACCAGCGCTCCCAGCCCTCCATCGCCAGATGAACGCAGCAAAAAATCATGTGCTGCCAACAAAAGAAACACACGGGCAACAGATAGCAATTCCGTATAAATATCGGTTATCTAGCATAGAAAAATTTCTTGTTAGTAAAAGAGAGAGTGATTATTTTTCATGTCACGGTCATGCATGGTCTGGAACTCTGGACGTGAAGCAACGAAACAGCAGAAGAGTAAGAAGAGCATGGAACTGAGCAAATGACAGCATCCTGTGTGTAACCGGTTCAGATCGACCAAGCAACCACGCATGGGCAGCGAAAATATTATATTTCAGAGCTGTGCTTGTTGGGAAGTTTTCTGTTTGTTGTGGAAATTTGTTTACGAGAGAGAGAGGGTCCCACGATGGCCGATGGGGACGGCAGCAAACAATATTTATACCACACCTACACAACTAGCCTGTGATCTGCATACAATCTTTTGTCACAATCATCAAGCAGTCAGTGCGAGATCAGAAGCAGCGAGCGAGCAGATAGGAATGTCCCGCAAGAAAAAGATAAGGATGATACAGCAGATACTCCTATATGTAATAATAAGATGACTTGGGCAGCCAAGTCAGAGGGTCATCAGCTCATCGCCAATCTGGTCATGTATACGAGTAGGTATTAAAGCCAGCTGATAAGTTGGCTAAAGCTGTTTTATTATGAGAGAAGATAAACCGACTGATAAGTTCAAGCGAACAGACAGCGCACACAAATGTGCTGGAGGCTTGGGCTTAGCTTGCTTAGTGTGGATAATCTTTTTTTTTTTTAGCAAGTTGCGGTGTATACTAGTTACCTGAAAAATTAGCCAATGTCATGGAGCTCGTCACGTGTACTAGTATATAGTCCTACTGAATCCTATTCCTGGTATTCCCGTTGCGTATATGTATATATAATAGTGGAGCATAATCCTAGAGCAAGGATGCATAGAAAAAGAAAACGCAAGTCTGAAATCAAGGCAAATGTAGACTGAAACAAACAGTTGGCAACCGAATTAAAAGTCCATTTTTGTACATCACGATATCAATTATATTATCGACGCATCTCCCTCCAAAAGACTTTGAAATTTGCGCGTTTTTCACTCTGTGTGTCAATTTTTATATATAAAACATAAATCCGAGTGGATTTCAGTTGGTTGGTACCGGAGGCTGAAGGCAAGCATATTACCCGGTGGTATCCAGGTCAGGTCATATCCGCATCTTCTAGCTAGCTAGACGGGCATTTTCTAAATTCTAATCCCATGTGGGGGATTATATTACAAAGTGTTTCTGGTTCTGACGAAAGATTACAAGTGTTAGGTGCCTATCAAATTGCCCACCTGCCTGTGGGATCGACACTTCAAGATGAGTCTCATGCATGCACACTACGACACTACTAAGCCGAGCACGGAGCGCCCCAAAAACGGCAGGATGATTAGGGTGGCCCCAGCGCGTCATTGTCTCAGGCACTAGCAGAGTTGCAGTCTCTGCTGCTGGTACGTCCTGTAGTGGTGCACTGTGTGGATGGAAGGGCCGCAGGGGCCGGAATACCTCCTCCAAGGGGCAAACACACATGACGCGGCGTTTGATACCGTGATGCGAAACGGCAAATGACAGGGAAACCCATGCCGCCATGCCCTGCCCGGTCGGTAAACGTAGTGATCAGATATCTGTAGAGAGATCGATCGATTTCAGTTGATAATGGTGGCAGCAATCCAATAACGCGAGTTCGCGACGATGGAAGCAAACGAAGGAATAAGTTGTTCATCTGGACTCTGGAGCCTCGTAGAAATTGCATTGCATTTGCTTTGGTTATGCAAATTAAGCCTGCGCAAGGAGACACATTCTTGGAGACAGGTTATGCACATAACCTCAATCCTCGCATGGGAACGATAGCTACTGACTGCCGACTTGGCGTATTAGCGCTGGAGAATGAAATGAATGATGCTTGCTTGGCCAAAATGAAAACAGCGGCGCTTTTTCCACGATCGGTATGCTCGGTCGATCTCCGTTCTTCGACTCCTCGGACATCTGAAGAACCAAAAGGCAAAAAGCGCTCGCTAATATAATCGGCAGCGCATGTCGATCCGGCCCCTCTCGAGCTATTGTTTTTTTTACTAACTCTGTGTCTATTGATATTTGCAAGTGACGCAAACAGACAGCGCTCCAAGGTCAGCGTGGTAGCGGCACAGGTCTGTTCGCTTGGCTGATAAGTTATGGATGAGAGTACTGTTGATTTGTTGGAAGAGAAAAATATTATTTATTGACTGAAAAAATATAGTTTATAAGTCAAACGAAAAGGACGATAAAAAGAGATATAATAAGAGCCTTGCAGGTTCAAGACCAGACGCCACGTCCGACATACATGCATGTGGCTGAGCTAAATTCCGGCAGCAGGCAGCATCACACCTGCTGACCTGCTCTGCTCCCTTCCGGACTCCGGTGGTGGGAGGTAAACTAATCGCTGCCACGTCAGACGGTTTAATCCTACTGCTAGAGTGCTACTAGGCCCGCCGCTCGAGCGGCTGAGGCTGAGCTGTTACCTGGCTGTGCTTCTTCGGCCCGGGGCTGGCCCATGCCGCGGCATACAGATGAGGCCCTGCATGGGGGCCACGGGCGCGCCACGTCGGCCCCGGCGGCAGCCACATGTGGCGCTTCCTCATTCCAAGAGCCGTTTTGGCCTCTGCCTCCTCGTGCTCGCGACCCCTCGACCTCGCTCGCTTCTCGCAGCGGGTGATCGATCCATCAGATGGTCGTCTTGCGGGATCCACCCTCCGTCACTTGAAATTTTCCGTGCATCAGGAAACTTGGTTCCTTCGTGCACGTATATATTTCTTTTAATTAACGAAAATGCAGAAGCTTTGTCGCTCAATCAAGAAAAAAAGAGAGGAATTTAACATACTATTTCAGCGATACACCCACAAAACACAACAGCACCGATGATGCATCATAGGCGAAGCACGTTCAGAGGACACACCCACGCAACGCCTGGATACTGCTGGTCATTTTTAACAGCGGGAAAGGAAGGAAGTGACGAGCAGCAGGAAAAGCATGTGCAAAGACCAGCCCCGAAGCCTGAGGAGGTGGCAACTGGCGGAGGCCGTTTGTGAGAATCGCATTTCCCCCGCGGGGCTACGCTGCAAGTCTGGAAACGTGGGACAGCGCGGAGTTCTCCCTTCTCCCGCTCTCTCCGTGCCGGCCAGGTCCCCCAGCCGTCTCTCCCTATAAAAGCGTTCAAACGCCCGCGGCAACTGGCCTGGCACCCCCGAGCCCAGAGGCCAGAGCACGCAAGCAGCTGCGACGTCTCCCTCCCCCGCCCCGGGCCCGTGTCCACAGATATTTTACTCGGAAATCAAATCCCCCCGCAGCTTTCTTTCCCTTCCGTCGCGCGCGATTCATTCGTTCGCCTGTCCACGCCGGACGAGGAGATGTGCGAGGCACCGCGGCTCGGCTACCGCGACGGCCCCAGCGCCAGCGCCGCCGCCGCCGCCGCTGACGTCGACGTCGTCACCACCGGCGGCCACCGGAGGATCCCCGCGCATTCCTCTGTTCTGGTAAGCGTCCGAAACGAACCACGCCGTCCGTTCCCTCCGACGACCGGTTCTTCTACCTTGGGCCTTGGTGCATTCCTCTGTTCGCCCGCAAACGATCTTGGGTCGCTCGTCTGATGAGAGTTGTGTTCGTCCTGGTTTCCGCGCGCGCTAGGCCTCGGCGTCGCCGGTGCTCGGCAGCATCCTGGAGCGCCGCCTCCAGAAGGACAGGGAGAGCGGCAAGCCCGGCCGGTCCGTCGTCCGGATCCGCGGCGTCACCGACGCCGCCGCGGCCGCCTTCGTCCGCCTCCTCTACGCCGGCAGGTAACGTCCGTCCACACCGTGTCTTCTCTCTTCAATTCCTTCCTGCCTCCCCATGGGATTGCATGACGATGACCTGCTGTTGCTAGTCTTGTTTTCGCACACGTCCCTTACTTGCGAGGCTGGGCAAGCCATGGAAACACGATTATTAGCAACAACCCGGAAGATCAACCTTTATTCGTAGTCATCATCAACAAGCGTTTTTGTATTAATCTATATATTGGAGTACTTTTTATTCTTTATTTATTTCGAGATGATTTGTTTCCAACGTTCTAGGAATAGTAAGTCCATGTGCTAGCAAATTCTACCACACCAATCGAGCTCTCCATCGGAAAAACATTGCACCCAAATTAAAACATTTACTAGATACTACATATATATCTATCTATATAAAATACGAATCGAAATGCATTTGAACAGTTGAACACTTGTCGGTTCAACGAACCAGTCCGTGAATCGTAGTGGTCGATCAAGACAGATCCCGGCTGCCTTGATATTTTTTCCTGCACCATCCAATCACCGAGCCGGGTCTGCTCGCAAATGGGACTGATTAGATTGGGTGGGGTTGCCTCATCACCATTTGTCAGTGTCACGTCCCGGGTCGGCGGCAGCCACGTCGCCCACCGAACCCCTCTGGTAAACCAGAGCCACACAAACACCCCGCGGCGGACGCCGGAAATCGCCGAAAAAAATCCCGTGGCTTTCCCGGCGGCCGGGGGGATAAAAAAGCAAAAAACGATAGGCTAACGCTATCTCCAACCACAACACCTAAAATACAAGATCTATTTGTTCTTTAATAGCGCTACAGGTAAAAGGTTCTATATATATTTAGCATTTTTTCAACAATAAGACCTAAAAGAGAATCTTTTCTGCAAATGAGTTTTCAGGGTTGTGTCTCTTAGACAACCCAAAATAAGTCTCTTATGTAGATACTCTGTTGAAGACTAATTTTAGATTTCTTGCTATCTATTTTAGATTTAGATGTTTATATAGGTTGGACCGTCTGAAGCGAGGGAAAAAGCGCGGCCTTTTTTTATTTATTTCGCCGCCGCTAGGTTGGCTGGTTGGTGTGGCACTGTGGGTTGGTGGTAGCGCCTGCCCGGTTGCACCTGGACGACGGCTGGAGCTGGACCCTCCCCGGCCGACGTGTAGCGCACGACTGGCTCGGGGGTGACTACCGGGCCGAGGAGGACCACTGCCCGCGGCTGCTATCATCGTGGTGTTGCTTGCCGTGGATTGGGAATTCTTATTTGGCCTACGTGGCTACATGTGGATTCCGAGAAAGGGACCGCCCGGACGATCGCAGCCTCGCCTTGGGCGAATATTCTTGTGGAGCCTGTCGAAGATTCTTCTACCACACTGCTACTACTACAAGTTAGGCCCCGTTTAGATGTCCCCAAAACCCAAAAATTTTTGCACAGTTCTATCACATCGAATCTTGCGGCACATGCATGGAGTACTAAATGTAGGCGAAAAAAAACTAATTACACAGTTGGCCGAGAAATCATGAGACGAATCTTTTAAGCCTAAATAGTTCATAATTGAACAATTTTTGCCAAATACAAACGAAAGTGTTACAGTAGCCAAAAGCAAAAAAATTTCGGAACTAAACACGCCTTTACTCCATATGCAGCGTGATCGCGGGGCTGGCTGGCGGGGACCGGGCTGGCCAGCCCCCTCATAAAAAGCACTGTTCATCAAGACCAGTCAGCAATCTTTCTCTCTCACGTAAACGAACCAGCAATAATACAAACCAGCTAACGAAACGATTCTTTAAGTAGCTAGGAGTACTATAAGATTCTTCGACCACACTGCTACACGTTCTTGTGGCTCACAGGAATTGTCAGGTTCTCTAACTAAACAGCGTCTAGACTGCTGTGCTTATTTTAAATTTTGCTGATGACGAACGAAGTACGAACGATCATGTGCGAGCGCGGCGCTTACTAACACGGCAAAAAAAAACCCATCTCAGCAGGTGCGGCGACGGCGGCGAGGAGGAGGATGACATGGAGAAGCACGCTGTGCAGGTGCTGGTGCTGGCGCACGCGTACCAGGTGCCGTGGCTGAAGCGGGCGTGCGAGGGCGCCATCGGCGCGCGCCTCACCGCGGACTCGGTGGTGGACGTGCTGCAGCTGGCCGACCTCTGCGACGCGCCGTGCCTGCACCTTCGCGGCGCCAGGCTGCTGGCCAAGGAGTTCGCCGCCGTGGAGCGCACCGAGGCCTGGCGCTTCCTGCAGGAGAACGACCCCTGGCAGGAGCTCCACGTCCTGCAGCGCCTGCACGAGGCCGACATGGTACGTTTTTTTTCCTTCTTCCTCCTCCTCCTGTTCTCCACTCCACCGGCCGGCCGCTGGACTGCTGCTACCGGACCACGATCATGTAAATCTGACAGGTGCATGCAGCCTTGCACGCACGCACCAAATGGAAAGTGCGAGTGCAAGGAAATTAACATGCATGAATGATGACGCACGCCGGCCTGTCGCCGTGCGGCAGTGGGGTGGGGAGCATGCTTTCTTTAGCGTCAAGCTTTGTTCCAGGAAATGGTGGACATGGTCGGACCTCCGTGTCGCGTTCGTGCGCGTAGGTCATGACGCGAGTGTTTTTTTATGTGGTGCGTCTGTGTAGGGCGGTTCAGGGCGGCCCGGCCGTCCACGCCGAATGGTCGGCGAATGTTCACATCTCTCCGACCTCTTACCTCGCCTTTCCGCCTCTGTTTTTTTTAAACCTTTTCATCTGGGTAGACAAATCGTGACCTGGAGCACGGTTTCCAGGCCAGGTCATGTTTAAGACTCGAGACCAAGTAACCTTTGTGCCTTGGTTTGACAAAAGTTAGTGCAATCTTGGCGTCTACGCAGTTCCAAACAGTCTTCAGTTGTTAGGATTCAAAAGTCGCACGGAGAATCTTTCGTCGTGTTTACGTTTGTTGGACAGTTCCACGATGCACGTTTTCTTTTTGTACCGACTTCGACCCAGCCTCGTGAGCTAAGCACTGACCGATGTGCGCTCGGTTCTGGACGTGCAGCGGCGGCGCAAGTGGCGGCGGAAGCGCGCGGAGCAGCGCGTGTACGTGGAGCTGAGCGAGGCCATGGACTGCCTGGACCACATCTGCACGGAGGGCTGCACGGAGGTCGGCCCGGCGGGGCGGGCGCCGGCGCCGGCGCCGTGCGCGCGCTACGCCACGTGCCGGGGCCTGCAGCTGCTCATCCGCCACTTCTCCCAGTGCCACCGCAAGAGCTGCGCGCGGTGCCAGCGCATGTGGCAGCTGCTCCGCCTCCACTCCGCGCTCTGCGACCGCCCCGACCGCTGCAACACCCCGCTCTGCATGTAAGCGCCGCGACTCTCACTAGTTGCTGCTTCGTTGCCGCCATCCATAATCCATTACGTGAGCTCGCGCCTGACATTATTGTGGTTGTGCCATGCAGGAGGTTTAAGCAGAAGGAGCAGGAGAAGGCGGCTGCCAAGGCCGGCGATGATGGCGACAAATGGGGGCTTCTGGTGAAGAAGGTGAAGGCTGCCAGGGTCTTCTCTTCTCTGGCCAACAGGAAGCAGACGAGCACCTCCACCCAGTGCTGAGCAAGCGCAGGAGCAGTCTGGGATGGTTAGGGGTAGTTAGATTAGTGAGTGTGAGTGAGAGGTTGGAGTGAGCAGTTTTTTTGGTCTGTTTTCAGATGTCAGATCTCTGTTGAACTATGTACATGCCTACTTTGTCACCCTGTGATCTACTCCTACGTTGGTAGAATTCTTTTAGCGAGGTCGGAGTCAGTGAGCCGAAAGTCGATGTAAAAACTGCATGTACATGTACCATATAGTAGGGAAATATGAGATAAATAAATATAGTGTCGGTTTTATAAACCCGGAGTTCCTCATGGATCGGTTTCCCAGCAAAGACTCGGCCCAGCGCACAATATTGTGCCAACTCTTGCCCGGTCCAAATACCTAAACAAACAGGCCAGAAAGACGATCCAATCTCCGAGCGGAAGGCCTGGTCGAGGAGGAACGACGCCCGCTTCCGACTCCGGCCCGCCTCTTCGATCAGAAGGCCTCGCTAAGGAGGAACAACGCTTGCTTCCAACTCTGGCCCGCCTCTCCGACCGGAAGGCCTGGCCAAACACCACTTCCGACTCTGACCCGCGTCTTCGACTGGGGATGCGCCGAACCTCTGCTTACAGCTCTTCTCCGACTGACGCAGTCGGAGCCGACTAGGACCAACTGACCAGGAACGCCCACTCGGTGAGGACCAGGAAATGGATGGAGAAGGCAAGGCAGGGCACTCAAGTCAACCGCAATACCGAGGACCGTACCCTGTACACCTGCAGGACAATATCCTGCATCCTTCCTGGCATGTCAGAACCCAAACAGTGTTATGGGCGCCGATATTTTCCCTACAGTGTTGTGGGCGCCATCAACTCCCATATCAGACAAACACGGTAAGACTCCCCCCCACATGCCTCTGGGCATCAACAGTGTTGTGGGCGTCAGCATTTACCATACCAGACGAACATGGTAAAACCCCCTACATGCCTGTGGGCATCAACAATATGGCAGACACCGACGTCTGCCACATCAGAAGAAGACGACGCAACCTTCCACATGCATCTGACATTAACAGTGTTATGGACGCCTACAAACATCTTGTACCCGACGGCGTGGGCAACAAGACTTATCATACGTACACTCTCCCTCTCCCTTTTGTAAGGCCATCCCCTTCATCTATAAAAGGGGATGCGCTCTCTCCCAAAGAGCAGGATCAGTTCATTTACATCGATTCAACAAACAACAACAGAACCACCAGGTTCAAACCTTGAGCACACGCTCGAACACTTAGCACATAGCGGAGCTCCCATCACTCTCGGCCGTTCAGACCAGAGACCGACCGAATTCCTTGCACCCCCATCTTTCTCCCTTTCGTTTGTAACCCCACAACAAACTTCGAGCACCTAGGCTTAGGAATAAAGTCACCGACCGACTCAAACTGGACGTAGGGCACGTTGCCTGAACCAGTATAAACCCTGTGTCATTGAGTGCTAGGCCACATCCGATCACAACGTACGGCAAAACTAGAAATATTTACGTGTTGGTCACATTATGCACCGACATATAGCCCCCCGCGGACGCATACGCTCGGGGGCTCCGAAGGACGCTGGCGCCGACACGCCTTACATCCAAATTCGTGGGAATGGCAAGCTATGCTCCCACCACTTTCCACGAACTCCTAGATGACGATGTTGAGAGCAACGGCTCCAGCATCGACGACGTGGCACCTAGCCACCGTCCGTCCCGGGAGTGCGCTATGGCAGACGCTCCGGGACAGCTACCGGTGGTAGCGGAGTCCTTACAGACTCACACCCATCTGAACCCTCGTACGGGGGCCCTCACGCTCGCACAATAGCACGCCGAGGAGCTACGACAACGGCGACAGAACCACCCACCACCTATGTTGGCGCGCTCGGTGCAGCACGTTGCGCCCCATGCGCGTAACCCCACGAGCGGCGCCCGGGGTCGCGCCCGCCAGGTCCAGCGCGACATCATGGACAAGGGGAACGACCCCCCACAGTTTGCTCGGGCTAACCAGAACATTGCCACTGCGGCAATGCTTCTGCGCGGTGTTCCCAAGCCCGTCGACCCCCAGGAGCGGGCGGTCCACCGGAACCTCCGGGCGCTGGTGGAAGCCGCCGCCGTTCAATAGGCGGAAAGCTCCGCATCGCAACTCCGACTCACGGCCTCTCTCCCCACCAGGGGAGTGGGAACACACCAGACGGATCGCTCCATCCGCTCACCGCTATAGCCGCCAAGCGCAGCACGGGAGGCCGCAGCTGCACCGTGGTCCGACCTGGCGCCTGCTCCACACCGACCGTCGGTATGCGAGTGGCCTGGTCCAAACCAAGACGCTCGTAGCATCATCAGCAACCGACATCAGGCCCGGCATGATGATGACTTCCATCGAGCGGCGGTGAGGGCATGCGACACGGGCCCCAGCCGAACCATCGAGGGGTGCGGTGAAACGCGCCCTAGGCATGGTCACCGGCCAGATGACCAGAATCCCAGCCCGAATGGCCCGGGACCACAGGCCTTTGGCCGATGCATCCAGAGAGCGCCGTTCCCACAGCACTTCCGACCGCCCACCAACATCGCCAAGTACATGGGGGAGACGAACCCTAGTATATGGCTCGAAGATTTCTAGCTCGCCTGCTGAGCCGGAGGGGTGGATGATGACCTTTTCATCATTCAATATCTCCTCATCTGTGTGGGGGACATGTTCGGGCATGGCTTGAATTCCTCCCGCACGATAGTATCCACGACTGGGTGGACCTCAAGAGGATCTTTGTCAGAAATTTCTAGGGGACGTATGTCCGCCCTGGTAACTCCTGGGACCTCAAGAGCTGCCAGCAGGAGCCCAGCGAGTCCCTGCGGGATTACATCCGCAGGTTCTCCCAACGATGCAACTCCCTCCCTGATGTCATCGATGCGGACGTCATCAGCGCATTACTCTCCGAGACAACCTGCGAGTCCTTGATCCACAAGCTTGGCTGCCTGAAGCCCCATACCACCCGCGACCTGCTCGACATCACCACGAACCACGCCTCCGGCGAGGAGGCGGTCGGAGCAGTCTTCAACGGAGGCCGGGACAAAGGCAAGGCCAAGCGCGAGGACCAAGCCGAGGGCCCCTCCACGCAGAAGGGCAAGAAAGAACAAAAATAATCGGCGCCGATCGGCCAACACCATGTTGGTCGCCACAGCTAATCGCGCGAGCAAGCAACCCCAGTAGGGCCTGCCTGACCACTTCAACAAGCTTATGAATAGCCCATGCACCAACCACGCCTACCCCGTCAAACACCTCTACAAGGACTATGGGCTCCTCAAACGTTTCCTGCAACAGGCCGGCGGGCCGAAAGGAGTCATCAAAGAGGCGGCAGCCAAGAAAGGAGGCGTGGCGGGCAAGGACAGAGACAGCTTCCTTAACCCCGAGGAATGCATCGTGATCTTCGGGGGATCCAACGCCATCTGCTCCAAGCGCCAGCACAAGGTACGCTACAGAGAGGCATGCACTGCTGAGACAGTCGTCCCCTCCTTCCTTAGCTGGTCGGAATCTCCGATCACCTTCGATCAGAGGGACCATCCCTCCCATGTCGCCAGACCAGGACGCTACCCGCTCGTCGTCGACCCCATCGTTCGCAAGAAGCGCCTCACCAAGGTGCTGATGGACGGAGGCAGCAACCTCAACATCCTCTACGTTGACACCCTCGATGCCATGCGCATCCCCCGGTCAGAACTCCGCCCAACGGTCTCTCCCTTCCATGATGTGATCCCGGAAGGTGTACTTTGCGTCCCAGCAACTTTTGGGGTCCGCAAGTGCCTGGTGGGAAACTTTCCTGGCCATGGAGCTGCCAGATCATCCGGCAACATGGCAGGAGTTCTCCACCACCTTCAGAGAGTTCTTCATCCCTGCTGGTGTTATCAACCAGAAGGTGACCGAGTTCCTAGAGCTGCGCCAGGGGAACAAGACTGTGATGGAGTATGTGAACAAGTTCAACCACCTGGCTCAGTATGCTGGCAGTCAGGTGGATACGGATGACAAGAAGGACCGCTTCTTTCATGGTCTCACTCCCGCCCTTCAGGAGAAATTGTATCTGGGGAACTATCAGACCTTTGGGGCTATGATGAACGCCGCCATTGCCGTTGAAGGTTTTCAGTGGGCGTCTCAAGCTGATTGGAAGAGGAAGCGGGGGGACGCAGGGTCTTCTAGCCACCCCCACACTCAGAAAGTTCAGATTGTCCGGCGGGGGCCCTATCAACCATCCGGCGGGCCTTCGTTCCGGCAGCCTCAATAGACATCGCAGACTTCCTCCACTCAGTACCGTGCACCTCCGCAGCAGGTGTAGCCGCAGCAATCCTAGGGACAATAGGTCCCACCTCATCAAGGGTTTGGGAACCGACCGGGGGCTTGTTTCAAATGTGGCAAAGATGGCCACTATGCCTGGGCCTGTCCTCAGAACCAGCCCACTCAGTCAGCCCAACCATCCGCGAATTCTAGGCTTATCAAGAGGACCATCATTAAGAAGAAAGTGCCCAGCAGGTCTGGCCAGGTGAACTTCACAAATGCCCAGCAGGTTATGCAGCAGGAGACATTTATGGCTGGTATGTTCACCATCGACTTCCCATCCAGCTTTGGTGTTGTTCGATTTTGGTGCATCACATTCTTTCATGAGCATGGGGTTTGTAGAGCGGCACAACTTATCACTTATGGCTATACCGTATGCCTATAAGATCCGTACTGTGGGTTCGCAGATGTTCATCAATACCTGCACGGATACAGTAAGTTTGGTATTAGCCACCCACACTTACCATCTACAGTCATGATAATGCCTGGGCAAGGCATTGATGCTATCCTTGGAATGAACTGGTTGCGGGTGTATGGGGTAGTATTGTATATGAAAAGGCGAAGTGTGGAGTTGCGGCTTCCTTCTTCTAAGGATAGGATGTCCCTTATTATACCCTCTAAACCAGTCTTACCTGTTGCTGCCCATGCTGAAGCCGTTCCTAATCTTACCTCCATTCCGGTAGTATGTGAGTTCCCAGAGGTTTTCCCTAAAGATCTTCCTAGGTTGCCACCGGACCGTGAGGTAGAATTTTCCATTGAGCTTGAGCCTGGTACTACCCCCATCTCTAGACATCCATACCACATGGCTCTAAGAGAACTAGCAGAAATGAAGAAGCAGCTAGAAGAATTGATGGACAAAGGTTTCATCCGCCTGAGTTCCTCACCATGGGGTTGCCCAGCTATTTTCGTGAAGAAGGATGGTACCTTTCGGATGTGTGTGGATTACCACCCCCTTAATGCGGTAATAGTAAAGAACAAGTATCCTTTGCCCCGCATAGATACCTTATTTGACCAATTGGCTGGTGCTAAGGTGTTCTCGAAGATTGATCTCAGATCGGGCTATCATCAGATTAAGATCAGGCCACAGGATATACCAAAGACAGCTTTCTCTACTAGATATGGGCTATATGAATACCTAGTGATGTCTTTTGGTCTTACCAATGCTCCTGCCTTCTTCATGTACCTGATGAATTCAGTCTTCATGCCGAAGCTAGATAAGTTTGTGGTGGTCTTCATTGATGACATCTTGATCTATTCTAAGAATGATGAAGAGCATGCCCGACACATCCGGATAGTACTGACTCGACTAAGGGAGCACAAGTTGTATGCCAAATTCAGCAAGTGCGAGTTTTGGTTAGATCGAGTGCAGATTTTGGGGCATGTGTTGACACCTGAAGGCGTTTCTGTAGATCCCAGCAAGGTGCAAGATGTATTGGATTGGAAGTCCCCCAAGTCTGTGCATTAGATCTATCAGTTCCTTGGTCTAGCTGGATACTATCGGCGTTTCATCCCTAATTTCTCCAAGATAGCCCAGCCCATGACCAAGCTGCTCCAGAAAGAAGCTAAGTTTGACTAGAGCCCCGCATGTGAAGAAGTTTTTCAGTCTCTGAAGACTTTTCTGACCACTGCTCCTGTGTTGGCTCAACCAGATATTGAGAGGCCTTTTGATGTATATTGTGATGCCTCAAAGACGGGGTTGGGGTGTGTGCTGATGCAAGATGGGTGTGTGATAGCTTATGCTTCGCGCCAACTGAAGAAGCACGAGGTGAACTACCCCACTCATGACTTAGAGCTGACTGTTGTTGTCCACGCTGTGAAGATTTGGAGGCATTATTTGTTGGGCAACAAAGTGCACATCTTCACAGACCACAAGAGCCTCAAGTATATTTTCACTCAGTCTGAGCTGAACATGAGGCAAAGAAGGTGGTTAGAGTTGATAAAGGATTATAATTTGGAAGTTCATTATCATCTAGGAAAAGCCAATATGGTAGCTGATGCTTTGAGTTGTAAGTCACATCCGGTTGAGGAGATACCCTTGTCTCTCCACCACACAGAGGTGCTAACTCATATTGCTTTGACCTCAGAGTTGCTGGAGTAGATTATTCGGGAGCAGAAGGAAGACCTCGAAGAGATTCCTCACATCAGGAAGTTGATGGCTGAAAGGCGTGGCCCTCATTTTAGCATTGATGAGCAGGGGGTTGTGAGATACAAGGATAGACTGGTGGTTCCATCCAACAAAGAGCTGAAAAGAAATTTTTTGAATGAAGCTCACCATTCTAAGTTGTCTATTCATCCTGGCAGTAACAAGATGTATCATGACCTGCGCCACTTGTACTGGTGGTCTAACATGAAGCAGGACATCACCCGGCACGTCATGGAGTGTGACACTTGTGGCAGGGTTAAGGCAGATCATATGCGTACCCCAGGACATTTGCAGCCCTTGCCCATTCCGGTTTGGAAATGGGAGGATATCTCCAAGGATTTCATTGTGGGTTTACCCCGCACGTCTACAGGTTATAACTCTATCTGGGTCATTGTGGACCGCCTCACCAAATCGGCTCACTTTATTCCGGTGAAGACTGCATATACTACTGGGAAGTATGCGGAGATATACTTTGAGTGGATTGTGACCCTACATGGAGTTCCTCTGACTATCATCTCTGATAGGGGATCGGTTTTTATGTCTCGTTTTTGGGAGCGACTCCATGAGTGCCTTGGAACAAGTCTCCTCCACAGTTTGGCTTATCACCCCCAGACTGATGGTCAAACAGAAAGGGTGAACCAGGTGCTCGAAGATATGTTGCGAGCTTGTACCATTTCTTTTCCTGAGAAGTGGGATGACTACCTGAAGTTAGGTAAATTCTCTTACAACAATAGCTATCAGGAAAGCATCCGCATGGCCCCATTTGAAGCTCTCTACAGAAGAAAGTGTAGGACGCCACTCAACTGGGTTGAAGTGGGAGACCGCGGATACTTTGGGCCTGAGTTCATCCAAACGGCGCGGGATCGAGTGAGCATCATTCGGAGTCACTTGAAGGTAGCTCAAAGCCGACAGAAAACTTATGCTAATAAGAGGAGAAGGCCCTTGGAGTTTGTAGCTAGAGATTTTGTATATATCAAGGTGTCTCCTATGAGAGGGGTGCATCGGTTTGGCATTCATGGCAAGCTAGCCCCTTGATATGTGGGTCCATATCAGGTGTTGGAAAAATGTGGTCTAGTGGCTTACCGTCTACAACTTTTAGATATTCTATCTGCAGTACACAATGTGTTTCATGTATCACAACTGAAGAAGTGTTTGTGGGTTCCTGATGAAGCGGTGAAAATAGAAGGACTTCCCCTCCAGCCAGATTTAACTTATGTGGAGCACCCTATCAAAATCTTGGATGAGAAGGAGAGAGTGACCAAGAACAGAGTGTTAAAATTCTACAAGGTTCAATGGCAAAATCATTCAGAAGATGAGGCCACGTGGGAGCAGGAAAGCTACATATTAGAGCATTACCCCCATCTTCTCGCCGGCTCGGATAGTTAGTTGATGCGTCAAAAATGTATTTCCCTATCCTTTTCCCACACTAGGCACATAAATCTCAGGTCGAGATTTTGTTTTAGGGGGGTAGATTTGTAACACCCCGGTGTTACATTGTAATGTTTTGCTAAAACATTTCATGAGCATCTGAATTATGTGCATATGTGTATGACATGAATTATAATTCGATGTTCGGCACTCGAAACATTCATTCGAAACATGAGTCCATGGTTATGTTTCATATAATACTGTTCTAATTGAATTGTTCTAGAAACAAAAAGGCTAAAGAACGTTTTGTGAATGGCGATAGTTAGCTAGTCGAGGGCAAGGATAGTTAGATAGTGTGTTCATAGGTCGAATTGGGGGTTTCGACGTGAAATCGTTCGGGCGACGTCGTTTCGCGTAGGTTTACAAATGGGTCGACGAAGCTGCCTTTGACGATGGTTGTAGAGCGATCGGCTTAGGGTGTGGTGCGATATCTTGGCTCTGTTAGATAGCCCAATGTATCCTCTCGCGCGTCGAGCAAATAGTTTGGTGTTTGGAGCATCGGGTACGACCTTTCTAGCTGCTTTAAAAATCGTGCACGGCACCTAGCTGAGCCATGGGCGCGGTCACCACCCCTGCTGGCTTGCCAGCACGCCTTGCCACTGGCCACGGCCCCGCTGCTGCTCGCCTGTGGCCACGGCCCGCTGCTGCACGCCTGCCGCCACGGCTGGCTCGCCCTGCGCGCCGAGGCGTAGGCCACGTCTCCTTGCCGCCGGGACGCGACGCGCGCACGTCCTGCTCTGCGCTGCCTTGGCCGGGAGCGCGCCGGGCCCGCGCTGCACGCCGCCCGTCGCCACGCTGGTTCTGCGCCCGTTGACATCGCTTTGGCTGCTCGTGCGCTGGGCGACAGCCTGCCCCGCCATCACCTCGGTGTCACATTCGCGCTGTGTCCCTTGTCGGGCGCTGCCCACTGTGTCGCCGTGCTGTTGCTTCGTCGGCTTGCTGCCGTGCCATGCTGACTAGCGCCTGGAGCCACGTCCTGCTGCTCCCCCATGGTTGTGCACGCTAGTAATGGCATTGACATCCACCGCAGGTCCGAGCCATGCCACGCCAGAGCCCGGTCCTCGCTGTAGCCATGACCGGCGGGACCTCTTTCCCCCAATTCGCCGCAACCGCAGTACCATAATCAAATTGACCACGTGATCGACTCTGCCAGGTAGCCTGCAGCCCTGCCGACCCCACCTCGCCGTCTGCAGTTTGGTCTTGTGCTCCAATTTCAAATCGCCGATCGCCGGGTCCTTAAGACCATGGGGTCCTGCGCCATCGGCTAACCAAGCAACCAAGGCAGCTCAGTCAAATTCCTCGCGCCACTAGCCTCCCCTTCAGTCGGTTGTCATCGTGCTTGCCATAGCCTAGGTCCTACCGCCGTAGAGCAGCCCCTGGCACAGCCGTGCCATTGCTGTGCTCCGCCGCATCGCATCGCGCGCACGTGGCCGGCTCGGCCTGAGCCATCTCTGGTCGATTCATTGCGTCTTTCGGTTTCGTGGCGAGTCACTGGTGCTCGTCTGCTACTTGCTTTGCCCCGGCCGTGCTAATGTTCACCGGAACGGCGTCGCCGTACTTGCAGGGTGCCCACCGTCGTGGTCCGAGCCCGCTACGATGTCCCGGTGCGTGTGTCTCCGCTATGCACTTCGTGTTCGCGCATAGGTGAGTGTCGGCTCGTTATTTTGGGATGGGGAGGACTGGGGTGGCCGACGTGGGTTGCCGGTGCCAGCCCCGTCGCGCCGGTGTGCGCGGGTGGCCGCGGGGGTGTCGCCAGTGAGAGGACAAGTAGTTCAGAGGGCGTATCTGGAAAGATATAGACTAGCAGAATAGTACCATATAGCTTGTAGCAAATACCGAATCATTTGGGGGTGCCCATGCATAATTGCCTTCGCGCGTAGGCTTTCCCCCGTCGCGGGCCGCTGGCCGGCTGGGCCGCGCCTCCGCGTGGGCCGTGCGGTGGTCCGCTGACGCGTGCGGGCGGGAAAGCGCGATGGGCCGAACCGACGCGGGTTGGGCCGCGGGGCCAGGATTCGGTTTCTTCATTTTTAGTGAATTTGAATTGTTTATTCATTTTGGTTATGAACTGAACTTCGATAATTCATAGTAAATTGCGTAGTTGTCCAAAAATAGTGAAACTAATTTTGTTAGGTTCGCAAAAATACCATCTATCTGTTAATGTAGTTAGTTCACAGTCAGCTGTTATGATTATGGGTTCATAAATTCCAATTAGGAAGCTTAGTATTAGGTAGATTAATAATTGTGGGAATTCTTGTGGCAAATCGGCAATAGTTTTAGCCTTGAAAATTTTACAGTAGGTTCTATAGGGCATTAGATACTTGATGTAAATTTTATAGCCGTAGAATGGGTCGCTAAATAAAGTAGTCATTACACTTGCTTTATCGAATATATCATAAGTCAGTATTAGGAATAAGAGTATCGGTAGTTGCTATAAAAGTAACAAATATCATATTTCAAACTTGTTATCAGATAGTTTAGCCTCGTGGTCGATAGCTCTAGCTTAGTAGTAAATCGATGTACTCCTATTTTAAGAGTTGCTGTTGTTATGTTATTAAAACATTGCACCATCATTTCATGTAGATCACGAACTGGTAGACTTCGTGCCCGTCAGTGAGCCGAAATACGATGAGGTTATCGAGGAATACGAGGAGGAGGTCTTCGCACAGGAGGAAGCCCAGGAGCCTGTTGGTACTGACCTTGCTGACCCGGCACCTGCCCAAGGCAAGCCCCAGTGCATAACCCATATTTTTATGATCACTGAATATATATATGTGATGTGTATTTAAGTTACAGGCATTTCATGGAAACTACATGCATAAATGTATCTACCCATGAGTCCTACTAGTATAGGTCGCGTAGCTGCTATGCTTAGGATAGCGGTAGCATGAGTAACCTGCCGTTACTCGCAGATAGGTGATAAAATATGAACACTCATGATAAAATGATGGAAAGGTAAATGGTGACCGAGAAGGGATATGGTTTGGGTATTGGTGGGTGTAAAGGGTTTGTCCTGTGGCCAACAGGGCATAGCTCAGTTACATTTTTTTCCTGTCTATGTCAATTAAGGATCGGTTGTTGCATAAGGCATCGTGGGCAAGTCACAGATTTATTGTCCCGAGCACATACTTGGGTATGGACGCAGGGAAGACTTGTTGCTCTCTTGTCGCGGATCTGGCTCTTTCCGGACCGACTGATGGGAAGAGGAGGTGGTGGAGGTCCTTGCACCACACTGAGTTCGGGACTCAGGAGTGGGGGCTTGGAGTCCAAGTTTGAACGGGGACCTGGACACCCAGGACAGGAGAGTGATGGGTTAGTCCGGCTTGTGCCTGGGTACAAGCGGGGCATGTGTTTTTGGGGCTCCCAGCTGGGCATATTGATTTGCGAATCACCGGGAGATCCGGTACGACTTGTCTCGTGTTTAGCACGTAGTAAGAACTGAAAGTTGAAAGGAGAAGAAATGGAACTGATTGCTCAACTTGTGCTTGCAAGTAGAACATGTGCTTATATAGACTGGCTAGATGATAACTTAATATGGCTGATGATAATAATACATAAATAAGGAC
This sequence comes from Miscanthus lutarioriparius, assembly GCA_904845875.1. Classification (NCBI taxonomy): domain Eukaryota; kingdom Viridiplantae; phylum Streptophyta; class Magnoliopsida; order Poales; family Poaceae; genus Miscanthus; species Miscanthus lutarioriparius. The sequence continues at coordinate 10,844,608 of CAJGYO010000006.1, read as the reverse complement.
TCACTATTAGTATTGCTTTCTGCCAAAAGAAACCAGCAAGCCATAAAGCTTATCATATTTCTTGGAGTCGGGGAATTATTCTCACTAGTCGGATAAGTCTTGCTAGTACATTGTGTACTCAGGGTTTATTTCCCTTGTTGCAGGTGATGCTTGATGAGTACCTTGTGTGGAGGATCCTTCTGGTGGGCTCAGACGGATTCCTCGCCCCCCTTATCGCTAGATGTTATTTTTAAATTCTGCTGTTTATCATTTCGCACTCTGGTATTTGGTATTGTAATAATGTACTCTTTTTGAGAAACTCCTATGTATGAAATGGACTTGTATTGTAACTCGTTCTCATTATTGGATCCTTGGGAAAAATGTGGATATTTCGGGTTCTCCCTCGGGGTGTGCCCGACGGACACCGCTCATTGTAGCTTGCTTTCGGGGTGCTTAGTGTCTGGTGGAAGACGGGCACCTCCGTAAGTACGCTATTTTGGGCGGTTCTGCCACAGCGCACGATGGGTCCGCGAGTCCGCCTCGCCCGATCCCTCGGCTGCGCCCGACGTCAGGATCCGCGACTCCGTCAGTCTCGCCCGATCCCTAAAATCACCTCAGCTGCACCCGACGCCTTGGTTGACGACTCTGTCTCGACCAAGGTGCACGCACACACGCCCGCTGACAAAACCCCCAGCGACTCTACCTAAATCACCTAAGGGCTCGGGGGCTACACCCGCGGGTGCGCTCGTACGCACCCGCTGTCAAACAAACAAAAAGTTCCCCCACTGACAAGACGAAATACCCCCAGACGATTCTACCCGAATCACCCAGTGGCTCGGGGCCTACACCCGCGAGTGCTCTCGCGCGCACCCGCCGTCAAGACAAAAATCCCCCTGATGATTCTACCCGAATCGCCCGGGGGCTCGGAGGCTCCTATCGGGTTCATAAACCCGGGGTCCCTCATGGACCGGCTTTCCAGCAAAGGCTCGGCCTAGCACACAACATTGCGCCAACTCTTGAGTTGGCCCAAATACCTAAACAAACAGGCCAGAAGGGCGATCCAATCTCCGAGCGGAAGGCTTGGCCGAGGAGAAACGACGCCCGCTTCCGACTCCGGCCCGCCTCTCCGACTAGAAGGCCTCGCTAAGGAGGAACAACGCTTGCTTCCGACTCTGGCCTGCTTCTCCGACCGGAAGGCCTGGCCAAACACCACTTTCGACTCCGACCCACGTCTTCGACCGGGGATGCGCCGAACCCAAGCTTACAACTCTTCTCTGACTGGCGTAGTCGGAGCCGACTGGGACCAACCGACCAGGGATGCCCACTCGGTGAGGACCAGGAAACGGACGGAGAAGGTAAGGCAGAGCACTCAAGTCAATCGCAATACCGAGGACCGTACCCTACACACCTGTAGAACAGTACCCTACAACCTTCCTGGCATATCAGAACCCAAGCAGTGTTATGGGCGCCGATATTTTTTCTACAGTGTTATGGGCGCCATCAACTCCCATATCAGACAAACACGGTAAGGCTCCCCCCATATGCCTCTGGGCATCAACAGTGTTGTGGGCGTCAGCATTTACCATACCAGGCGAACATGGTAGAACCCCCTACATGCCTGTGGGCATCAACAGTATGATAAGCACCGACGTCTGCCATACCAGAAGAAGAAGACGCAACCTCCCACATGCATCTGACATTAACAGTGTTATGTACGTCTACAAACATCTTGTACCCGACGGCGTGGGCAATAAGACTTAGCATACGTACACTCTCCCTCTCTCTCTTGTGAGGCCATCCCCTTCATCTACAAAAGGGGATGCGCTCTCTCCCAAAAAGCAGGATCAGTTCATTTACATCGATTCAACACACAACAATAGAACCACCAGGTTCAAACCTCGAGCACACGTTCGAACACTTAGCATATAGCGGAGCTCCCGTCACTCTCGGCCCTTCAGACCAGAGATCGACCGGACTCCTTGCACCCTCCATCTTTCTCCCTTCCGTTTGTAACCCCACAGCACACTTTGAGCACCTGGGCTCAGGAATAAAGTCACCGACCGACTCAAACTGGACGTAGAGCACGTTGCCTGAACCAGTATAAATCCTGTGTCATTGGATGCTAGACCACATCCGATTACAACGTACGGCAAAACTATAAATATTTACGTGATGGTCACTTTCTGCACCGACATATAGTCTTATGATATTTTTCAGGATTCTGGTACCCTGACAAACCGATCAATCCAAAATGACTTGAACGCAGAATGAACGCCAGCCTCTTTTTTGGTTCCAATCATGGTTTCATGATCCAACTTGCTCTTGATAAAGATTTGATCTACTAAGATTTCGTTAAGCATAAAAAAGTTCAGGGTCTTATAGAGTTTATTTAGTGGCACAAGTTGGAGACATCATAATAAAAAGGACATCAGCAAGCGAACAAGCCAATTGGCTATGGCGCTATGATTATGAAAGCTACTTGAATAACCGGAAAGCCCAAAAAAAGAGTGCGGAACAAAGAAAGAAAGTTTTTTTTTTCAAAAGAAAAAAAGTTTTTTTTTCAAAAGAAAAAGAAAGAAAGATACGCAAGGCCAGGAAAGACAAGGAGCAGAAAATAGCACCACACTATTAATTAACCTATCATCTTGAAGAGTTTCCAAAACCACTTCCAATCTATATTTTTTGGCAAAATTGAAAAAACCGTCCTCCAACAACTCCATATCTCAACCCCAATCTTCGGGCCATCTTAACACCGTTTGCCCGTTAAACTAACGAAAGGATCAAGAAACCAAAGAAAATTCGTTTTAGAGCCTTTCGAGACAAAAAAAAAAAAAAGATCAAAAAACTAAGCAACACTTTTTTTTAATCAAGGAAATAATTTTCTCAAATATCAACCCTGTCCCGCGGATATTTAGGCACGGTAAGAGAGAAGGACGGGTCTGATGCAAGCGGTAGAGTCTTACCGCTTGTGACCGGAAGGTCCCGGGTTCGAGTCGCGGTCTCCTTGCATTGCACATGCGAGGATAAGGCTCGCCACTAACACCCTTTCTCAGACCCCGCACAGAGCGGGAGCTCTTTGCATTGAGTATGCCCTTTTAAGAGAGAAAGAAAATATATAAATGGCTGGAGTGTTAAAAATGGTACGAGAACTTCTATCTTTTAAACGCGAGGTTTTATAAACTATTGGAGGTTTTAGATGTTGAGATTTTGGAATCTGTTGGAGGAAGCCAACAAATATGCTCCCCAGTTCAAAAAGAAAACAGATATGCTCCTAACTTTTTTTAGTCACTTAGAAAACTCATTAATTTTCCAAGTGATTTTTTTTAGAAAGTATTGGAGATGCTCTAGAACGGCACAACAGAAAAGCAACCAACATGCTGGATATGTATGTCTGGAACATGAGTAAATATAACAAGCGGTCACTTAAACAGCACCAAACATTCTGCTTTCCAACACGGGTTTCTTCAAGTGAACAATGAAATCTCAGTACAAAACAACACCTTATAACAAGATAAAAAATATATGAGAGTTGAGTGGTGTTGTTCTAGAAGGGCGGGCCTGGTGCAAGCAGTAGAATCTTATCGCATGTGACCGGAAGGTCCTGAGTTCGAGTCGCGGACTCCTTGCATTACACAGGCAAGGGTAAGGCTTGCCACTAACCCCCTTCCCCAGACTCCGCACAGAGCGGAAGCTCTCTGCACTGGGTACGCCTTGAGTTGTGTTGTTCTGAAATAACAACAAAAATGGCAGCAAATCCTTTTGTCCCAAGCAAGCTGGAACAGGTTCTTGCAGTTGTACTAAGTTACAATAATTCAAGATGAGCATACCCGTTGCATTCAACAAAGTTATAGCATCTCTCGCTTTATTGGAAGTGTCGAGCATACATCAGTCAAGATATCACTTGGAAATACAGCAGAGGAACTGCCTGAAACAAATGGCCAAATGATAATCATGATTCATTCTCTTTAGCTTGGGCCATTAACTCTGCCTGCATTCTCTTTATCTCCAGCTCCCTTTCCATCCTCTCTTTCTGAAAGAATGAAACCACTATCAGCTGCTTCCATAAAAAAAACATCCCTAAGTACAACAAACTATAGATGCTGACAGTGCATGTATTTTGCACAGATGGGCCATGGTGGTTTTGGTGGTCAGGTGTGTTTATGAGTGATGAACTGATGATGGTGTTCTTGGTGGGAACAGAACATACAAAAGTGACTCTATCTGTGTTTGAGTCTAGCACTACAAAGGTACATAATGCTGTCATGTCTTAACACCGTCTTTGAAGAACAGGGATCCAAAAAGGACTAAACATGCCTACAGAAAGAAAAGCTGTGCGCCAGAGAAACACAACCACAACAACTTTCCATCTCTCACAATGAACCTTTGGGTACAATGGTCAATGGAGACAAAAATTTAATCATAGTATCAAAGTGTCGTTGTGTGAACACACACAATTATTATCACACATGATGTGTTTTCGAACAGGTCACATGTTTCAACGGGCAAAGTACCTCTCAATCTAAATGGCTTTCGAACTGCAATCCAGACACTCAGGATTCAGAACAAACCCTAATTATACAACCTTACAGCATGAGTAACGATGCCACTGGATATCCAGTGCTCATACCCAAATCCATACGCGTGTTGATTGGGGAGGGTATGGATTATCTAGTAAAGTATGGATATGGGGAGGGTAATACCCGCCACAGCCCGCAAAAATCCCAATCTCACAAGATGTTCAGGATGTGCTGGACTAGGTGGCGGCGAAGGCCCTGTTCGCTTGAGCTACTTTTCAGCCATGGAACAGTGTTTTCCTCTCACAACATTTCAGCATAAGCATTAGCATAAGCCAAATTTCAGCTTAAGCGAACAGGACCTAGTCTCGAGCGACGAGTCACGAGAGGCTGTGTTTCATTGCGGCCATCACACGGGCACTACCGCAGTTCCATTGTCGTCTCCTTCCATGTGCCTTCGAAGCTGTTCTACAGGGAGCGGCGTCTCTGGAGTGGAGGTGTTCTTATCGCCAGCGGAGCTAGCAGGGGCTGTCGTGATGTCGAGCCCCACCTCCACGCTGCAGGCACCGACCAGCAGTCCCACGTCTCGGTGACTACGACCGTCCAGTTCTCCCGCCACGGGGCGAGTTCATCATCAGCCAGGGATCGTCGTCGTCAGCCAGGGATCGTCGTCGGTGCAAGAGCAGGAGCTGGGATCTCTTACGTGCAGAGATCGGTCGATGAACAGCAGGTAGAAACAGGCATACCCATACCCATTTGGATATCCATGGGGTTGGATTAAAATAACTGAATGGGTACGGGTAAATTCTGGATTTGGGTACAGTTAATCCACGGTTGTGGCCAACGGCATCACTAAGCATGAGACAGCTAATGCAATCAAGATTAACTTTCAATCCACATTTTATTGGAGCCATGGAACACTAGAACTATTTGGTAGGTGTAGACCTGACTGATAATGGACGCAACACTACAGCTGCAAAATTGGGTGCCATAGTTGCAAATTCATTAAAAGTCAAAACCCTCAAAGGTGATATATGCTGTTTCTTTCCTATACATTCATTCTATTGTTTGAAATAGGCTGCTTCCAGATGTCTTCCATTTGCAGATTCTTCTATCACACTCTAATAGTCTAATGTTCTGGTGCTTAATTTTCCACTAGTGGTGTCTGTGAGAAGATGTAACATCTGGGTTCGTTTCATTCCATGTCTGTGGCACAACTTTATATGATCTGTTCCTAGTCTAGGACACAAATTGGCGTCTTCAAAAAAAGAAAAAAAAGAATGCAGAGACACAGAGCCCCGGGAGGGAGGGCAGCACAGCAGCTGAAGAGAGCCTATGCTTCAAAACATCGCACTCAGAATCTCAGATAAGCCAGAAACTCTTCCCGAACCCACAGTTCATCAGGCCATGTCGTATCTAGCATATGCATTCGAATATCCATGTGGTTCGAGCAACTGAAGGGCATAGACAAACCAGATCTAACAAGCTAAGGTGATAATGGAATCTACAAGCCGCACCCGCATAGTAACAAGGAATGGATTTGAATTCACGAGGATTGATAAGGGGAAGAGATTGCGCCAGAGAAGCGGCATCCGCATAGTACCTTTTCGTCCTGGTGAAGGGCGATCCAGACGTGGACTCTGTCCATGGACTGCCAGAAGAGGAACGCCCCGAAGGTCATCGCGAAGTAGGTCGCCACCCGCACCATCTTCTTCCCCCTTCTTCGATCTGTCTGGCTGCGCCCCTCTCTCCGTCTCTCCGTTTCCGCCGCGGATTTGGGGATCTTGCGATGGCGGCGGCGTCTTCTCACGAAGATACCTCCAACTCCAATGGACGGCCGGGATTCTCTTTCGGCCTTAGATGGGCCGGGCCTTCATTCCCTTCTGGGTCTAAAACCTTCTGTGCTACTGAGCACAGAGCACTGACTAGTTGTGAGTTGTGACCCCACATACCTGCGTTCGTGGAGCTAAAGAAAAGAAAAAGCTGGTCGACCAGGACATCCGGTCAAAACAGAAACTTCGTTGCAAGAAGCTGATGCATGGACCCGGCATCAACCTAAACCCTACTTTCAAGGAAGAAAGAATTCTTTAGTGAGAAGTGTTTTTTCGACGAAGGGAGTAATAAACCATTCCAACTTATAAGTTGCTTCGACTTATTTGGTACATCAAATTTGCTATGTATATCTAACAGAAAAGTCAAAGCCACTTATAATTTGAAACGGAAGGAGTATATCACAAGCATGGTATACCCAAAACTTTGAAACTTGACACCCCCATTCTGAATATGGCTGTTGCAGCTTTATGACAAGATCTTGCTGCAGACAAGATAGACTTGTTGCAGCTTTATGATATACTTCATTACAAGTTACACTTACAACTAGGGATGAAAACGGATCGGATACGGACGAATATCACTGATATTATATTTGTTTTCATATTTCCGTCCGTTCACCCAAAACTTTGAAACTTGATAACCCCATTCTGAATATGGCTGTATTCGGATACAGCTTTATGTTGAATATCCGACTTGTTGCAGCTTTATGATATACTTCATTACAAGGATTAAAATATCCGTACCGTTTTCACCCCTGCTTACAACAGTTACAGAAATGATTACAATAGCAAGTGCAAAAGCCGCACCTAGCGTGGTAAACAGGTGCAAAAGTACTGAGTTGCCATGACAGGAGAGGGGCAACATATTGTACAGTAGTTTTCTTTCACACACATTACCTGCTACTAGTGGTACACAAGATATTTCATCCCTTTCTATGTTAAGGCATAGTCGAATGAGACGTATTTTCTGGCAGCAGTATGATCGAGCTGCATGCCAATCTTCATTTTGGAGATTTTTGTCAACCCAACGTTGGGTGCAGTCGACTTTCATGCTTCCACAGTTCCACATCATTGCAGTAATCCACTTCTCTTCCCCCAACCCATGGCTATGATGTATAAAATCACGCAGCCAGCAACGGTCCCGAAAGTAGTTTCCCAAAATTTCCTGTTTGCTGCTCGAGTTTCCTCCTCAGTTGTTGGATTGTAAAGTGATATGCCAATATTCATACCAAAAAGACCAACTACAGCCACTCCAGCAGTAATGACAACAGTAGCAGTTGAGAGCATAACCCCCATCTGAAGCAGCTGATTCTGCTTGTCGTCCAGCATTATATTGATATAATCTTCTGTGTCATCAACGTACTCCCTCAACTTCAATCATAGAGGACATTTAAAGTATCAGAAACATGCAAATAAGACATCTTATGAATGTGAAGCACCATACACTAGTGTCCTAGTGTCACTGATAGCACATGGTATGTCAAAGAAAAAGCAACAAAAAGCCATGGGTAATTAGGTGCAGAATAAACTAAGCCACTGCCACAGCACAGGATTCACTGGCTTAAGTTATCTAATTTTACAAGAAATTGCTAATTCTATGATGTCTTAAGTTAGCTTGTTTAGATAAATGGATGTCATTATTAAACCAAACAGAAATAGCTTGTTGTTTATTAAAGAAATGGTTAAATAAGTATATACGACAATAATTAATGACAGGGAATGCTCAACCAAACCAACCAGACACTTTGCCAACATTTAAAGGTGCAATATCTTTTCACAGTAGTGAGACAAAACTTACAACTCTTAACATAGTTTGTTTTACTTGTGGAAGCATCATCTCAACACAAATCAAATACTTCCATCATTAGGTTAGCAATTCTGGTTAAAGTGATATCGCACTTCAAGAAAATGTCTGCTGTTACCAATAGTAGCTCCTAAACACAACAGTATTGGCAGCAATGTGAGTAAGAGGGCAAGTGAAATTACATGTGATAGCTTGTTAAGTGTGCCATCGATTTGCACAAAGTAAGCCTCTAGAAGCATCTCCAGTTCTTCAATATTAGGCTTATAACCAATAAAGCTACCATTGCTTCCATCTGGCTCACTTCTATAATCTTCATCCCTACACACACACATACAAAAGAGAATAAAATACATTAAAAAATTGGTACGTGCAAATTTGCAAGAAGATGCATATAAACCACTTTAGGTTATCGATGGATATAAGAAAAGGAGTATTGCTTGTTCTGTTCTTTCAAAGAAAAATAAAAAATATCTTACTATGATACTTGCCTATCCTCTTCTGTCTGAGATGGATCATCAACCTCCACTCCAGATGAAGCCTCACTGATTTCTTGTTGAGTGAGCTTCTCTGTCAAGTACATTTCAGCCATATCCATTTCATCATCCAGTAAATGCTCAAGCTCATCCCTCACCTTGTAGAACATAATGTTTTCACAAGAGAAAACTGGATTAGTAAAGCAAGTTTCTTGCAAGGAAATTAAAATGGGCACCACCGTGTACATGACAGAAGTAACACTAAACAACAGAATATGTTTGATGGTATGTACACACCAGAAACCCCTAATTTACCTCAGCATAAAAGAAACATATATAGGATAATACAATCAGCAACAAAGACCGACATTGACAAATCTGAAAGAAGATTGACACGAAGTAGATCAATGAATTTACTACCTTCTGTACTCGACCAGATATCGCAACCAGACGGCTCTTGATTTGCCTAACCCGTTCAAGGTTTAATGTGCTGATCTTCGAGGTCAGCTCATCCAATGCTGGATATGCCTCTTGCTCCAGAGTAGAAGTCTATGGAAGAGAATAAAAAAGAAGGGATGTTAGTCAACACGAGAATCTGTAAGGAACCTATGTTTGGTTTATTTGCGAGAACAACTTAGTTATCTTAAACACACTATACAAAACATTATAAAATAAATAAAGGCCAGAAGCTATCCAAACAAGTCAGCTTCTAGAAGAAGTAACAATGATGTAGTTCCTGCATGGCCCATATAATGAATGAAAGCTAGCTAAAGCATGGAATGCAGCTTGTGAGAGATATGAACTCAATTGTGGTCAGATAACCAGTATATAACCAGACAAAGAATTCCAGATGCAAGCACATACTTCCTCTTCCAAAGATCTGCAGGCTGACTCAAGGCAAACTTCGAGAGCTCGAAATTCAAAAGGCAAAACCTTGGTATTTCCATCTTTTGCAATGGCTAAATTGGGCATACTGCTGCTGCTAGTCATTTCAGGCACAACAGCGGTAGTCTTCTTAGTCATCTCCACTTCATGTCCTTTGGATGAACTTGGTACAGGAAATGGTGAAGCAACCACAGATGATTCACCTTCCATGTCAGTGAGCTCAGCTGCCTAATAGATAAAGGGGAAAACCGATTAGTGATATATCCTCAATCACCGTTTCTTATAACATTTAGTGATCAAAATATAGCGACCCAATACGATTATTTTATCCTTTATGCCTAAATATCACCATTTCAGTCCACTTTGGAAAACTATTGCCCCATTGTATGAACTCTCTCTTCCATGATATATCCCCTGATTGCAACATATCTTACACATAACACTAAGTGATCAAAACATAGAAATATTCTATCATGTTATTTTTATATTTCTTCCAAAATATCACCATTCTGTCCACTTTGAAAAACTATATCTACCCAGTGCATAATCCACAACAGGCCCGAAGCATATGCGGTATTGTGACCAAACTTCAAAACAGACTCTCCAGTACATTGCCCTGCACAAATACTAAGAAATTTCACACCACAATTCCTCCTCCCACCTTACCAAATTTTAAGTCTGTTTTAGCTTTATCCTAAGTCAAACTTCTCTACCTTTGACCAAGTATAGAAAAATGCACAAACACCTACAACATCTAACAAGTTTAATTGGATACACCATGAAATATATTTTGTCAGAGTTAGCAAACTTCGACTTGGAACAAACTAAAACAACTTGAAACGGAGATGGTACTCCCTCTGCCCAAAAAGAATGCAATTCTCCTTTTTGAGCTGATCAAATTTATACAAAAATACTAACATTTATAATACCAAATACATATCGTTAGATTAATCGTGGAATAATTCGCCAAAAAAAGATTAATATTGAGTATATTTTCATATAGCAAATCTATTTGGAGATATAAATGTTATACCATTTTCTATAAATTTAGTCAAACTAAAGAAATTTTGACTTAGTTCAAACTTAGAATTGGATTCTTCTGGGGACGGAGGAAATAATTCCTAAGACTGAAAAGAAAAAAGAAACGCCAAACAGAAATTTAATAACCAAGTAGTAAAAAACATTACCTGGTCCGAGGAAGATGCGAGGACGCGGGTCTGGAGGTCGCGGACGAAGCGCGCGAAGGCGGGATCCTTGCTGTTTGGAAGCAGCACCTCCGCGGCTGTGATCAGGGCTTTGACGCGCTCCAGGTTGACGACGATGGCGCGCTCGCGGCCCAGGATCGTGGACGGGTACGAGAGTAACGGGTCGAGCACCCTGAGATCACGCGCGGGAAGCCCCGTACGCGCCATCACCGCGTGCTTCCCGGCTTCCTCCACCCGCGCCGGGCTCGACGCCGGCACCACCATCCACTCCCGGCTCGCCGCAGCAGCGGCGGCCCCCGCCTTCCGCCTCCCCACGCCACCGCCGCCCGTCCCCGCCCCGTGCGGCCTCATTGTTTACCCCTTGGAATTAGGACTCCGGTAGGGATCGCGGCGGCGGTGGGGAATCCGGAACGTGCGGCGGTGCGCTCGTGGCGGGTTAGGTGCTGCCGGCTGGGAGGAGATGCTGGTGTTTGCGTGAAAACAACTGACCCGAGGGGCCTTTCGGAAAATTCACCAAATCAAATCCAGTACGGATACTGGCGCGGCCCAATCTGAGAAAACCCATGAGGCCTTACTAGTTGGGCTTGAATCGTTCTCCTTAAAAAAAAAGGACGACTCACTTCTTCCTCCTTTAAAACCGGATCTGCGCTCACGAGGACAGAAGCGTCTAGAAAAATGAAGCGCGGCGCGCCGCCACCTGCTCCCTCGACGGCAATAAGAACCCACGAAGCAGCGAGAGAAGAAGGGCAATCGAGGCCAAGGCTAAGAGAGTTGGGCGGAGGTAGGCGAGAAAGGACGAGGGATTTGGAAATTGACGGATCTGAGATGCCAAGGTGTGTTTTGTTGTTCTTTTGTTTTTTTCCCTCATCTTTAGACTTTTATACTTCATCACTCTCCTCTCTAACTCTGGCGAGATTTGTCTATAAAATTCGTAGTTTGACTAACTTTATAGAAAATAATAACAACATCTATGACATAACTATATTATATGACATATCTAATAATACTAATTGATGTAAATCTTCAGGGTTTTTTTCGACATTCGGTCAGAGTATAAAAGTTTGACTTGATTTCTGTGAAATTGTTGTATGATTCATGTGAAATTTCAATGTTCTAAATGGGCCTTAATCTCTCCAGAACTTTTAGGGTATACGTGGAAATTAATGGAAGGAGGTCCTCCTATGTTATGTTCTAGATCTAGCGAGATTGGGCTTTCCATTGAGACGAAAAAATTTGGATTTGGGAGAAAGGGCAAGGGTCGAGGGTTCGAGGACTCTAGAGTATCTCTAAGAGTTCCCTAAATCCCTTCATAATCCTTAGTTTTTAGCAAGATGAGAAAAAAGCCCTCTCCAACAACTCATAATCCATCCTCCTAATCTTTTAGAACTTGAGAAAAGTCACCTTGTTCCGCGTAAAGTGACGCACTTTTGAGTCGCGCGTATCTTCTCTCTCCCGCGCGTGTTTGTCGGCTAATCTAAGGTGGAAGGGCGTGAAAAGAATAAAGAGTAGGAAATGGTTCCTGATGCAAATGTACAAGGGAGAAAGAATATATAAAAGTGGTTAGGATAATTTAGAAATGGTATAGGATTCCTGATGTAAAATTATCTTCTATATTTTAGGAGTGGATTATTAGAAACTCTTAGAGATGGCCTTCTTTATACCTTCCAATACTTTTTTGGAATCATAAAACTTCATGTTTTTAGGAAGAAAATATTGGTTATTCTTGGAGATGCTCTTAGGTCGAGATTCTTAGGCCTCGTTTGAATTGGGTAAGGAATAAGGATTTTTCAGAATTAAGTACTCTTCCGTTCCAAATTGTGCGTTTTGACTTTTCTACCTACATTGATCTTATATCTAGTTTATATCTAAGTGGGTAGCAAAAGCTACGTAACTAGAAAAGACAAAATGTCTTACAATTTGGGATGGAGAGAGTATTTCCTATAATTTGAGTTTGATTATGAGATTTTGAGAATATGTGTGCGTTGGAATCAGTGGCGAAGCTAGAGTAATTAGAATTAGAGGGGATGCACATACCTTGTGGCGGCGTGGTGCATACATGGTGAAAAATTAATTATAACTACTAATTTTGCATTGTTGTGTGGGTTCATCTGCACCCCCTTTCTACCATATATAGCTTTACCCCTTGTTGGAATGCTCCAAAACCTAGGTGTTCTTTTTAATCCGATTCTTAGAATCTGCCGATATCCAAATCGGGCCTTAGGGATTTGTTGTTCTAGGGCGTTCTAGGGCTTGTTTGGATAAACCTTCTCAGGGGATTAGAGGGAATTGGGAGGGGTGACGAAATAATATCCCTTCAATCCATTCTAATCTGTATGGCAAGTTTTTGTCAAACAAGATCTTGGAGGGTTAACCATAGAGGCAGTAGGGATGTTGCTGCTTAGCTGGGTAGTGGAGGATGGTCAGAGAAAGGGTTGGGTTAGGACAATTTGCTCTAAATAGGTTAGCTTAGTAGGCTGGCTCGAGGACTGTAGCTGTTGGCTTGACATGAGGTTGACCCACACATTGTGTCGTGCTTGGGCGAAGGGGACGGCATGGCAGTTCAGCATGGGCGCAACCCCATTAACTAACGGCCTCTTAAGGGCAAGACGTCACCCTCAGCCAGTCGACCCCTACACATATATACGTGGCTATTACTGGCACTGTAACCCTAGTACCTCAGTCCCTATTTCCCAACCTCCTAGCTCCGCATGCCCGTCATAGAGGCGATCAACGTGCGACTGCCCTCATCTTCTTAGCCATTGACTGCCGCCCTAGCTATTCTCCTCCATACTCCACTGCTATGGCTCATCTTCAACACCACCCTAACTTCTTCTCCCATTAGCGCAAGTAGCAAGCATGTTGGGGTGAAGGTCGGAGGCCCTGGACGACAGCTCAAGGAGATGGAAGATGTATTTGATCTCGGTATGTATGGATGATGGATTTGTGATCTCTGCATGCATTTTTGGTTCATTTGTAATTTTTTTGAGCCATGTTTTGTGATTTTATTCATTCTTGGTATTGGGTGTCTGGCTATTGGGCTGCACAACCCATGGAACTGTTGGGCAAGTCGGGCTAGGACGACACGGTTGACAATGCCTAGTGTCGTGCTTGGGCTACCAAGTAAGCCCATGGGATGGCACGACATGACATGATTGTTAATAGGGCCATATCTGCCTAAGTCGAGGTGGGTTGTGCCTAATTGGGCTCGTGTTGTGTCCGGCTAGGCTGCTCGTTTGGCCATTCATAGCTACAATACCATTCAAACTGTTGGTGTTCTCATTGATGATGTGAAATCGCATCATCTTGTTAACTTTGGTCTTGGCTTGTGCAGTCGATTACAATATAGGAAAATGTCAAGGAAATCTTTCGAGGGAAATGATTCTAATGTCAATCATTTGGAGCACTACAAAAATGTTCTGGCTAAATTGTTGCCGGAGAAGGGTGGTTCTTTTTGTAAAGGAGTTAGTAACAAAGCTCAAGGCACTGATACTCAATCTAAAGAGGGCCATGTTTGCATTAGAGCCTTACCATTATTTGCGGAACAAATCAGTGGCCTATCAAAGAATGATAAGGAGGGAATAAAATACACACTTCATGAGATTATTACAATCCTCAACGATGATCTTGATGAGGTATAAACTTGTCATTGTTGGTTTATTATATTCATCATCCATCATACTTTATGAATTTGGTTAGCTTTCACAAAATCCTTGAGGTACCTTCTTGAAAAGTGTCCTTATTCTTTTCTCATATATGACAATAAATGGGCAAAAGTTTGATCATAAGGGGTTGGGTCTGTTTCTGATAATCAATTGCTAAACATGCAAAACTAGAAATTTGGTGAATGGTATTTAAAGGAAGTTTCTTTCATAAAACTTAATTCTATGGGAACATCATCAGGTTCTAAGGTTCCTATTGGGGTTACATTGACCAGGTCTCTACCGTGGCTTTGGTGCTTGGCCTCAATTCTGGCTTTGATGTTCTTTCATGCCTTGAGTACCTTCTATTCTTCAATTCTTGTTTTCATATTCTTTGTTTTGGCATCATGGCTAGGGTTTTAAGTGATGTAAATGACAACAAAGCAGATGGATAGGGTATAGGTGATACATTGTTGAATTAAAAAGAAGTCTATTCGAGCCATGGTGGACCACCTGTGCCAAATTAATTGGATCGCAAACACGAACCACGTCGAAAGGTCAATGCTATTGAAGTAGGCCTTAGTTTAGAGGGCTTTTCATGGTGGACTATTTTGTTGACGATATTATTGTTCCTAGGGTGTGAGTGCTCTCAAACGCTTTATTTAATTCACGATAGCTTTTGTTCTTGCTACCATAGACTTGGTGGATAGCATTGAACACTTCATTTTTATCTTAACGAAAAAAACTTGACCTACGGGAGGGAAGAAAGCCCCATGCATTGCATTAAGAAGAAAACCTCACGCAGGTCGAGAAACCCCCTGAACCCCTACCCTACCCATACTCAGCAACATGGTAGCCCATGCGAGAACGATCGGAGCTAGGCCTTAGACCTGTGCTTTGTCTTGTGATAGATGAGGGCATTTTTTTTAAAATCCCAGCATAAAAATTTGCTCCCGTGGTGAGTTGAACCTAGGACCCAAAGAGTGCTACTCAAGTCACCTAACCAACTTAGCTAGAGGCCCTTTTGCATTTTTGTCTTAATACATAATGTTGTATATCAATGTAGCAATGGTGGTGTATCCACTTTAGGTGGTTCTTATGCTATGCTATGTCTATAGCCAAGTGCATTTATAGAATTTTCATTGTTGTGTCCTTTTGAGTGGTCTCCAATCTTATCACTAATTTAACATGCTCGGTACTTCGAGACATGAAGATGTGGATCATCAAAGGTATGTTTACATTATAAATGTTTAATGTAGTGTGTTTAGATTTCGTCTTTGTCTTGGCAATTTCCGTTGGCATTAGCATTAGCATTAGCATAACACAAATACATTTTCCATTAATCCCACACCTTCCCGACCCTACCAAACACTAACTCTTGTTACGCCAACTAGTCCAATCCAGTTCAGGCCAAGTCTCATGTGCTTGGAAGTTGCAATGCCAAATTCTTGTAGTTAGTCTTCAATTGATGGTTGCATTTAAGACAAATATGCAACGCATGGCTGGCTCGGCGTGAACAAAAGAAGGGTGACTTGAAAGGGACATAATAAATCATGGGAAGTTCATGTATTTTTGCATTCCTTCTATCACATCTCAAGCTTTGGTATCATGATTGATAAGGTCATCAATTCTAGTGATAGAATTTGCTACCAATCCCTGTCAAGGTGACAAGTGTCCCTTAGGTTTAGTTAAAGAGTCATGTTTGCTTATTGATATGATCCTTAGACCATTAGGGTAAGCATTGCTAGGAAGATAACCGAGTAAAATTTTGAGGGGGGCTACATTGGAGGGGGAGATTTTTTTTTTCTTCTTTTCTTGCTTTCCTCAATTGATTGTCGTGCCTCCCAACAACCTTATTTAATCATCTCTAGCTAACCCTATCTCTGTAACTACTCCCTCCATCCTAAAATATAGGGCCTGCACGTATTTCAAAATCAAAGTTTGTTATCTTTGACTAACAATCATAGTTCCGCTAGGCGCTCGCCTAGGCGCGACTAGGCTCTAGTCGGAGGGTGTCCGCCTCGCCTATGGGGGTAGGCGGACCCCTAGGCGGCGGCGTCGCTCGTCAGGCGGTGGTGGTGGTGGAGGCGCTGGCGGAGGTCGTCGGTCGGGGGGGAGAGGAGTTGCTGAAGGCGGCGGCGCGCTGCCGCGCTGGCTTGTGCTGGCGGCGGCGGCGCGTCTGTGGCGGCAGGCTTCTTGGCGGCGGGCGCTCATGGTGAGGGGCAGGCAGCACAAGCTGGAGCGGCGCGAGCCGGCAAGCGGCGGGCGGTGTGGGAGGAGGCGTGGATAAGGTGCGTTGGGCCGTTTTAACGGTGGACAAGGTGGGTTGGGCCGTTTTTATGGGCCTTTCTTCTCTCTTCTCCCTGTTCCATGACCATTGGTCTTCTATTTTTTCTTTTCTTTTAAGTACTTAAGTATGTATTAATAAATTTAAGCATGTATTGGAAAACGCCTAGGCGCTAGGCTGAGGGTCAGCGCCTAGATTCCGCCCAGCGCCTAGCTGAACTTTGCTAACAATTAGCCTAATCATATAAAAAGTTTATACTTTGAAAGTAGTTACATTAGATTTCTATTTGGACTATCTAGAAATTTCTTTTAATGGTCAAATGTTTGTTTCTATAAATTATAGATTATAAGAGAAATTATAGGTCAAAATATGTTTTTGAAGACCGAACCAAGTCAAATTGTGCCTTAAATTCTGAGATGGAGGGAGTAAATATAATGACTCCTAGCCCCTTGATTGATGCACCACAACACTCCCACCTTTAGAGGTTGCACTTGATGCCAAACTTGATATGCATCGAATGTGCAAGCCTACAACATGATGAAAGAAGCCTTTTACATTCTAGCTTCATTTTAAATATGCAACTAAAATAAGGAACCTAGCAGTGGGCAAACATGATGGCATGGACTCCTGGATCCCATGGAAAACCACCAGCATAGCACGCACAACTCCACAGCTTAGAGCAAGAGCAATGTGGTGTGATATTGTACTTGATCAAGTTTTTTTTTTTGGGGTGAAGAGCTAGACCGTTGGTGCCACATTTCAGTTGTGGTGTATTGGGCCATGGTCCTAAGGTTGAAAACGGACAGGTTAAATCTGTCCTGGCTCGTTTTGTTTTCAACATTTATCCCGCATGTTTCCTATTTGTGGAAAAATACAAAAATGTTATAGGAAGCGGGAGATGTGTCTCCCGTCTATTTTTGCAGGATCCTGTGTTTAGGCATGATAGACCCATATTCATCATGTATTTACAAAATCTAGGATAAGTTTGAGCAATTGTTATTCTAGCAACCTTTCTAAAAAGAACATTTAGGTTTTCATGACAAATTTGCTTAAGAATTTAGAAGTCCTCCTGAGGGGCCCTCAAGAATACTTGTAAGGCGCTTTATATGCCACATAGGCCCACTAAGCTTATCATGATCCTAGTTTAAGTTTCAGGTTCCTGTTCTAATTTGTTCATTCCCGCGTATCCCATTTTCGTTCCCATTCTCGGCTATCCGGATCCTGGTTTCGTTTTCGGTGATCAAATGTGGAAACAAAAATGGTTAAAGGGTTCCATCTGTTTTCGTCTGCTTTGATCCATGTACCCGAGGTGACCATCATGTCCATGTGTGTGTTGGAAGGATGGATGTCCACGTCCAAAGCTGCAGGGCTGAGCGGTGCATGAACTTGGTAAGGAACCGCAGGGCTGAGCGGTGCATGAACTACATCATTTGCCACAAGGGCTGCAAGCGCGGCCCCATCATCAATCCCCCCCACCCCCCCGCCCGGGCCCCTAGTCAGAACGATGTGGGTGAGCGATGGTCCCGACAATATGAAGCAGCGATGAAGCCAAATCCACCTGCAGGGGCAGGTATCTTCTGTTGGCCTCTCACCTCATGAGGAATCCATGTGCTGCTGCCGTAACACACTCTGCCACCCGATGTTCCTGATCCATCTTCTCCTCAACAAGAACTTGGATGGAGACAATCAACACAATCATGTGATCGATCCCCTTGGAGAAGCAACAGTACTCCTCAATGTGAGCGTTGGAATTATCGGCAGTAGAAGCCATGGAATCAGATTGAAACTAGAGCTACCTGATACCTGACGTTATGATTGTTAGATCATTAGGGTAACCATTGCCGGGAAGATGACCGGGCAAAGTCAGATTGGAGGGGTACTAATGAAGATGAGAGTTCATCAATTGAGGATGGGGCCGGAGGTGCTCTTGTAACCAACCATTCAGGTGTCTTTCAACAGGTGGAGTAGTCTATTCTGGAACCAACTGTTATGCTTGGCAGACCATGCGCCACATTTTATTTTGGCCTATACAACAGAAAAAAAAAACATAACATAGCTTTTATGTTTTTTCTTGCACAGAATATCTTCATCTTAGCTATAATTTCAGAGACCAACTGTCTTTTGTGACGATGCATAGGATGCAGGAGAGTTTCTCACTTCTGTGATCTTCACACCTGATAATCCTGCAGTTAGGCAACCAGATTTATTTGGTACTCTGCTAGGCCAAATTACGTATCAAGTTAGCCGACCGTGGAAACTTGTTCACTTTATCTTTTCTGCTTGCAGGTTGATCGAGATATTCATGGAATGCAAGAATGTGGTGAAACATATCAAGAGGATATGAAGAAGTTATCTGCTGGTTTGTTGGGAAAGGTATGCATAGCTTGATGCTTGGATAGTCTTTCTAGCAATAATACGTCAAACTACATTGTAAGAGTTCTAAAGTGTGGTATTTCTCTCTTTTCAGCTTGGTAAAATGGCGCAAGGTGTTGATGACCTGCTAAATACAGCAGCATCCAAATGCAGGTGCCATACTCGTCATATGAAATGAACTATATGCTTATTTATGTCACTTTTAAGAATTTGAGATCCTACGGTCTGAAGACTACAATAGCATAATTGAGTACTCACATAGTCACATTTCACTGAGCTGCATATCATTTTTCCTCCCCTGCAGAATTACAAATCAGTTGTTTTAATATCTGACAATACACCATCCTTTTGTTGAATTGTTGTATATCGGAAGACCTATGAGTACTGAGGAGAAGATTGAACTCGGGAAGCGCATCCGAAAGCTCCCAGAGGAGGCACTTAATCGTGTCGTGGAGATAATTACGGTTAGGAAACTGGCAAGTCAGAAATCTGATCAAATAACCTTGAAGTTGGGAGAATTGGTATGTTCGAAATATTTATCATTTTAAATAAACGCTATTGCGACTCATACGCATTGAAAACATAATCAGTTTCTAAGTAATGCAAAATTTGTCGCCTCTCGCCTCACTGTATTAGCACTGACCATCACCTGTTTTTGTTTGGTTAGGATGATGCAACTTTATGGAGGCTGTATAACCATGTGGAGTATGTGCTAAAAGAAAACAAGATATGATTCTCCATATATGTGCTCCATGTCCATTGCATCCAGGTTCAACAGCATGGATTGCTAGTTGAATGTCCATTGTAAGACCCACCCACAACTTGGAGAAACACCTGCAAGCTCGTTGTGAACTTGGGCACAGTACATCGGAATCCCCATTGTTTTGCAGCATTCGTCTAGGTAACCATGAGTACACTCAGCTCGTCGGCGGTAGTAATATCTGTATGTCTGCATGAATATTGGTGCTGTCAGTGAGGGATTTAGTATTCACTACAGCATCTTGAATAGTGTGTACCGGGTAAAAAAAAACATTGCCTAGAGTTGGAGAAACTTGCGTGGCAACGCCCCCAGGGCAGTGGTGGAAATTTCGCCCCCATGCCATGCTGTAAATTTTACAAGCTCCTCCAGGTGTTTTAGGAATGGGGATTGTTGCGTCATCCTCGCATGAAAGGTGAATTTCTTCCATGATGGCCTGGTACATGGTCTGGTGAGCCTTGGCGTCTGAGAATATAGAAGTTAAAAAAGTTTTCTTCTGATACTATTTCACCACACTAGCGAACTGTGATGGTGGATGGTCAATCAATCAAATCCTCGTCCTCCTTTGTGACAAAGTTATCACCATGTTTTCCCCCTTTGCCTTTTTTCAAAAGATGGTGTGTGCGCTTTGCACCGAGATAATGGGATGATCAGAATGAGAGGAACAGGATATGTAATGATGGCTTCCAAGCATATTTTAGTGCTGAAATGGTGTTCATCACATGAATGTTATGTTCATTGCCGTTATCATGAAATTGGCACCCCCATCATATTAGCTTTGCTTTTAGAGATCAGTCCAATTTCACGAATAGACTAGCACTGCTGACATTCTGGAGCTAATGAGAAAATTAGGTCCACTTTCTTTTTCGTTTGCAATATAAGTTCACTTTTTTAGTCAGTTTTAGCCAAAACGTGGGAGTATTACCTGAAACTAACTCGGCACTATAAATTTGAACCGGAGCCATGCGCCCGACTGTTTTTTTGAAACAAACCAGGCAGGAGAGTTGCTGATTAGGACGGCCGGATTAGGGCATTGACACGAGCTAAACAAAGCCAAAAAACTCAAAGAAGCCATACATCGCACCGCCTCCAAACCACCATCAGTCGGTCGCCACACTGTACTGCCGTCCCCCGGACGCCGAAGACGTCAAGACGAAATGCCGTCATCACCGCTCGCGCCGTCGTCGCCGACGAAGTCCCACACCAAGGTAGCCCGCTACGAAGCAGAGCTAGTCGCCGTAGGCCGCTGTGAGCCGTGTAGCCTTCCCGTAATTGAATCCGCTTGCGCCGCCTCTGAAGATGTCGTCCCACGCCGGACTAGCCACTGCCAAGCAGGGCTAGCCGCCGTAGTCCGCTGCAAGCTGCCAACCCAATCGTGGGCGGCTGCCTCTAGCACTCACCAAGCCGACCCCGTCACCAAGATCCACACACACAAAATGTCGCTTCTAGCAACCTAGCTGCCTCAGCAAAGGTAGAAGTGCCACACGCCAACTCCAGCAGCCATCAGAGCACCTCCTTGCACCGGAACGATCGTCGCAGAGCGGGACCGCCCGCCGCCACTCCACGCAGGTCACCTCGTGTCGGGTGTCGATAGTAGGGATACCCAAAGCAAGGAAGTTAGCACCCATGCTGACTTCCCCGAATGGCTCGTGACGTATTAAAAGGTCTCGCCCGACCCTAAGGCCGCGGGCTTCGTCTCACCCGACCCCAAGGCCACGGGCTCCGTCTCGCCCAACCCCAAGGCCACGGGCTCTGTCTCATCTGACCTCGGGCTCCGTCTCGCCCGGCCTCGAGGACGTGGGTTCCATCTCGTCCGATGGGGACCCATACCGCCGCCAACCACTCCAGGTCCAAGCGTATGGGCCTGGATCAAAACTCTGACGCCAGGGAGGAGGCTGGCACGCCTCAATGTGACCCGTGTCCATGACGGGCCATACCTAGGGATTCACATCAAGAACAGTGTCAAACGTGCCGGTGCTGTTCTGCCTAACCCTCGTATGGACGTTGGCAGGCGCGTCAGTTCACCATGACGTCTGCCGGGATGGAGTGGAGCGCATTGATCGGTAGATGACGCCTGCGCATGGTGCCAGTGATGAACAGGGCCACGACATGGAACCATCCCAGTTGACATCTACAGGATCAGCGGGACTCGCATGAAGGAGAAGAACCCGACGACCATGGAAGCCTTCCTCTCTCTCTGGTTCTTCTACTTTTTCTCCTCTGTAACCCGCTCTTTCCCTTCGTCTATAAAAGGGGAAGCAGGGCACCTCATGGAGGGGGGAAAAAAACACGAGATCGAAACACAAGAGCACAACACGAGCGGCAATCGAGCTCTCAGCACCCGTTCACTCCTTCCACCAGAGACTTGGGATCCTTTCCCTGTCTCGCCTATTTGTAACCCCTATTGCAAACCAAGTGCCGATAACACGAGCAGCGATGAACTGGATGTAGGGACGTTCCGCCCGAACCAGCATAAACCCTTGTGTCCTTCGAGCACACCATCCGAGCCAGACGCGCAAATACAAATTTACTCGTTGGTGGTCCGAAAACACCGATAGTTGGTGCGTCAGGTAGGGGCTTTTTTGCACATCTCGATGTCCACATCAGGCCTCCGATGGCTAGTCACGGCATCAGCTGGGTCCCGGGCGCGCACGTGCGCTTCGGGAACCTAGACTTCATCATTACAACGGAGGGAGAGTTGACGCAGGTTCCCGCCGCCGTCCAACCTCTCCACTCCGCTCAATCATTGAGGCTCTTGAGGAGCTGCAGCTGCATGCACCGGAGGCCCATGCCCTCGAGAGCGACCAACTCCTTGGCTTCGATTATGAGAGGCTAGAGCGCCAGCTCGGCGCCTTCCTGGGACCCCGACCATCCCGAGAGGACCTACGCCGCCTCACCTTCTCGTCTGCCAATGTCATGACACAACTTGTCGAAGGAGAGCCGCTCTCCCTAGAATACCTCATCCGGAGCGCCTTGACAGCACTCCCGTTCGGTCTGCGCCACGCCACAGAGACCGTTGGCCACCTTGTGGCACAGTGCATGCCCCCATCCCCTACGAATGATGAGTTAGTGGGGATGACCGAATACATCATGGAATCTTTCCACGACCTTCTTGCGGGAGAATCCAAGTTGCCCTCCAACTCTGACTCCAGCAGGGGGAGCCATCACCCCTCGTGGGAATGTTTCATGGCAGGTACCCCCAAGGGATACATTGAAAGCATCCATGAGGGAGGGGCTACCCCAACAGACGACCTTGACGATGAGGTCGAGGGGGATGCAGGGGCCCCACCTCGCCTGCGGGTAAAGCAGCTGAGGGCACGACACCAAGAGCTCAACGAAGCATGACTCCAGCTCAAGCAGGAACACGCGGAGCTCGACCGAGAGATCGAGCGCCATGGAGAAGGTGGGCATGCGCATGCCGTGGCCCGCGACGTGAACCGAAGTATCATCGAGGACGACAAATCCCTCCCACACTTCACCCGGGCAAGCCAGAACGTCGCTGCCGTGACGCCCTTGCTCCGGGCCTTTCGGAGCCCGCGACACCCGAGGATTGTCAGACCCATCACGAGATTCACACGCTACTCGAGCATGCGGTGGCGCAGCAGGCCAAGAGCTTGCTATCCCAACGACACGAGCTCTACGCCAGCCATCGCAGGCCCTCAGAGCGACACGATAGGGACGTGTCAGTCCACTAGGCGCAGCGAGGCAGCAGGCCACGCGTCGTAGTCCCAATGCATGAGCGTCTCGGCCTCCATCGTGACACGCGCGACACCCTAGATGCCCGCAGGCGTGCCCACGGTGATGAGAGGGAGGAGGCTAGCCGTGGCTACCACCCTCATCGTGGCGGACGCCATGATAGCGGTGAGGATCGAAGCCTGATCCCTGACTTGCCGGGACCTCAGGCCTTTGGCCGACACATCCTCAACGTCGTCTTCCCACCGTGGTACCGGCCGTCGACCAACATCCCAAAATACTCTAGGGAAACAAACCCCGGACTATGGCTCAAGCATTATCGGCTTGCTTGCCAAGCCGGTGGAGCGGATAGTGACAATTTCATTATCTGCAACCTTCCATTGTTCCTGGCCAATTTGGCCTGAACATGGTTGGAACACCTTCCGCCCAATCGAATCAAAAGTTGGGTGGACCTAAAAGAGATCTTCGTGGGAAACTTCTAGGGCACATACGCACGTCCTAGGAATCCATAGGATCTCAAAAACTACCGATAGAAGTCTGGGGAAACTCTTCGTGGGTACATCCGGCGCTTCTCCCGATAGTGCAACAAGCTACCCAACGTCACCAACGCCGACGTCATAGGAGCTTTCCTGTCAGGTACCATCTGCGAGTCCCTGGTTCACAAGTTGGGACGTAAGGGCCCACGAACCACCAAGGAGCTCCTCGACATCACCACCAGCCACGCCTTGGGCGAGGAGGCGGTCGGGGCGATTTTCGATCGCCTAAGGGCAAGGCGAAGCGGGACGAGGACGCCGGCGAAGGCGCCTCCAACCGCCCCAACAAGAAGAAGAACAAGCAGCGGCACGAGGGCTCGCTCGTGGCCACTGCCGACCGCAAGGGGGGTTGGAAGCCCACCGAGGGTACCCTGGACCACTTCGAGAAGCTGCTCGAAGGGGCCATGCCTGAACCATGCTTTCCTCGTTAAGCACCTATACAAGGACTACGTCCTCATGAAGCAGTTCTTGTCCGGAGGCTCCAACAAGGGGGCATAGGAAGGAGCCCAAACCAGCCGCAGACGACGCCGAGGGGAAGGATGATGTTTTTTCGACACTAGATGGCTGCCTCATGATCTTCGGAGGGTCGACGGACTAGGACACCAAGCGCCGCTAGAAGCTCTACAGGCGAAGACACACCAAGATCCTGCAGCACTGCATCCCCATTGAACAAGGGAAGCAGTTGCTGAGTGATATCCACGGTGGCGTCTATGGGCACCATGCCATGCCTAGGACCCTGGTCGAAAATGCATTCCGACAGGGCTACTACTAGCCGACCGCAGTAGTCGATGCTAAACAGATTGTGTGCACATACGAAGGGTGTCAATACTATGCTCGGTAGACCCACCTGCCGGCCCAAGCACTCTAAATGATCCCCATCACATGGCCATTCGTGGTCTAGGGGCTCGATCTGGTCGAACCTCTCAAGAGGTCGCCGTAGACAAGTTTACAAAGTGGATTGAGGCTCGACCGATCTCCGCGATCAAGTCCGAGCAAGCCGAGCT
This sequence comes from Miscanthus lutarioriparius, assembly GCA_904845875.1. Taxonomy (NCBI): domain Eukaryota; kingdom Viridiplantae; phylum Streptophyta; class Magnoliopsida; order Poales; family Poaceae; genus Miscanthus; species Miscanthus lutarioriparius. The sequence continues at coordinate 10,819,631 of CAJGYO010000006.1, read as the reverse complement.
ATTCTTCCTTGACATTGTCCATCGCTTTGGGGTCCCGAACTCCATCATCACGGACAATGGCACGCAGTTCACCAGAAAAAGTTCCTCTGATTCTACGATGAATATCACATCCGTGTCGATTGGGCCACTATGGCGCACCCCTGCACGAATGGGCAGGTCGAACGCGTAAATGGCATGGTCCTACACGGCCTCAAGCCTAGGATCTTCAACCGGTTGAACAAGTTTGGTAGACTGTCGATAGAATATCATCGATAGTCCTCCGAGGGGTATCCCACGAAGGTAGATTGATCGGTAGAGATGCGTGTAATCGAGAACAAGAAGGCAACAGAGACAGATGAGTTAGACAGGTTCAGGCCATTAGTATGATGTAATACCCTACTCATGTGGTATGTTGGATTATATTGACTATCGTATGATGTTGCGTGAGTTTAGAGGGGGTCCCTGTCCGCCTTATATCATTCGGGGGGCAGGGTTACAAGTCGGTTAGATCTAGGAGATAACCGAAAAGTAATAACAGATTACAGGAATCCTGGGATCATACGTATCCTAACAAATCTTGTAGTATCTTCAGGATATCTTCCCGGTATCTTACGGGAGGCGGCGAGCAGCGTCGTGCCCCGCAAGGCTTCGTCTTGTGGGCAGGACCGCCCCTGGGGGCGCAGCCCATGTGGTCTACCATGGGTATCCGGGGTCATACCCCCCACAGCTAGTCCCTGAGTGCCTTGTATCTGCTGTGCAATGCCGTCTTGAGCTTGTCCGAGCAGGTGCGAACAAAGCCGAGCAGTCAAACTCATGGTCTGACCACCATGATGAGTTGCCGAGCAGTTGTGAGCCGTCGTCGAGCAGCGTGAACTATCGCCGAGTAGCGTGAACCGTCGCCGAGCAGTGTGAACCATCGCCGAGCAGCGAGAACCGTCGTCGAGCAGTGTGACCCAAATACGGCTTGCCATAAGGATGTAAGGAGCTCAAGTTCAGAATCAAAAATTTCTTCGTAGTGGACCAAGTGTGCCCACTTAGAGTCCAGCCACGAGAAAGGGAGATAATCTTCTTCAGCTTCAAGAAGCGCAGAGTCTTCTAGATTAAAGCAAACACACTCACCGCAGGGTGAAGTGTGCCCACTTAGTCTCTGAGCCTGACAGTAGGTGACGTGATCATATGGTGACAGGGTCCAAAGTAGAAGAAAAGTAGAAAACCAGCCAAGCAAGAAGCTAGTCCCCGGTCGTAGCCTCAAGATGAGAAAAAGCGCATTCACTGCAAGGTGAACTATGCCCACTTAGTCCCCGAGCCTGACAGTAGGTGACGTGGTCACGTGGTGCCAGGGTCAGAAATAGCAGTCAATAGAAAAAAAGTCCCCAGTGCGATGAGGAACCAAGTTGTAGTGCTGACGCAGTCCCCAAGCCACAAGAGAAAATCTTGGAGAAAACAAATCCTAGAGAAAAAATCGGAGTAATGGCTGTACAGTAGTAAGTACTGAGCCGTAACAGATGGTGGAGAAATCAGCGAATATTCGGCGAGCTGTAACAAATTGCGGAGATAAATGGGTGATACGGGCTGCGGTCATGTGGAAGCCCAAGTAACGGCCCACCATGCGGTTTCGGAGAGAATTCGGAGGGGCGCAATTTGTGGAGCGGTTTCCCAAAAACCCTTGAATGCGAAAGAGTGGGGGAGTGCTATATAAATGCGCTGCCGTACCCCACGCTCCCACCTCTGCCACTTTGTCTTCCTCCTTAGCCCTCACACTTCTAGATCCATACGCGCTTCCATCGCTAATCCCAAATCAGATATGAGAAATGGCGTCGAAGAAGGGAGCTATGAAGCCGAAGAAGGCGGCCGTCGTAGCCAGCCGTGATGAGGAATGGGTGCCATCGAGGATGGGGGAGGCGGAGATCAATAGGATGGTGGAGGCGGGCGTTTTTTTGGGCTGAGTCATCGCTGAATGGCGACCAACCAGCGGTGAGCCCTTCCCAATGCCTCATACTGATGAAGTAGTGGTGTTTGAGGATTATTTCTGGCACGGGTTAGGATTTCCTATTCATCCTTTCTCGAGGGATCTACTGGAGTTCTAGGAAATTAGTCTGTGTAATCTCCACCCAAACACCATCTTGCACATCTCAATCTTTATCCACTTCTGTGAAGCATATCTGGGGGTTCTCCCACACTTCAACCTCTTCAGACACCTGTTCTGGTTGAAGAAGAAGGGCGGCAGCGGTTCCAAGGTGGTCGGCGGTGTATATCTTCAACTCCGAGACGGGATGGCGAGCGAGTACATCACTGTACCACTAAATACTTCGCTAAAGGGGTGGAACGCCAGGTGGTTCTACATGAAATAGAGCCATCCTACAATCCGCTGCGACGTCGACCACATCCTGGAGAGCCAAAAGAGCTGGTCGGAGAAGCCAAGCAATGCCGACATGGAGCAGGTGAGGGAGGTCATCGACCTAATAAAAGGCATGAAGATTAACGATGGACTAGTGGCGGCGAGCTTCATAGTACACCGCGTCCAGCCCTGCAAGGAGATGGCCCACCTAGGCTTTGACTTCAAGGGCGACAACGACGACACCCGGGAGAGCACGGGGAGGCTGTCGAAGGATGACGTGCTAGAGCAGGCCATAGAGCTATTTGCTCCAAATGCCTTGTTCATCGTGTTAAGGTAGATGAGGGCCTTCAACTGTACAAATCCACCTCCTCAAGTAACCATCCCATTTGTTTTGTTCGTGATGCTTTTTATCCATTACCATTGTCGAGCAGTGAACTGATTCACTTATGCAAAGATCCATTCGTAGGAAAGAGTGGTCTACTTCTTGGGCGTGTCAAGGGGTGATTGGTTGTAGGTAGTAGATGCCCCGCCACCGGCTCGGCCTGAAGAAGATGTGGCCAGCGCCTTGTTGGAGTCCAAATGCATAGACGCTGGTCGGACGGAGAGTACCCCTCAATATCCGAGAAAGTCCGTGGGAAGAGGGCAGTAGTAGATGAGCTGACCCAGAAGAAAAGGAAGACAACGAGTGCTATTCCCTGCAAGCCGGGCGGCATCTCGCTTGGTGGTGACCAGACCACTCGGACGTGGAGTGCGGCGATGTCCGAGTGGTCGGATGATGATGGGGCTTAAGTAGATCCTCCTCCAAGCACTAAAGTGCCCCCGCATAGCTCGTGCATGGAGGAGAAACCAAAGGGAGGGGAGGGAGTCCCCGAGTAGCAAGCGAAGGGAGTCCCCAAGCAGCAGGCGAAGGGAGTCAACGAGCAGCAGGCGATGGGAGTCCCGGAGCGATAGGAGGAGGCGAGGCCGACGGTGGAGGCCACAAAACCTCCACCCTAGGGTGTGGGAGTCGACCCTAGGGCCGCGCCTAGGGGCTCGGGTAGGCAGCGCTGGTTCAGGAAAGTGTACCGGTAGGCCGACATGTAAGTATCCTTGCCTCGGAATTATTTTGTTGTCATATCCTTATCTTTTTTGGCGATTGATGAGCTGATCTGATGCAGAGCGAGGCGTACGAAGGATCTGACCCTGCCTGTCTAGACTGATGAGCAACCGAGGGCTGGTCCCCGGGCGGAGGCAATGCCGGTAGACCCCATCCTGGAGTCCCCGGGTGCTCGGCGGTCTGTGGAGGGGTCGGCCACCGCTGTTGATGTACTTGGCGGTGGTGAACGGTTGATGGCGATGGCGGATGGGTCGGCGGCGATGCTCGTGGCAATGGCAGAAGCCGTCGGGTCTTCGAAGGCGGCAGCTAGAGTTGCGGACGCCACATCGGAGTCTGCGGTGGATAAGCCGGTGGCTCCCGAGGAGCAAATTGTGCTCCCTAAGGCATCGGAGGGCGTGGTCGAACACGTTGTCCAGCCACCGAGCCCCCTGGTGGTGCCTCCCACTATAGAGGAGGAGGACAAGGTGGAAGAGATTGAGCGTGAGGAATCACGACCTCAAGCTATCCGGATCCTCCACAAGCGGGGCGATGAAGTGTTGTCGTTGAGAAGGAGGACACCACTAGGGAGCTCAGGAGGCTGGAGTCCACCCTTTCTAGAGTGATGAAGCAGATCAAGGTCAGTACGGCGCCTGTAATGCTTGTCTTTGACGTTATAGATTGGCTTTGCTTCATAGTCTTGGTACGTTTGTAGGGGATAGCTCGGATTGCCGAACAATGGCGCCAGCTAATCAAGAGGATGGAGCCCCTCACCGAAGAAAACACCAAGCTAAAGGAGGCGATGAAGTTAATGGAGAAAAATGTCCAGAGGGCCCAGCGTGAGCGAGATCTTGCCGAGTCTCAAGCGTGGGATCTAGAATACCAAAAGGGGGTCCTATCCAAACAGCTGGCGACTGCATCTGAGTAGCTGTGGGGCAAGTCCGGGCAGCTGGAACGAAGCTTCAAGCAGGTGTAAAGTCTTTCTGCGTAGCTGGAGCAAAAGTCTGAGTAGCTCAGGATCATCTCCGAGTAGAGAAATGGTATGGAGTATCGGCGATTCTGCTTTGCATTGTTGAATAGTCATATTGTTGATAACCACTGTTATGCTTATAGAGCAAGAGACGGAGCTTGGCCAGCTGCGCCAAACCATCGGGCAACTCCAGGAGGAGGAGAAAAAGATGGCTAGTCAGGTGGAGAAGCTGACCGAGGAGCTAAAAGGTGAGTTCTTCATGGTCGGAGTTACTGCTAGAGTAATTTCTTGGCTTGACGAACCCTTACAATGCCTACAGACTATCGTTGGAGGGTCAAGGCATAGTTCGATGTGCTGGAGTAGGAGGCTAGGACCCAGAGGAGCAGGCTTGATGCCATAGTTGTTGGAGTCAAGCCGGTGCTCGACTGCGTCGATCTAGAGGTGGCTCCTCAGCCCGATGGCAGGCCGTCGTGTCTAGACACCATCATCGACAGATGCAAGGCGGTGTGGGAGAACTTCAAGAGCTTCAACCACGATGCCATCATCACTGCCGTTACACACGCCCTTGCGGTAGTCCGGTCCCACTATCCTGCCATTGACCTTCAAGCAATAGGGGCTGGATGTGCTAGAGGGACGGGCGAGATAGAGCACCAGTAGCTGGAATATGAGGTGGAAGACGCGGCGAAGAAGCTGGTCGGTGATGTCGACCTGTTCGGCGAGAGGACGGCGATGGCGAAGCCCGATGATTTGCTCGGAGAATATGCTATGAAACCCGATGATCTGCTCAAAGAACATGCTGTAATAACTAAATAGGGTAGTTAAAATGCGTAAGGGCATAGACAATCATTTATATATATGTATAAATGTTGTAAGATGATATGTTCATGTTTATGCAGTTTGCCAATTTTTCGTTGAAGAATCATTGTAGTGTTAACCCTAACGTAATTATACATAGTATAAGTAGCGTCTAAGCAGTTAGTTTGTCACTGAACTCTTTGGCCTTGGCTAGCCCATAGTCCATAACGTCGAGCGTGGAGCCCGTGCATGTGTAGGAGGAACAGGCGTGACTAAGGAATCATAGCCGACCATCCATAACGCAGAGCACAAAGCCCATAGCACGTGTAGGGAGAGATCAAAAACTGGGTCTTCTCCATAGAGAACAGAGCGTAACGTGTGCTGCTCGGCAGTTGGCAAAATAACTTGGAGATATACGTAGTATAAGTGGCGTCCGAGCAGTTAGTTCTTTAAAGGGCTCTTGGCCTTGACTAGCCCATAGTCCATAACGTCTAGCGCGGAGCCCGTGCACATATAGGAGGAACAGGCGTCACCAAGGAACCGCAGCTAACCATCCATAACGTAGAGCGCGGAGCCCGTAGCACATGTAGGGAGAGATCGAAGACTGGGTCTTCTTCATAGAGCACAGAGAGGAACATGTGCTGCTCGGTGGTTGGTGAAATATTTTAGAGATATGGAGAAACACAGCGGAGCATTTATGGCGATCTCATACTAGAGATATGGAGAAATGTGGTGAAGCGTTTATGGCGATCTCGTATTGGAGTTCATTAAGGAAAGCTGGCGACCGCAAGTGGAGATTAAATCATAATGGAGAAATAATGGAGACAAATTATGGCGACCAAAACTTTATTGATTATGGAGTGGAGAATACATATTTGGAGCGTTTCAAGGATAGAAACGTATAAGGTGCTCGATGTGCCATGAATTGGGGATATCGATTCCATCCAAGTCACATAGCCGATAGGACCCTAGTCGTGTAACATCTTTGACCACGTATGGCCCTTTCTAGGGGGAGAAGAGCTTGTGCATCCCTTCGGTTTTGTGTTTTCTACGAAGAACGAGGTCGCCGACAGCAAATGAACGACCTTTGATGTTGCGGTTGTAGTATCTTCACAAGCCTTCTAGGTATTTGGCAGTGTAGATACAAGTGATCATGCATTATTCCTCGGCCCTATCGACGTCCTCTGTCCAAACAGCTACGGCTTGCTCTTTATCATAATTTTCCACCCTAGGTGCTCGAAGGCAATGTTCGCTGGTAGTATGACTTCTGAGCCGTAGACTAAAAATATGGAGACACACTAGTACTGCGACTAGCTTGAGTGCGTAGTCCCCAGACCACAGCTGGTAGCTCTTTGAGCCATCTGCCCGGATGCTTTTCTTCTTTCTGATATAGCCTCTTTTTGAGGGCATCAAGGATCATCCGTTCGCTCGTTCGACCTAGCCGTTGGCTCTAGGATGGGCAACAGAGACGTATTTGACGGAGATGCATCAGTCTTCGCAGAAGTCCCAAAAATGATGACCAGTAAATGTAGTTCCAAGGTCGGTGATAATGCTGTTCGGGAGACCAAATCTATGGATGATATCTTCTAAAGCTCGACTGCCTTCTTTGTAGTAGCTAAAACAAGCGATTTGTATTCGATCCACTTGGAAAACTTGTCGATGGCGATGTACACGTACCAGAAACCACCTGGTATTGGCTTGAAAGGCCCGATCATGTCTAGTCCCCAGCATGCAAAAGGCCATGAAGCTGGGATGGTCAGCAGCTCTTGCGCCGGCACGTGTATTTGCTTGGCGAAAAATTAGCATCCTTCACAACGTCGAACGAGGTCTTCTGCATCGGTGATGGCCGTGGGCCAGTAAAAACTAGCTCAGAAAGCTTTGCCGACTAGGTTTCTCAAGGCCGCATGGTTGCCACAGGAACCAGAGTGAATTTTGAGAAGTAGTTTCACTCCCTCTTCTAGGGTGATGCATTTCTGCAGTATACCTTCCTTGGCACTTGTCCTCATCAAGTTCCCATTCACCAGCATGTAATGCTTGCTTTGATGGATTAGGCGTTCGATTTCAGTCTTGTCGGCGGGTACTTCAGTGCTGGTGAGGTACTTGATGAACTGTTTCCTCCAATCGGCGACCGACGAGGGTACTTTAAGTACCAGCTGCTCGGCGGGCAGAATTTCTTGCACTTCCTTCTCTTCCTTAATAGATGACGTAAAGAGGTCTTGAACGAAAACCCCAGGTAGAATCATGGCGCGAGAAGAGCCTATCTTAGATAGGTGGTCGGCATGCTGATTTTGATCTCGTACCACGTGGTGGTACTCGATACCATAGAACTTCCCTTCAAGCTTCCTGATTTCGGCGCAGTATGCGTCCATCTTCTCACTGGAGCAGGACCAGTCTTTGTTGAGCTGGTTGATGACCAGCATGGAGTCCCCATATACCATTAGGCATTTGACGCCAAGCTCAATGGCTATACGGAGTTCGTGGAGACATGCTTCGTATTCGGCGGCGTTGTTGGAGGCTGGAAAATGTATTAGGAGAACGTATCGGAGCTTATCCTTGGTTGGCGTAATGAACAGAATGCCAGCACCAGCACCGTTGATGTTGAGGGCGCCATCGAAGTACATCACCCAGTGCTCAGGGCAAGTAGCAGGGATGGGCTCTTGGATCTCGGTCCACTCAGCAACGAAGTCAGCAAGCGCCTGTGACTTGATGGTAGGCCTGCTTCTGAATTCAATGGAGTAAGTGCCGAGCTCAACAATCCACTTGATGATGCGGCCATTAGCCACTTTATTGCGGAGAATGTCCCCCAGAGGGAACTCGATGACCAGGCGATCTTGTAGTACTCAAAGTAATGGTGGAGCTTGCGTGGCGTGATCAGAATAGCATATAGCAGCTTTGGGACCTGAGGATAACAAGTTTTAGGCTCATTAAGGACCTCGCTGATGAAGTAGACTGGACGTTACACCTTGTAGGCGTGCCCAGCCTCCTCACGTTCAACGACGATAGCTATGCTAACGACGCGAGAAGTGGCGGCGATGTAGATCAGAAGAGTTTCATCTGGCCGAGGCACCGTCATGATCAGAGGCTTCGTTAAAAACAACTTGAGCTGCTCGAAAGCTGTATCTGCCTCCTCCGACCAGGAAAAGCGCTCGAAGGCCTTGAGGTGTTTGAAGAATGGTAGTTCCTTTTCGTCGAGGCACGATATAAAGCGGCTGAGAGCAGCCATGCAACTTGTATGCTTCTGTATGTCCTTAACGCATGTTGGTCGTTTCATGTTGGTGATGGCGGAGACCTTGTCAGGGTTGGGTTTGATGCCACGAGCGTTGACGATGTAGCCTAGGAGTATGCCGGATGGAACTCCAAAAATGCACTTTGAAGGGTTCAACTTCCATCTATACCTTTTCAGGTTGGCGAACGTTTATTCGAGGTCGGTGATGAGATTATCGATGGTCTTGGACTTGACGACCACATCGTCAATGTAAGCTTCGACGTTGCGGCCTATCTGTTGATCAAGGCACATCTGGATGGCCCTTTGGTAGGTCACCCCGGTGTTCTTGAGTTTGAAGGACATGGTGGTATAGCAGTACGCACCAAAAGGCATGATGAACGACGTCTTGATCTAGTCTTCTTCCTTAACGGAGATCTGATGATAGCCGGAGTAACAGTCGAGGAAGGAGAGTAGTTCGCAGCCGGCGGTGGAGTCTACAACCTCATCTATCCGAGGCAGACCGAAGGGATCTTTAGGGTAGTGTTTGTTAAGATCAGTGTAATCAATACACATTCTCTATTATTTATTCTTTTTCTGAATGAGAACAGGGTTTGCTAACCACTCAGGATGATACACTTCTTTTATGAATCCGACAGCTAGGAGCCATTTTATTTCTACCCTAATAGCCTCCTTGTCTAGCATGAATCATCAGAGTTTTTGCTTGATCGGTTTGGCAGTCGGCGAGACATTTAAGGAGTTCTCGATCTTCTCCCGTGGTACCCCAGCATGACTGTAGGTTTCCAAGCAAACACATCGGTGTTGGCATGTAGGAAGGAGACGAGTGCGCTTTCCTATTTGGGGTCGAGGTGAGCCCCAATCTTCATGGTCTAAGAGGGGTTGTCGAGGCCGAGGCCGACCTCCTTGGTTTCCTTGGACTTGGCGGAGGCGTGAGGAGGCTCCAGCGATGGGATCTCCAGGTTGTCGGTGGGCACCGTCTTGGCGTCAGTGACCACACTGGCCATCTGGATGGAGAGGTCGGTGGCTTTGGCGAGGGCGAGACTCTCTGTCTCGCAGGCGTAGGCGATGGAGAGGTTGGCCCATAGGGCCAGGACTCCTACAGGCGAAGGCATCTTCAGCACCAGATAGGCATAGTGCGATACAACCATAAACTTGGCTAGAGCTGGCCGACCAAGTATGGCGTGGTAGGCGGTGTTGAAGTCGGTGACGTAGAAGTTGATGTGCTCAATGCGTTAGTTGTTTGTCATGCCAAACTATACTAGTAGGGTGATCTCTCCAAGTGGTTTGGATGCCCTGCCAGGTACCACACCCCAAAAGGAGGAGTCAGATGGTGTGAGATCTCCTATCCCGAGCCCTAGCTCCTTTAGGGCTCTGGCGAAGAGGAGGTTTAGAGCGCTCCCGCTGTCGACGAGTACTTTTCTGAAAAGCACTTTCTGGACGGTTGCGTCAAGGATGAGGGGGAAACGCCCTATGTAAGGGATGTTCGCCCACTGATCGGCCCTGCTAAAAGTGATGGAGACCACGGATCGGGGGCGGTAACTGGGGTTGGCAGCGGCGTCTTCCGCAGTGATGGTGAGCACCCGACGGGCGGTGAGCTTTCATTATCTTCTGCTTTCGATAGAGACGAGGCCCCCGAAGATGGTGGCGACCACCTTATCATGATCCTGGAAGGCATTGTTGTTACCCCTAGATGGTCGGCGGCCTCCGGCTCCATCGTTCTTGTCGTCATCTGGCTTTTTGGCCCAGAACTCCTTTGCCAAGCTGAGGCAGTCCTTCATCTTATGCTTGGCGTTCTTGTGGAGAGGGCACGGGCCATCGAGGATCTTCTTGTACTGCTCGTCGTAGTTGCGCTTGGCGTGAGGTTTATCAATGGCGGCGATGATGTGGTCTGGCCGGCGGCGGCGATATTGACCAGACTTGGATCCTTCTGGCCGATCACGACCACTGTCTCGATGATGACTGCGATCGTCGTAGTGGCGGTCGCTGTGGTGCCAGTCGTTGGGGTGATCGTCCCTGCAGCGAGTTGGGCGATGAGTGCTCGCATCCTCGTTGAAGCGCACCTTGGCTTCCTTGGCATCGGCGTATTGGTTGGCGATCATAAAAATCTCGCCAACCCCCGTTGGTGGCTTGCAATTGAACTTAGAGCGGAGGTCGCGGTGATGGAGTCCTCGTACGAAGGCGGTGATGACCTCAGCTTCTGTGATGTTAGGAATAGAATTCCTCATCTTGGAAAAGCGTCTGATGTAGCTACGGTGGAGCTCGGAGGGCTTCTGGTAAATGCGGTTTAGATGATGCTTGGTGCCCGGCCAAGTACACATAGCCATATAGTTGTCGGTGAAGACCTTTTCAGCTCTTCCTAGGATCCGATAGAGTACGGGGCAAGGCTTGTGAACTAGTTCATCGTAGTTGGCATGAGCATGATGGGAAGATAGTTCGCCATGACACTGGTATCTCCTCCGATGGTGCGAACAGTAGTGGCGTAAGCCTGTAGCCACTATGTGGGTTTCATCCGTCCCTCGTAGGGCTCGACCCTAGTGATTTTAAAACCATGGGGCCACTGGAGTGTTTGGAGTGCCCTTGTGAAAGCTGGGGGCCCTTTGGGATTGTCGGCGCCATGGTCTGCAGCATTGTCGACATTGAGCAGCTCGAGAGCTGAGTCTGGGTTACAGAACTCTTGCTTGTACTCTTGACAGTGGCCTATTTCTTCTTCATGGTAACCAAAGCGGTGCTTGTCGATATGTCGTCATGCGTCTCGGAGATTATTGAGGTGCACTCGGATGTCCTGGTCGACCTCCTAGTCATGTTGGCGAAGGTGTTCGATGCGGTTGCCCCTAGCTCCCCCCTGGACGGGTTGTCTATCGTCGCGGTGCTAGTCAGTGAAATGACTTGGGCAGCAATTAGATCTTGGCGTGGCTGATCGACGAATTGAGCTTGTGGAGTATGAAGGTCTCTGATCCTGGCGGATCTTGTTGACCTGGTAGTGCGCCGCTTTAAGCATGGCGACGACCCTAGCGACCTCTGGTGTCTGTGGGAGCCTGGCGAGCTCATCGGCGAACATGGCTAGGTTGGTGCTTGGGGTCTTGTAGACATCGTGGCTGTCAACATAGACAAATTCATCATCGAGGTTGCGGTGGAGTTGGCGTGGCCTTCCTTGCGAGTCAAGCTGAGCCTCGGCCATCGCAAGGGCAGCCTTGTTTGCTCAGCGCTGCGCACGATTGATGTTCCTGTTGACGCAGGAGGCGCGGTCCTCCTCGGTTTATCCTTCCCATGGGGGGCTATCGACGCTAACGTTGAAGATTGTGCCCCCATGGAAAGGAGGGAGAGGAAGTTGCTCGATGGTGGTCTCAGCGACAGTCTCCGTAGAGCCCTAGGACTCATAGTCTGGATTCTCCTCCAAGATGGTTTGGAGGGATGCTCTGGGGCATCGGCCGACGTGTAGCATGTTGACAGCCTACGGGAGCTGGTCGATGATATGGTCGGTGAGAGGATGGACATCTCCAACCTAGTTGGCAAATTTGCCCCTGAGGCCATCTTGACAGGCAACGACGGTGCTGGTGAGCCCAAAGGGTAGGGCCGTGACCCCTGGAGTTTCTCGAGCAGCCTCCGATAGATCTGGATCGAAGGGTGATCGGTGCTGGACTAGAGTAGTTAGAGCCAATTCTGTGAAGGAGAGGCAATCAGCGAGCTTCTGGCTGACCTGATCGATCAATGCGATCAGATCATCGTTGTTGATTTGCCTCCTCTAGTAGCGGGGGAGCGGGCGGTGAATTGTCAGCAAAGGCGACCTCAGTGGTGGTTCTGAGATTGGATCTACAGTCATAGGTGTTGGGGTGATCGACGTAGCATTGATCTACACCGGCTCGATGAGCTCTCCGACTCCGTCAGCGTTGATGATCCATGAGATCGATCCGACCATGAAGATCTGTCCTTGATATGGGAGGGACGAAGAGCTTGCGGAATGTACCATCTTGTTTGACATGGAAACAGCACGCACACCCCTACCTGGCATGCCAATTGTCGACAGAATATCATCGACAGTCCTCCGAGGGGTATCCCATGAAGGTAGATTGATTGGCAGAGATACGTGTAATCAAGAACAAGAAGGCAACATAGACAGATGAGTTAGACAGGTTCAGGCCGTCAGTATGATGTAATACCCTACTCCTATGGTATGTTGGATTGTATTGGCTATTGTATGATATTGCGTAAGTTTGGAGAGGGTCCTTGCCCGCCTTACATAGTCCGGGGCAGGGTTACAAGTCGGTTAGATCTAGGAGATAACCAGAAAGTAATAACAGATTACAGAAATCATGAGATCATACGTATCCTAACAGATCTCGTAATATCTTCAGGATATCTTCCCGATGTCTTGTGGGAGGTGCCGAGCAGCGTCGTGCCCCACAAGGCTTCGTCTTGTGGGCTGGGCCGCCCCTGGGGGCGTAGCCCATGTGGTCTACCATGGGTATCCGGGGTCGTACCCCCCAAATGGATGATGGGTCACAGAGCTTCCTCACGGTGTTCTAGAGCCTGAGGACAACCCCCCAGTTAGGCCACCGGCTACACGCCATTCTTCATGGTCTATGGTTCCGAGGCTATCCCTCCCAACCGACCTCGATTATGGGGTGTCGAGGGTCAGGGCGTACGATGAACAGGAAGCTGAGGCATCCCTCAAGGATACCATGGACTAGCTAGATGAAGCAAGCAATGTTGCCCTCCTCCACTCAGACAAGTACCATCAAGCGTTGCGCAGGTACCACAGCCACCGAGTATGGGGTCAGGCCTTCAACATCGGGGACCTGGTGCTCTGCCTCGTCCAGAGCAACAAGAACCTCCACAAGCTCTCTCCGCCGTGGGAGGGACCGTACGTCATCGTGGAGGCGCTCTGACCAGGCACCTATAAGCTCAGGACCATTGACAGTGAAGCCTTCGTCAACGCCTGGAACATCGAACAGCTACGTCGCTTTTACTCTTAATTTACGCACGCTTTCTCTTATTGATTTCGCTATCGACTCCTCGATCTTTAGTGATACCCGACCCCAGCAACGATAAGGGGTCGGGCCTCACTCGGGGGCTGATAAGAGCATATCTATTCGGTAGATATTCTCTATGCCTGACCCTTTCTCACATTAAGATCTAGAAGCAAGGGTTATGAAAACGAACGCTAAGTAAAACTGGTCGGAGCGCAAGAAACCTACGCCACAGCGGCTACGACATTTTTGCTCACCAGCGTGATTAGAGTTTTTTGCCCGTACCCTGAGCTTTTTAGCCTTAACTACGAAAAGAGTCAGAACGCATTAAAGAGTATATCTACACGGCAAACATTCTCTATGCCCGACCCTTTCTCACGTTAAGATCTTAGAAGCAAGGGTTGTGGAAATAAACGCTGAGTAAAACTGGTCGGACCACAAGAAATCTATGCCCCAGCAGCTACTGCATTTTTTCTCACCAGCGTGATCAGAGTTTTTTTGCCCGCACCCCGAGCTTTAGCCTCCGCCTTCCTAGGAAGGGTTTGGAGGGGCCAGATAAGGGTATATATATCCTTTGTGAAACAGTCGTCGTGCCTAACCCTTTCTCACGTTAAAAACATAAAGGCAAGGTTTGTGGAAACAAACACAGAGTAAAATTGGTCAGACCGCAAGAAACCTCCGCCCCAGCGGCTACGGTGTTTTTGCTCACTAGTGTGAATAGAGTTTTTTTGCTCGCACTGTTGGCATAGTGCAAGTCATACCGGGCAACGGCTATAAAACGGCTAGTTTTTCCAAGGGGGCTATAAATACCCCAAGCCTCCACCTTTGGAGGCTGCTGATTTTGCTGATCCTCTAGCACGTTTTTGAGCTTTGCCAACTCTCCCAAATCCTCTCTTAGTGAGTGTGTGATCCAAATTGTAAAATCCATTTGTGGGTTAAGAGAGAAATTTTTTTTAAAACGAGCAAGCCACCACTTGAGCACGTGTGCATATTGTCTATTTCGTGATTTGCATTTGTTACTCTTGGACTCTTTGGTTCTAGATGGCTAGGCGTCGCCAGAGAGCACCCGAGAGATTGTGGTGTGCCTCGGAAAGTTTGTAACGGTTGATTCTGCCGCCTCAGAATCAACTAGTGGAAGGAGGAAAAGGAGTTGGAAAAGGCTCCGGCTAGAGTGACCTTCGTGGTACCCTCTAGGGTTGACCTTCGCTGGGTCACCCGCAGCCCCAGCCCCCTCAATGGAGAGTAGGACTCGAACGAGTTTGAACTTCGGTAAAACAAATATTGTGTCTCAATTCGTATTACATTCGATATTTGTGTTGCTCTAGCTCTTGTGGAGGTTCTCTGTGTATATTGTCATCTCCAGTAGATACCTACAGTTTGGTTTGAAGATAGAAATTGAAAGAAGCAAGTTTGGGGCTGCTCTGCAGAAACCGTATATACCGGACACGTCCGGTATTTCCTGCCTGTGCTGAATATATTTGTTCTCTGTTCTAACTTTGTGTTGCAGGGTTATAGCTTCTAGATATATTCTTTATACCTTGTATACTATGTGTCTAACTTGTGAGGGGTGGTATTACTCTTAATTTAGAGTTTTCATTTTGGAAACTCCCTTTACTAATCATTTCCACATTTAAAGGTGTTAATTTTCAGAAATGCCTATTCACCCCCCTCTAGGCAGCGTCCAAGGTCCTTTCAATTGGTATCAGAGCAAGGTTCTCACCTAAAGCTTCACCATCGTGAGAAAAGGATGTCGACGCCTATCGAGTTGGAGCCGATGCTTCTCCAAAATGATGGTTCAAACTTTCTACCTTAGTCAATTCATGTACTCAATGCTTTTAGGGATATTAGTCCTCTTGTTGAGCATATTGTGGATGTAAGCATACCCCTTCCTATAGTTGATTGGAGCAACAACAAAAATTTGTCAAAAGAGGAAGAGATATGCGTGCAACTCAATGCTCAAGCTATTAATGTTATTTTGAGTACATTGAGTGTAGAGGTTCAAGATGAGGCAATCTTCAATGGACAACCACCTCCGGAGAGTGCTCATCTCATTTGGACTAGACTTGTTGAATTATATGGAAAATCCAAATGTGATGATGCTATTGAGTGTAATTCAATGGAAAGTATGTCCATTGTGTCTTCATGCAGTGAAGAAGCCTCACAAGACCTCAAGAGCGCTGAGCCAGAGCAAGAAGTGCAAGCAACACATGGCATGCTGTCTGCCTGCCTGGTATGGCCGAGACAGTAGAGCAGCAAACAGCTGTTTGAAAGGAAGCTCAAGACTGGTGGCGACCAAGTGATGAGTCAACCTCAGTATCTCATGATACTCATCACTTGTGTCTTATGGCCAACAAAAGCAAGAAGAAGAGTAACAAGAAAGATCAAGAAAAGGAGAAAGCACAAGTGGATGATCAAGATAAGAGTGATGTTGAAGTTGAAGACAACTACAACCTTGATCATCTCAACAGCAAAGACAAGTTCATCATCACGAAGATAGTTGAAAAGAATGATGAGCTTGAAGAAGAGAATGAGAAGCAAGAGCAATCACTTCAACGGCAAGAAATGTTTCTCATCTCTAAGTTAGAAGAACTAAAGGAAATCAATGAGAGGTATGAAAAATTGTCAATTGAGCATGATTTAGTTACTAACTCCACTTCTAGTGTTTCACAACTAGAGAAGGAAAACTTTGAGCTCAAGGCAAGGCTAGATGAACTATCAAGCAAGTATAATGTGCTACAAGCAAACTATGTTCATCTAAAGTGCTCTCATGAGGAAGTAGTAGAATCAAGCATCATGCTTGAGGTGGCTCATGAGGTTGTGATCACATTGGTAAAATTTTCTCAACCTCTCACACATTCACTCACTAGTACACCATCTCAATTAAATATTTCTTGTACTAATAAGTGTGCTCCTCAAACAAGCCAATCTTCGATTGAGCTAAATCTCATAGAAAACATAGAGCTCAAAGAAGAGGTGGAAAGATTAAAGAAAGATGTGATTCGGTTGAAGGGTAAGGAGAAAGCATAACCTTCTCAAGATAACCATAATAACATGGTGAATAAGCTTGAGAAGGGTTCAAACCTTGCTTCCTCCAAAGCCCAACAAAAGAATCACATTTCAAGCATGGCCAACACAACCAAGAGCAAGAAACATGGAAAAAGGATGTGATATGGTTGTGGATTATATGGACAAGAGTGGGCAATGTGTCCACATAAGAGTTGGGCCGACAAGTGTGAAGCGGCCAAACAAAAGGCCTCAAACAAGTTGGCCAACCAAAAGAAAAATGATGGACAAAGCGCTTGTCTCATGAGCAAGAAATTGGGACATCCTATCAAAAAATGCCCAATGTACAAAGAGGCAAGAAAGGAAGCCCAAGTTGCAACAAGAAGATGCTATGGATGCAATGAGATAGGCCACAAGGTTGATAGATGTCCATACAAGCAAAACAAGCATAGAGCAAACAAAGGCCGCATATGCTATGCCTGTAGAAGAAAGGGGCATCTAAGCTATGAATGGCCAAATGGTAACACTCCTAAGCCGAACACATTTGTGTATAATGATATGCTTAGGAAGACCACAAATGGAGTTAGCACTAGCAAGGTGATGTGTTCACCACAAACTAGTACTAAAGCCATTTGGGTGCCTAAGCACTTGTTGACTAATTCAAAAGGACCCAACAAGAGTTGGGTACCAAAGTGTGCTTAGGTTAATGATGTAGGTACTTGGTGATGAGATAAAGGCTTCAGGGTGGTTGAGCAAGCGAATTGATAATATTCACTCAATCTATCAACCAATTCTTATCATAATTTCTTATACGGTTGACCCAAAGATAATTTAATGAATGTATCATCTACTTCATCCTCACCATTGGTAACAAGTACCTAAACCTTATAGGATAGCCACTTTGTTCGTTTTGTGTTCAATAGTTTACAAATAGGCATATTTGTGAAATATTTAAAGTGACTAATTAGATTCAATTAAAAAGTATTTTATTTTGCCATATGATGCCTTTAATGGCTCTCTAGTAGAGCAATTTATTTGTTGAGATGCAGGGCATAAAATAAATACTATAGCTAAAACGAAGAATCACAAGCAGTGGGTTATTTATTTCTATCCTGGACCTATCGGACGTGTTCGGTATTACTATCGGACATGTCCGGTATGGCTAGGGGCAAGAAAGAAAGTGTTTTTGTTCTGCGTATTCCGGACATGTCCGGTATACCTACCGGACGTGTCCGATATTGCAGGAACCAAAACACTAATAGGATTGCAACTGAGTCTTTGATCTATATATTTTCATATATCCTTAAATTACTCAGAAGCTTGTGATTTACCAAATCTAAGTGGATTGTGAGCATCTCTTGAACTCAAATTTAAATATGGCAAATTATTTGGTTGTGGTTCAAAATAGAAAATGGACTCCCAAATTCTTAATAGAATAAAGTGCTAGATAAAAGTCATTTAAATTACTTAAAGCACTTATTTAGGGGGAGCTCAGTTTCTATTTTGCACTTTTGTGGACTAACAAATTTATCTAGCATTCCTTGTAGTCCTTTGGTTGAAAATTGATTTCATATCTAGCATGATTATTTGGGAACTAAGGTCAACATAAAGATTATCATGGTATGTATTTTCTTAATGGAATTCTTGTGGGCTAAAGGCAAAGGTATGTATTTACATACATGCATTGTAAGTGCATCTAAGGCCCTTTATATGTTAAAATATGCATTTGTGTGACATAGGAGAAATGTTTTCAAAACCCATAACTAGCATGTGTAGGTGGTGTGAATTTGAAAAACTATTTGAATCTTGGTTTTTGTGACCTAGCCTTGTCATGTGATGATTATAGCTCTCTTTGATTGTTTGATTGGCTAATTGAAAGTGCATCTAGCCCTTTAGTGAGTTTGGAATGATTGAATGACAACGTGATTAAAGGTCTAACCCATTTGCTAAGTGTGGATAGGTAATAGGTTATCTCACAGGTACTTAATAAAAGCCAAAATGATGTGTTGTTGTATAAACAATCTAGTTCAAGCACAAGACAACAATGCAAATGGAATTCATGCAAAGGCTTATTTATTATGGGATTTCCATGTACTATGTGAAAGCAAGCCCGGTAAAAATTAGTTGATGAGACATGAGGGATTGCATATGGAATGGTCTCATATTTGAAGCTTGCTAAATTGAAATGAAAAAGATAACAATACAAATAAATGGATGATTCAACACAAGATGTGACTTGATGGCTTGAGATGGTGAAGATAGCAAGGAAATGCTTCAAGGTACTAAGCAAGGGTAAAGGGCAAGCAATGGCTTGGCAGCCGAAGAACCTAGCTAGGGTGAAGAAGAAAGTACTTGCATTTAGTTGAGGTACTAATCAAGCTATGATGGTCATATTGATATGAAGGATCAAATCTATATTGGACAAAGTGTTGGAAGTGACTTGATGCATTTTGAGTTATTCATATTTGATGAATAGAATCAAGTCACGTGCTTAAGATGGATATGCTCAAGTGAAAAAGATCAAAGTTGACATGTTGGCACCCTCACTTGATGAAGATTGGAATACACGGCTTCGGTTGAAAGAGATCAACTCAAAAGGTTTAAATTCGTTATACATTTGAATTTGAGTTAATAGGAATGTCATACTATTAAGAGGGATGCATCATGTTGATAGATAATGTTTCATAAAGTGCTCAAGCCAACCCATGTGAGTTTTAGAGTGTTTGAGAGATAAAAGAGCTAACTTGTTTTTGCTGGTCTGGTAATACCGGACGTGTCCGGTATTGATACCGGATGTGTCCGGTATGTGCCCAGCCACCACAAAATTCTTTATGTTCTTGGGTTGGTTCGTCGGGAGTTCCGGCAATGGTCGGGAGTTTCGACGTCTCACGCTTAACTGACTTGGAGAGTTCACTATCCTGGTCATACCGGACGTGTCCGGTATGGACGGCCAGAGACCAACGGCTAGTTTTCAAATGCCTTGAGGGTCGGGAGTTCCGACGTGAGTCAGGAGTTCCGTCATGCATCGGGAGTTCCAACACCTCACATACTTTAACTCAGTGAGAGCCCAACGGCTAGTTTTCAAATGAGCTGAGGGTCGAGAGTTCCGACGTGAGTCGAGAGTTTCGACGGTCGAGAGTTTTGGCATTTGTCGGGAGTTCTAACGCCTCACAACGACACTGTAACTCAATTACCGTTGGCGTAGTGCAAGTCATACCAGACGTGTCCGGTCCGGTATGGCAACGACTATAAAACAACTAGTTTTCTAAGGGGGCTATAAATACCCCCAAGCCTCCACTTTTGGAGGCTGCTGATTCTGCCGATCCTCTAGCACGTTTTTGAGCTTTGCCGACTCTTCCAAACCCTCTCTTAGTGAGTGTGTGATCCAAATCACAAAATCCATTTATGGGTTAAGAGAGAATTTGAAAAAAAAGAGCAAGCCACCACTTGAGCACTTGTGCATATTGTCTATTTCTTGATTTGCATTTGTTACTCTTAGACTCTTCGGTTCCAAGACGGCTAGACGTCGTCGGACAGCACCCGAGAGATTGTGGTGTGCCTTAGAAAGTTTGTAACGATCGATTCCGTCGCCTCGGAATCAACTAGTGGAAGGAGGAAAATGACTTGGAAAAGACTCTGGCTAGAGTGACCTTTGTGGTACCCTCTAGGGCTGACCTTCGCTGGGTCGCCCATAGCCCCCTCAATGGAAAGTAGGACTCGAACGAGTCCGAACTTCGGTAAAACAAATATCGTGTCTCAATTTGCATTTTATTTGATATTTGTGTTGCTCTAGCTCTTGTGCAGGTTCTCTTTGTATATTGTCATCTCTAGTAGATATCTGTAGTT
This sequence comes from Miscanthus lutarioriparius, assembly GCA_904845875.1. Classification (NCBI taxonomy): domain Eukaryota; kingdom Viridiplantae; phylum Streptophyta; class Magnoliopsida; order Poales; family Poaceae; genus Miscanthus; species Miscanthus lutarioriparius. Next base: position 10,799,438 of record CAJGYO010000006.1, on the reverse strand, counting down.
TGGTTTGAAGATAGAAATCGAGAGGAGCAAGTTTGGGGCTACTCCGCAGAAACTGTGTATACCGGACATGTCTGGTATTTCCTACCTGTGCTGAATATATTTGTTCTCTGTTCTAACTTTGTGTTGCAGGGTTGTAGCTTCTAAATATATTCTTTATACCTTGTATACTCTGTGTCTAACTTGTGAGGGGTGGTATTACTCTTAATTTGGAGTTTCCATTTTGGAAACTCCCTTTACAAATCATTTCCGCATTTAAAGGTGTTAATTTTTAGAAACGCCTATTCACCCTCCCTCTAGACGGCATCCAAGGTCCTTTCAGGGGGTACGTACGAAAACTAAGAATAACATTTCTAAAACAAAAAATACTTTCTCCTACGAGTTTCGCTATCGTCTTCTCGATCTTTAGTGAAACCCGACCCTGGCAACGGCAAGGGGTCGGGTCTCACTCAGGGACTGATAAGGGTATATATACCCTTTCTGAAACAGTCATCGTGCCTGGCCCTTTCTCACGTTAAAAACCTAGAGGCAAGGTTTGCGGAATCGAACGCCGAGTAAAACTAGTCGAACTGCAAGAAACCTATGCCCAAGCGGCTATGGCACCCTTGCTTACCAGCGTGACCAGAGTTTCCCACCTACACTTCAAGCTCTATGGTGTTAACAACAGGAAGGGTCGAAACGCTTTAAACCCTTTTTACACATAAAAAGGGAGAAAGAACAAATTTGTTCAAACGAAACAAAAGAACAAGCTTGTTTAGACGAAACAGAAGGGTTGGAACTTGTACGCTTATTACAAGTGCACCACCTGACCTATCTGACTAAACTAACCCCTCGGGGGGATGATTTCATCTTCTATCACAGCAGAAAGGTCATGCGCCAGGGGGCCACCTCCTTCTCAATGTCGTCCAGCTCGGCGTCGGTATAGACGGGCACGAAGCCTTGGCTCATCGTTGCCAGATTGATGTTCTCGTAATGAGAACGGGCGATCATGAACGATCGGTGAATGCCAAAGTGAAGCACACTCCTTGCCATATCGCGTGCCCGGTCTGTGATCCGGGTGGCACGAACCGCGAGCGAGTTTGTCTCCTGCTTCGGGGCCAGCTCGAGCTCGTCGTAGACCAGCTGGACGACGACGCGCAGGTTGTCATGATCATCGCTCTCCTTCTAGAGGGTGTCCTTCACCTCGCTGAGCTCCTTCTCTAGGCTACAGCTCTTCACCACCTCCGCCCCGAGCTTGTCGTCGAGACCTGCCCAAGTCACGTACCGACCATGTCAAAAGGCTTACTATGGATTCTAGGGAGAAAGACAACAAGGAAAACTAGAAACTTACCATCCACGTCCACCCAAAGCCTACGTACCTCATAGCGCTGCCAGGTCCCTTGGCCTCTAGGCGCCGGACCTCTTCTTGGCGCTGACCGACCTCCGCGGCGAGCCCGGCGGACATGCCCTCGGCTACAACCTTCACGTCCCTCTCCCTCTAAAGCTCACCCTTGAGGTGGTCGATTCGCTGCTGAGCGTCGGCATGCTCCTAGCACGAGCACCGTGGGCATCCTGGCCCACGTTCGAGTCTTGGTCGATTCCCAGTCCATGGTTTTTCCTCGAAGAAAGGTAATGAGCCCTTGGGACCGATCGAACGGACCCAAGAACTATATGGACTGGCCGCCAAGAGTTTAGAGTCGATCAACAGTGGACCCATGCTAGACCCCCACGAACAGGAAGCCGAGGCCCCACTCGGACTAGCTCGTTAATAGCTCATCGAGCACCACGTTTTTGTCCATCGAGGAAAAACGTGGCACGGCTCAGCACCTCCGTTTTATCAAAAAAACGCTTGAGGGACGACGATCACAAAGATAAACCAACCCTCGACCGGACCCCTGCTATGCGTGGGGGCTCGAGGAAAGTTGGACTCGTAAGGAGACCGAACATGCGGTCGTAGTACGATGGCGGACCGATCGAATCCTAGGGGATCGGAATCAAGAAAAATCTTTCCGACCTCCCGAATCCTATGGTTACATGCCCCTAAGAAGACCGATCATGACAAAAGGGAACTGCCATCCTACTAGGACATGCCACGGGCTACAAAAAGAAGGCCAAGGCTCTCAGAGTCCTCCCATCCGAAAAAGCCTCCAAAGGAGTATTCTACTCCTTCGTAGGCTCGGGGGCTACTGTCAGGTATCGATATTAGGGATACCCAAAGCAAGGAGGTTAGCGCCCACGCTGACTTCCCCGGATGGAGCAAGACATATTAAAAGGTCTTGCCTGACCCCAAGGCCGCGGGCTCCGTGTCGCCCGACCTCAAGGCTACGGGGGGTCTCGCCCAAGGCCACGGGCTCCGTCTCGCACGACCCCAAGGCCATGGGCTCTCCGTCTCGCCTGACCCCAAGGCCACGGGCTCCGTCTCATTCGACCTCGAGGCCATGGGTTCCGTCTCGCCCGACCTCAAGGCCGTAGGCTCTGTCTCGCCCGATCCCAAGGCTGGGGTTTCCATCTCGTCTAACGGGGACCCATACTACCGCCAACCACTCCAGGTTCAGACATATGGGCTTCGGTCAAAACTCTAACACCGGTGAAGAGACTGGCATGCCTCGATGTAACCCGTGGCCATGATGGTCCATACCTGAGGATTCACATCAAGAACACTATCGGGCGTGCCGGTGCTGTTGTGCCTAATCCTCGTACGAACGCTGACAGGCGCATCAGTTCACTACAACGTCCACCGGGATAGAATGGAACGCCATGACTGGCAGATGACGCCTGCGCATGGCGCTAGTGACGAATAGGGCCATGACGTGGAGCCATCCTTGTTGACATCTACAGGATCGGCTGGACCCGCATGAGGAGAAGAAGGACCCATCGATCCTGAAGCCTTCTTCTCTCTCTCGTTCTTCTCCTTTTCCTCCACTATAACCTATGCTTTTTCTTCGCCTATAAAAGGGAAAGCAGGGCGCCCCTACCAGGGGAAAAACAATGAACAAATCGGAACACAAGAGCATGACATGAGCACACAGCTGAGCGTGGCAATCGAGCTCTCAGCACCCGTTCACTCCTTCCACCAGAGACTTGGGATCATTTCCCTCTCTCGCCTGTTTGTAACCCCTACTGCAAACCAAGTGCCGGTAACACGAGCAGCAGCAAACGGGACGTAGTGACGTTCCACCTGAACCAGTATAAACCCTTGTGTCCTCCGAGCACACCATCTGAGCCAAACACACAAATACAAATTTACTCGTCGGGGGTCCAAAAACACCGACAGTACGACGGCGGACTGATCGGATCCTAGGGGACCGGCATCAAGAACAATCTTTCCGACCTCCCGAATCCTACGGTTGCATGCCCTCAAGAAAACCGATCACGACAAAAGGGAATTGCCGTCCTACTAGGACACACCGCGGGCTACCAAAAGAAGGCCAAGGCCCTCAGAGTCCTCCCATCCGAAAAAGCCTCCAAAGGAGTATTCTACCCCTCCGCAGGCTCGGGGCCTCGTGTCGGGTATCGATAGTAGGGATACCCAAAATAAGGAAGTTAGTACCCACGCTGATTTCCCGGATAGCTCGAGACGTACTAAAAGGTCTCGCCCGACCCCAAGGCCACGACCTCCGTGTCTCCCGACCCCAAGGCCGCGAGCTCCGTCTCGCCCGACCCTAAGGCCATGGGCTCCATCTCACCCAACCCTAAGGCCGCAGGATCCATCTCAATCGACCTCAAGGCCATGGGCTCCATCTCGCCCGGCCTCAAGGCCACGGGCTCTGTCTCGCCCAACCTCGGGCTCCGTCTCGTCTGGCCTCGAGGACGTGTGTTCCGTCTCGTCCGACGGGGACCCATACCGCCGCCAACCACTCTAGGTCCAAGCGTATGGCCCTGGGTCAAAACTCTGACGCCAGAGAAGAGGCTGGCACTCCTCGATGTGACCCATGGCCATGATGGGCCATACCTGGGGATTCACATCAAGAACAGTGTCGGACGTGCCGGTGCTATTCTGTCTAACCCTCGTACGAACGCTGACAGGCACGTCAGTTCACCACGATGTCCGCCGGGATGAAATGGAGTGCCATGACCGGCAGATGACGCCTGCGTATGGCGCCAGTGACGAATAGGGCCACGACATGGAGCCGTCCCTGTTGACATCTACAGGATCAGCGGGACCCGCATGAAGGAGAAGAAGGACCCCGGCGACCCTGGAAGCCTTCCTCTCTCTCTTTGGTTCTTCTACTTTTCCTCTTCTGTAACCCGCACTTTCCCTTCGTCTATAAAAGGGGAAGCAAGGCGCCTCATGGAGGGGGGCGAAAAAACACGAGATCGGAACACAAGAGCACGACACGAGCACACGATTGAGCTACAATCGAGCTCTCAGCACCCGTTCACTCCTTCCACCAGAGACTTGGGATCCTTTTCCTCTCTCGCCTGTTTGTAACTCCTACTGCAAACCAAGTGCCGGTAACACGAGCAGCGATGAACTGACGTAGGGACGTTCCGTCCGAACCAGCATAAACCCTTGTGTCCTCCGAGCACACCATCCGAGCCAGACGCAAAATATAAATTTACTCATCGGTGGTCCAAAAACACCGACACCTCGGCAACGCAAATCTGCTAGTCACCACCTCCCACGTCGACCTCCTCGCCAACTCCGTGGGTGCCATCCACGCAGGCCTCCTCGCCATCTTTGTGGCCGTAATTGGCACATGGTCACAACAGATCGCCGCCCTCCACTAGCAAACAGACGCCAAGCCCTCCATTTGCTGCGTCAACGCACTCCTCTTGGCTGCCTTCCATCACCGTGGACAGCAATAACTCGAATCCTCAGTTATGTCTCCACCTTCCTTGCCACGACACCGACCGCTGCCATAGACAGACAGGGCACAACCTTCCAAAGCGACGCCTCCAAGGAGGGGCACGACGCCACCGACGCTGTCTTCGCCTGACCAGAAGGTCAAGGTTATACACCCAGGAAGAACACGCCGCGCGACTAGCGCAAGGGGAGGGGGCCTTTCGATAGACGCTTCTAAGGAAGTAAACGGCGCCCGAAGGCGTTGCCGTCATCGACCCAAAGAATGGGTAAAGCTTTCGCCATGGCCCCTGAACCCCTTGCATGACCGTGGCCAGCCTGTGTCCACTGCAGCAGCCTTTCCCGTCGAGCCCGTCGACTGTCTGCCCCAGGCCACAGGTAGCAAACGGAGGACGCCTTCACTGTCGCTGTCACCGAACTGCGAGAGGCTGGTGTTGGACTGGTGTACTGAGAAAATAAGGATAGCTCAAATTCTTAGTGATGGAAATATAGAATCGTGTGGAAACACTCTTGAGGCAGAAATCAAGGGTGTGTTTGGTTGCTCGAACGAGAAGCATGTTTGGTTGGTTGTATCTGCCGATGCAATGACTCTGTGAAGATATTTAGTTCGTTGTATGAGCGGATACAGAGACTATCCATGGACCATATGGGACTAACGTGTGGGCTAGCGTCTTGTACGCTGAATCCGCCTAGCTAAGCTCCCGAGTTAAGGTCGAAATGGCCTTCTCTGCGGAGCCACGATGAAACCGTATATTTGCATGAGTGAAGTTATCGTACACAGTAACAACAAGCAACCAACCAAACAAATTTCTTTCTGAGTTAATACGCACAAGCTGACAAGCGAAACCAGGACGTGGAAGTAGCGAACAACCCAACACGCCCCAACTGACGTGCCTGACTGCCTTCCCACCGGTTTCAGTTACTCCTCGCCAATGCCCGAAAGCTGGCACCGGTCAGCACATGAGCGCAGCCTTGCCTTTGCCTCCGGCCTCCACCGCTGCAGCCCGCAACGGTGGCCGCCGGCACCACATCACGCCGCTATCTCACGCAACCTTTTTTTTGCCACTCAGCTAACGGACACGGAAAAGGAGGAGACGGCCGACGCGCGGAGAGAGAGCAAGTTGGCACCGAGGACGACGACACTGCTCCTATGTAACAGCAGCACGACGTTACAGCGCTGATGAGGACAGAACGAAATCGCAACCGATACACTAGCCCTTCTTTGCTCTGTCGTCTATGGGAGCTCTAGCGCCTGAACTTTCGAAACCAAAGGCATTGGTGCTGAAATATCAGCTTTTTCTTTTCTTTTCTAGCTTGGATAGCTTATCAGTGGAAATTAGCCTTTTCTTTAGCGGAAATCAAATAGGGCTTTATTTTATTTGTTGTATACCCGGGGACGAATCAGCATCGTGGCTTTCGCATCTTCACTCGTTGCCTGCCCAAATATGCATCGCCGTATCGGCTATAAATGCAGTGTGTTAGGCCATGTCCCTCCTGGGCCGTGCAAGCTGCTAGCTTAGCTCATTTGGAACAAGCAGGTGACAAGAGAAGAGGAGCAATGGCTGGTTCTTCAATGGACACTGAAGCTGCAGGCCACGAGCTCAAGCAGGGCAGCGGCTACAGCATCCCGGCTACTGCTCATGCGGTAGACACAGGTACGAACCGATTGAAACATGCATGCATGCTAACTGTTCTAAAGAATTTTCTGACGCGATTCTGAAGAAATCGTATTCGTATGCTGGTTGTTGCCCGCCTGTAGACTCGTGGCAGCAGGTGGGGCTGCTGATGGTGATCGGTTTCAACTGCGCCTACGTGCTCAGCTTCTCCAACCTCATGATGGTGCCCCTGGGCTGGGCCTGGGGCGTCGCCTGCCTGCTGCTCGTCGGCGCCGCCGCATGGTACGCCAACTGGCTCCTCGCCGGCCTCCATTTCGTAGACGGACAGAGGTTCATCCGCTACAGGGACCTCATGGGCTTCGTATTCGGTACGCACATAGCTACAAGTTACTATGTTTTAGACTTCATTTCAGATTGTAACTTTGTAAGTCGTTTTAGTTTTGTACTAAGTTAAATTTCTCTAAATTTAATCAAATTTATAGACAGACATGCTAACGTTTACAGGAAAAAAATATATGTATTAATGTACTGTCAATGCATATATATTTCAAGTTTGATTTAATGAAACTGATAGAACTAGATGTTGATAAACTTGTCAAAATTCGACTAGTTTGACATAGGACAAAACTAAAACGACAATTTGTAACAGATGGAGTATCTCATATGTTCTATGCTTTGTTCTGAAGGGAGGAACATGTACTACATCACTTGGTTCCTGCAGTTCACCACTCTACTTTTGTGCAACATGGGCTTCATTTTACTAGGCGCAAGAGCACTCAAGGTACAAACTATATCTGACCAGTGTATTCAGATTTTATATAATAAATAAACACATATAGGAATCAGCAGCCACGCTTAACGCCGTATACCTCACTAGTCACACTACTCGTGGTTATTAACCAGGCAATCAACACGGAGTTTACCCACACCCCTGCCAGGCTGCAGTGGTTCATCACCGCGACGGGATTCATCTACTTCGCCTTCGCCTACTTCGTGCCGACGATTTCTGCCATGAGGAACTGGCTCGCCGCGTCGGCCGCGCTGACATTAGCGTACGACGTCGCTCTGCTGGCTATCCTGATCAGAGATGGTGATCGCCGTTAATCTCTTCCATCTCTCTCTCTCTCTCTCTCTCTCTCTCTCTCTCTCTCTCTCCTGTGTTTGGATATCGTTCTGCGCTTGAATCTATCTGAGTATTGGGACTTGGGAGAACAAATTAGCAGCTTTGCTGTCGTTTCTTGTTAGGGAAATCGAACAAGCAGAAGGACTACAACGTCCACGGAACCCAAGCCGAGAAGGTATTCAATGCGTTGGGCGCCGTCGCTGCCATCCTCGTCTGCAACACGTCCGGGCTGCTCCCGGAGATACAGGTTCGCATCGCTCTCTTCTATTGATGTCAACTCGTCCCGATCGAGCTCGGCGGTGACGTGCCGGTGCGTGCATACCGGCCGACGACGTGTGTGACGCTTTACATGTTTTGGTCTCGCGGTTTAATTTCAGTCAACGGTGCGGGAGCCGGCGGTGCGCGGCATGAGGCTGGCGCTGCTGCTCCAGTACACCGCCGGCGCCGCGGGGTACTACGGCATCAGCGTGGCGGGGTACTGGGCGTACGGGTCGGCGGTGTCGGAGTACCTCCCCAACGAGCTCGGCGGCCCGAGGTGGGCCGCCGTCCTCATCAACGCCACCGCCTTCCTGCAGAGCATTGTGTCCCAACACGTACGCACGCTAGCTTCTTTAATTTCACGTGCGCCGCCGGCCGCACCGGCCGGCAACATAGACGACGTACGTTAGCGGCGCTAACAAAAGTCGGTGGACGTACGTGTGCAGCTGTTCACGGTGCCGATCCACGAGGCGATGGACACGCGGCTGCAGCGGCTGGACGAGGGCATGTTCTCCCGCTACAACCTCACGCGCCGCCTCTGCGCGCGGGGGCTCGTCTTCGGCTTCAACGTCTTCGTCACCGCCCTGTTCCCGTTCATGGGGGACTTCGTCAACCTCGTCGGCTCCTTCGCGCTCGTCCCGCTCACCTTCACGTTCCCCAGCATGGTCATCCTAAAGGTGACAACCTGATGGCTCGTTGCTGTAGGATATGCATGCTGAAGACTTCAATCTGTCGGAACAGTAACGGGATGCATGAGTGATAAATTTGATGGTACTGTGTTTCATGCAGATCAAAGGGAAGAGCGGTGGGAGATGTAACAGACTTTGGCATTGGGGGATCATCGTTTTCTCCTCGGTTCTCTGCGTCGCTACCACTGCCGCCGCCGTTCGTCTGATCTTCAACAACGCTAGGATCTACCACTTCTTCGCCGACATGTAGTGAGGAGTAGTCCAAACACATGATGAGGTGATATCGTCACGATGAGAGGTGATATTGCCACTTCTCAAATTTTTGTTTGGTTGAGGAATGGAAGGGTACGGCCACCTCATGTTTGACAAGGACATGCATGATCAATAAGCATCATGGAGTCATCCTATCAAAATTCAGAAATGGGCTTATTGTGATGGACAGCCTCCTCAAACCAAACATCTCTATTCTCCGTGAAAGCTTAGGTGTTCTTTTAGACACCACATGTGATTCCACATGCTTATTTCTTGCAAGTACTAAGAACAATGTTAGAGTTGTAAACATACATATAACATCTCTAGCCTTTTGTCTCGCGTGTATTATGTGTCGACCGATTGCGTTATAGTGGTATGCTTGACCCTAGCTAGTCTCTCTCTCTCTCTCTCTCTCCTCTCTCTCTAGTCTCTCTCTCTCTCTCTCTCTCTATATATATATATATATATATATATATATATATATATATATATATATTGCATTTTCTATACTCCCGAGAGTAGTTACTTCCACATGCATGTAATGCATGTGAGAAGGGCACTGCAGCAGTTAACGGGTTTCCAAAGATCCATTAAGGAGCTAACTAATTTTCCGTGCGCATGTAACCCATTATTTTCGGTTGGCTGGCTTATCTGTTGGTTACTGCTTTTCAAAGTTGTGCTAGTATTTGAAATTTCGCATGCAAGGAGTATGTGTACATACACGGTTTGTGGGAGTATGTGTACGTACACGGTCTGTGCGTTGTATGAATGCATACGTGTTCAGTGGGAGTATGTCTACATACATGGGTAAGAGGAGTATGCAGACATACATATTATACGTATTTAGCAAGAAGAGTATGCACACATACGTGTTGAAGGAAACTGAGTAGTATATTATTATACAAAAATTGCCATGGATCCCGGATGATAATTTGTGAAATAAGTATCTACAGGACTACAACTTGTATAATGTGAAAAAATGCCATGGATCCCGGATGCACACATACTTTTTGGAATGGAGTATCTGTACATACTTTTTAGAATAGAGTAAATAGAGTATTTATACATACTTTTTGGAATGGGGTATGCATACATACACCAAGATTTAGATAGTATAAGTGCATACTTAAACCACACGACCGGAGTATATGTGCATACATTAACGTATGGTGATATACAAAACAACGAGAGTATGCGTTCATACTATTTTTTGAGAATAAAATATATGTATATGAAGATCGGAGAATGGAGTATGCATACATACGCCAAGATTTAGATAGTATAAGTGCATACTTAAACCATACCATTCGTAGTATATGTGCATACATTCACCTATGGAGATATACAAGGTGGATCCCATTTTTCCGGCAAACATGTTGCAATGCTTTGGTAGATGCTGATCTTTTGGGCTTGAACCACCTGATCCATTGACGGTTGATGGTGTTTTCCCCATCTTGAATGAAAATAAAAAAAATGGTTATACAGAAGTCAAGGAAAATGTCAAATCTGAGAAAGTATGCAATGATACTCTAGTCTAGTCTAATACGTATAAGAGGATACTCTAAGCTGGAAAAGGAACATGGAATTGCAGGCGTCATCGCTCCTCCTCTCTCGTGCTCTGCTGTTGAAAGGCAAGGATCACAGCAGGCATGCGCATGTATGTACAGAGGTAGCATATCTTCATACAAATGCACTAAGTACTCTGGTAACCATCTAACTAGCAATGAAAAATTTTGCATATATAAACAATACAATTTCTGAAATCACAAATTGACAATAGATGATGAAGGGGTCACGGCATCCTTGGCTGATACTTACGCCTGCCATGACCTCTAAGCATCAGGACCGTGTGACTCACAGCACTATAGCGAACAGATGCCGATCCAAGAGGTAGAAGACAAGCAACAAGTTGTGAAGATCAATACTTTAACATACAAAAATTCTCAATCAACAAAACAAACCTGCGCCTCTCCTCTGCCGTAGCAGAGTGCAGCCGAAACAGCGGACACCTTGCTTCTGCACAATGAAGCCCGGCGCCGTAGGACAAAGGCAGTGTCCTGCCGCCGTGCCGTGCAGGAGTGCCCTGCCGCCGTGCTGTGCAAAGGGCCTGCCCGTCGACTCGTGTAAGCGACGGTGGATTAGATGAGAACGGAGGTATACGGTTTGTTGAAACGGAGAATATTTCGCGGGCTTGGTGGGAGAAATACTGGAGTATAAGATGTCGTCCACCGTATACGTGATTTAACGGGTTTGACTTGGTGACCCGCTAAGGGAGTGCGGCACCCTTACGTACGTGGTTCAGAGGAGGAGGGAGTAACTACTCAGAGAGTAGAAATTTTTTCCATATATATATATATATATATATATATATATATATATATAACTAATGTTCTGCAACTGGCTATATATATATATATATATATATATATATAACTAATGTTCTGCAACTGGCTATAGAATAACTTATTCTGTGGCCACTTTGAGTTACGATAATTACCATGCTAATTTACGAGGTTACAGTAACTCCTTACTAACCGATTTACTATAACATTATCGTAAATATCACCGTAAGTTGTAGTAACACGAGTATCGTAAATGTATATTCATGTTATCGTAAATTGGTACAAATATTATCGTAAATCAAGGTGGCTATAGAATAAGTTATTCTATGGCCAGCTGCATAATAGCCTTACTTTGATCTCGTGTGTGTGTGTGTGTGTAATTGCCCTCACTTTGATTAATGAATTATTGTGTATTTAGTCCAAACTTGTATGCAACATGCTTCCATGATATTACTAGAAGGTTCACATCTACGACCTTATCACTTCTACTTAAACCCTAGACTATCATCAATTCCTCGCAGTTCTGTCCAGTGTCGGAGCCAGGACTTCGGAGTTGGGTATTCCCATCTCCCAAAAAGAGTCTAATCCAAAGATCCAAAATATGGTTCATAGATAATTAAAGGTACAAATTGTTCAAGTCTAAGATATGCATGGAACAAACTAATAATAAGAAATTACATAATGCTTAAAGAGAACAACAATTTTGCTTTAACAGTGTGATCTTTTATGGCTTATAAGCGGATAATGATGTCTTTCTCCTTAACTTATAACTCTTCAGGGCATTTTTCAAAACAACTTTAGCAACCTCTTCAAAGTTTGCAGCTAGCATATTTAACAGCTCAAAGAAATTTACTTTATTAAGTGAACTTTCACTTTCATCATGTCCACGAGAAGGTAACCTTTACCTTACAATAAACGTAACACATTTAACGGAACTAGCAAACATGTATGTGCTTTACAACCAGAAAAAAGATATTACATGTTAATGAAGACGAAAATGTTACATATCAATTTATGTTTTATCCTTTCTATAAAATTTATTTAAAAGCAATAATTTATTTTATGATAAGTTACTGTTGACAATAATATAATAATGTTCAATTTTTTTAGGGGAATATAATAATGTCCAATTAAACCTGAATCGAGGAATTTAGGACGCAAAGGTTCAGGAGGCCAGGAGCCCGCCACCGCTCGCCGGGAGTAGGTGAATTTAGGAGTAGATAGAGAACTGATAAGGGGATTGGGGATGTAGGGAATCGAAATTGCTACTTTGCGGGCGTCCGTTCCGTTCGGATGGACCCGCACAGGAACGACTCCACCGCACGGCCGTGACCCCCCGCTCACATCCAACCCGTGACCCTCCGCTTCCACTTCCTCAGTCCGCTTGCTTGCTCTTCCCCCCACTCTTGACACCCACTCGCTTCACGCACGCCAGTGCAGTCGCAGCTTGCTCCCCCCCCCCTTCCTCCTTCCACGACCTCCATGCCTCGCGCCATTCTCCAGGCCACCCCGGGACGGACGCTACACATGCGTAGGTCGCCGCTCCCTCCCTCCCTCCCACGACCTCCATGCGACCCCCACCGGAGACGAGGGCGAGGGTGGCGACTCCGGCGAGGTAGGTCTGGATCTGAGCCCTCCTCATCCTCCTCCACCTCCTCCTTTGGATCTGAGGGACGTGGCGGTGGCTAGGGTTCCGGCGAGCTCTGTTACAGTAGCCTTGTTTTGCTGTTGTAACAAGTAATTTTTCTTTGTTGCATTAGTTTTCTTCCTTGATGTTGCAACTCGCATTGCGCTTTGTTTCTTGTTGTTGCAGTAGCGTTGTTTTGTTGTTGCAACAAGTAATTTTTTTTTGTTGCATTAGTCTTTTTTTTTTGATGTTGCATCTTGCATTGCGCTTTGTTTCTTGTTGTTGCAGTAGCTTTGTTTTGCTGTTGCAACAAGTAAATTTTCTTTGTTGCATTAGTTTTTTTCTGATGATGCTTTTCTTGCATTTGCTTTTTGTTTTGTTGTGTTGCAGTAGCCTTGTTATGGTGTTGCAACAAGTAATATTTTTGTTGCATTAGTTTCTTTTTTCTGATCTTGCATCTCGTATTGCAGTAGCTTTGTTCTGTTGTTGCAGTCGCTTTGTTCTCATGTTGCAGTAGACTTGTTCTATGTTGCATCTCGCATTGCGCTTTTGTTTGATGTTGCAAAAAGTAATACTTCTAATGGGAGCGCGGTAAGGATGCAACGCACCTAGCGTGGCCGCGGCGGGGGATGGACGGCGCGACAGGATGGTGGGGGGACGGGGCGCGGTGGGACGAAAGGAGTCTACTGTTCCGTGGGGCAGCGGGGGCTAGATGCTCCGTTGTTTTGGTCGGTATCGAAACGAGTCTACTATTCCGTCGAGGCGGCGGGTGTGGCTTCGTGCGTGGGGGGCGGGACACTCGGACGGGCCCGAGGAGCGTCCAGACGCGCCTCTGAATCCGGCGTCCGGGCGCTAGGAGCGCCGGTAGGAAATTGCTATCGTGGTTTCGCCCGTTGGAAGGGTCACGCGAGTCGTGCGGAGTCGCGGAACACTGAACAACGCGGTGGAATTTCGGAATTGTCGAAGGAGAGAATGTGCACGAGGCTTAATGGGCCTTGTGGGATGGCCTGGTCTCCTGGGAAAGGATCGTACTGCGAGTCTGCAACGAAACGGGTTCAAAGAGACTGGTGTTTCCCAACCCGCAGTGCCCTCGCCTCAGGAAACCACGCAGTGCCCCCATGCCATTGCCAGGCGTCGTAGTCGTAGTCGTGCAATAAATTCACGCCAGCTGACAGGCGTATCGAGATCAAACTCTCAATCTTTTTTTCAAACACGGTCAGAAGCACTACCATATCAAGTAAGAATTCAAATTAGCACCCATGATAACCGCGCGCTCAAACATAGGCGAGGCTGCCCGAGCAAGACTCGGGACACACCTACCAAGCATAATTTTTTTTAATTCACCAAAAAAAATACGGTTTTATTTTTTTACACAATTGCAAGCAAAGAACAAATCAACATATCTCGGACGAAACTAAAAGCACGGGCACAGATAAAGAATCCTCTAGACCTGACGTCAGAAGTCTAGACAGGGGAGAATTTCGGTATGTACAATACAACTATAGAGTTGCAGGTTAGTAACCAAGGCACCAAGCTGGAGTTGAGTGTCAGTGCCCTACACGCAATTGTCTGATCCACCACACCACCACTTTTGTGTTTTCCTCTCTTTTTCTTCTCGTTTTTTTTTTTTTTGGCAAGCTGCAATTCGGATCATTCCTGGTGGATATGAATACTGGGACAACCCTGAGCGATGGATCAACAGCCCTGCAATCCTCGGCTCCAATCGATCCATGCTTTCCCTGCAATCCTTAGATCCAATCGATATATGGAGTGCCGTTCCAGCGTTCCGATTGCAAATGGTACATGCTGTCCCGATCCTCCAGTGTGACGCAGGGTGGCTCCAGTATACCACCCATTGGCAATGATCCAAACCACTACTTGCTAGTATAGCTTTATCCTTGTAGTGATGGGAGTGCGACAGATTGGGCACGACTCGAGACTCTGTCCGCAGTCACAGCAAGTCTGCAAAGAATATCCTTTGTTAGATAAGTATATGAAGCTGACGTTTCAACACACTTCCACAACTGAAAATGACTCGTCCAACAAGGCACTAATCTTTCTTGGCATCTTAAGAAAAACAGCACAGGCATACTAGTCCTCATAAAAAAAGGTGTAGATCAACTGTAACACAAGAAAGAGAGGTAGGAGATTCACCTGGTGTCCACAGCCAAACGCCATGTCTTTGGGGTTCACAAGGCAGATAGGACAGACCTAGAAGGCAGATAAATGTTGATGGTCAGAGACAAATGATGCACAGATACCTCTAGGAGACACATAAACTCAGATCAAGCAGAATAAATTATTTTGTCAGGGCACATGAAGTTGTACCTGGTTGTCATAAGTGGACGAAGGTGCGGCTGGGGTGGCTCTATGTGGAGTTTCATAGTGAGGATAGGGTGATGATGCGGATGAAGAGCTCTGCGGGTAGGTGGTTGGTTTATTAAAGCTTTTAGATGAATAGGAATAAGCATCATAACTTCCAGTAGGGGGAGGCAGAGGAACTCTGTCAGGAGACTTGAAAGAGCGGCGACTGCTTGCAGCACATTGAGACAAGTCAGTAGGCAATTAGAATGAACAAATAATCAAAGCAAGAATGAGGATATGATTCAGGAAAAGAAAACATACCCTAAAATTCCTAATTCCACGGTTGCTTTATACTGTTGTGGTATCTCCATCAATGCTGAAAGAGCAAATGCAGCCTCTTTCCTTGATTGTGCCATGTTCTTGGACATTATCTCCGAGAAATTTACAAACTAGACAAGCAATAAATTCTCAATGTAAGGGAAAAAGAATTCATCATACAAAAAACGCAAACATGTTTAATGACATCAACCTCGCAGACATGAGCTATTAGGTATAGGTTCCATGTCGACTTACTTGGAAATTGTCAAAAGCTCGAGCAGGAATGTTGTCATCAAATTCCTTCATCATGTCCCAGGGGCCATCACCAACTCCTACTAACACAATGGACAAAGGCAATTCACTGCAGACAAAAGACAAGCTGAAACAATCAGAAGTGTTTCTGACACAGGAGGCCAGGAAAATTATGAAACATGATGATGTCATAGCTGTAAGTAAATGTCAAGACACCATTTCAGTAAGAGTATTTTGAAACAAGGTAATGAAGCACATTTATGTGGGTGTTACCTGGCCTTCACAATGGCATCAACAGTATTTTGCTCTTGCGAACTCAGCTGTCCAGATGCAGTATCTACACTCCTCGTAACCTGAGTAATATACAGATTAACAAGAGAGAACTATTCAGCCAAGCAATACACCAACGAATTATACAATAACAGCAAATGTGAATTATTCAGCCAAAGGTTGCTATTGTCACTACTCGCTACTGACTAAAGGATTCATAGTAGACTAAGAGGAAAAAGGAGACTACAAGTGAAAGGAATCAGATAGAACACATTTCAAACAGATATTATGATACTATAAATGCTTTATTTTATATAACAACAAAATTCTATTTCATTGTTGCATGTATCGACATGCTAGATTTGGGTAATGACAATATACAGGTAAGAAAAAAATGACTTAAAAAAGGATAGAGTATTCACAGCCATCAAATTAGTTGCATAACATCCCAACAAGAAGAGTTAACATGGTACCTGCCCATCTGCAATTATCAATAGGACGTGGTATTGCCCGCCACTTTGCTCCACAATGGTCATAGCCATCTCAATAATTGGTGCAAAGGATGTTGGCCCTGTTAAGAATTAGTGTAAACAGAAGATGGAACATATGAACAATTCAATTAAATGGATGAACAAGGTATAGCAGCTTACCAGCTAAGCGCAAATGTGGTACAAGTTCCCGATAACGATCGAGAGCTTCTTCGAATCCATTGCAAGGTCTCTTGTCAGGAGAGAAACAGAAGACGTCTTGATCATGTGTTGATGCTGAAAGAAAAAAGTGCATGGTGAATTAGGATTTAGAGACACTATCAAATAGTGTAAGAAACAGTCAACCGTGAATGAAACCATTACCATCTCCAAATCCAAAACATGGAATCAAATTATCTTCATCAAATTTCGATAGTGTTCGCCCAATAATTGAGATGGCTTGTTCATACGGATTTGGTGTGTTGCTAATGTGATGTAGACTACGTCCATGGAAAGAGAATTTGCCTGATAGAAGGAACAAAAATCATTAGCATCAGGAAGCGAGGCATTTCATCAAACTGTGAGGCAATGAAACAAACAAACAGTTAATAAGTGCTAACCTGTCCACTCATTGCTCTTTGTGAAATCAATGCCAACAATAAGATTTGATGATTCAAGTCCTGCTTGAGCTAGAGCATCAGTAACCTGCAAAAGGGAAAGATTTGGTCTTCAGAAAGATAGTCCAGGGGAAGCATAACTGAAATGTGGCCAACCGAGCAACTCTAACCTAACACAACTACACAAATGCCTTCAATATTGCCAAGTTGCCAACCTTACAAAAAATATTGTCTATTCTTCCAATGAGCTGTGAGCACTGACCCCGCACAACATCTACTTTCGTGTGCATGAATCCTTCATGATTCATGAACAGTAGTTGATGGTTGACTAACAAATAGAACCACCATGTTCTATATCAGAATTTGCAGAGCCCCCACATCGTCATCTTAAATCTCCTTTGAAATTTTAATCGACTGCAGATTGAGAAACTACGAAGCACAGATCGGTCATGTTCCCTAAACTTCGTAGCAAGTAAGGAAAACTAGGGACCCCATAGATCCACACAGGGCGTAAGCAAGCGAACGGGGAGTTCAAATCGAGCCGATTCACTGCTTCCACTGTAACTAAGATCCAAGACCTCGCTACGAATTACCAATGACATAGCAATCGCACGCGTACCTGATCCACCGAGTGGTAGTCGTCGGCAATCCGCGAGTACCGCCGGTCCAGCTGCCGCGGCTTCGCGGCCTGCGGCGCCGGAGCAGCGGCGGCGGGCTGGTACGCCGGGGACGGGTACGGCGCGGAGTACCCTCCTCCCTGTTGTGGCGGCGGCGCGCCGTAGTAGCCGGCGCGCGGGTCCTGGGCGTAGTACCCTCCTCCGGCACCCCACTGCGCCGACGGCTGCTGCTGTAAGGAGGGCTGGCGCCGCCCGTGGCTGCTCCCGTCTCGCGAGCTGTTTTGCCCCATGGCTGGCTCTCGGTGTGTGGTTGGCCGCTCGGTCAAATTTTGGATCCCGCGTGCGGCGGGTGAAGGAACACGAAGAAGCAGCAACCGCTATAGGCGGCGGCGAAGGAGACCAGATGTGCGAAAGCGGCTACGCGACGTCGGCCGCCGCCTCGCGAGATTGTAAGGAGAGGCGAGGGGAGGTGAGCTTCGGGTCTCCTTCCTCCGGAGTCCGGCGACCGTCACGTTTGGATTTGGCTGAGGCACAGGCGAAGCCGCGCTGCTGAGCTGGTTGGCTAGCGAGTTGGAACTCGCAAGACTTTTTGTGAGAGGTTGTTTTCACCGGGGAGACCACGGACTGGACAAATCGGGGTTAATATACACCTCCGTTTTCGTTTACTTGTCACCAAATTTTTATAGTAATTTTGATCATACATTTTTTTTGCAAAAGATTTTTTTTACATCAAGTTTTCACATATATGATTCTTTATTGAATATATTTCATTAGTATTATATACATTGAAGTATCTAAAAAATTTTAGAAAAAAAAATAGATAGTCAAATTTACTACAATAAAAAATTGTTGACAAGTAAACATAAACGGAAGGAAGTATGACGTAGGGTTCTGGCCTCTGGGTGGGGCCAGCCACACCAGTGGGAGAAAGAGAAGGACGAAGCTCTCGTGGACCTGCAGCCCAGCGTGGAGGAAAAGCTTTGGGCCGCTCCGCTGCGTATAACACGTGCAGAGAAAGGAAACTTTTTCCATCCTGTATGTAGGACAACGGTTGCGTGGAAAGCACGGATCTTAATGCATCACGGCTACCGTCTTTCAGCAAATTCTTGTGTATTTTCTGGTCACGGAGAGTTGGATTAGTAGCTAGCATCCATTGAGAGACATGATCCTTGGGAATTTGTCATGATTCCCTAGCAAAGTGTACTCATCCTGTCCCATGTTGATCTTTCACATGATTCCATGATTGCGTATTTGCATGGCATCGGATCCTTTTAAGTATCCGGTTGATCCATCATGCATGTGCGCTTTTTGGCGCTCACTCAATCTGCGACCATTTTTCGTAGTAATATTTCATTCACTGGCCGGCTGCCATGTCCTTGTGGATTCGTAGAAAAGTATCTATGTTTATATATCTAATGTTGAAATAATTATTCTTCTTTACCTTTTTACATGTTTTTTTGAAAAAAAAAATTACACAGTATAATGTAGACGCTCACAACACGCACGCACACTCACCCATATCAACACACGTACACAAACCCTACCCCTATGAACACATCCGAAGGACTGAGTCGACAGATCACACATCACTCACTCTCCCTTGTCCACATCTTACTATTATTATCTACATGTTTTCAATAATCTATTTCCAACACAAAATCACATTTCAATCTAAAGGTAGCAATGATCCAAATTCATTATGAGACCCCCGAACAACACGTGTCTAGCCACGCAAAGTCCGAATCGAAGAGGTACCAGAAGAGAGATGTGGTTATTGCATAAATCTCAGCCATAAAGTCATCTATTGGTGACATGTGAGAAGTTAGTACATTATTTGCTAGTGCAACCCGATAAGGTGATTGGCTAATGTTACAATCATTCAGAGACGACTTGGGCCGGTATTGAGGCAAGTCTTTGTGTCTGCAGTATTATATTAGTCTTAAAGTCTGCTATTTAATTTAGGTCAATGTACAATCTTATAAAATAAAGTATGGCAAGTAGGAGCATTGTTCTTTTTGTTGATCATGAAACTAACCCCCCTACTTGCAGTTGCATTGGCCGTTTGACGTCATCTTGAGTACCAAAGCAATTGTCGTCAAAGAGCGCACGTATAGGAGTATTATAGGGGTGTTTAGAACTGCTCTGCTCTACGTTTTTCAGCTCCGCTCCACGTTTTTAGCCAAACGGTTTCAGCTTCCACACGCACTGTTCGAGAAAAATAGGTGGAGTTGTGAGAGCACCTAAAGATGTGCTCCACAAACTCTAATTTTTTTGTAGAGCTACTCTATGGTGGAATTTGTGGAGCAGTCCAAACACTCTCTGTGCTATTTTTTTTTCAAAAGAGGAGTATTATACTACTAGTACATCAGCAGCACGTTTTTTATAATTGTCCAAGAGAATGACTGCAATGGTACGGTGGACATATTTTTGTTTTATTGTCATACTGCTGAAGCGCTGATATAGATAGACGAATCAGTCAGCAGGGTGTCCGATACGGCACTGCGTACACATTCAAAGATACAGCAATACCACCGGAAAGAGAGACTACAACGTTCACTACGCGCGTATACTTAGCTCGTAAGAAACTTGATAACGTGGTGGAGTGAACCTATCATTTATGAAGTCGCTAGGTCAATGCTTGCCTCTTCTGCTAGGGTCCTACTGAGGACATGGTTGATACACATGTCTAGTTACTTGTTATGCTAAAATTTAACTTAAATTAGCTATATTAGATTAGCTAGTTAGCTAATAACTAGTTGAAGACTTGGCTAAAATATTATCCCGTCTATTAGACCTCTTGTTTGGATGACTAAGACTAATTTAAGCCAAATTAGCTAGCTTACAATTAATCTATGGTATCAAAAACATGTCCTAAGATTAGCAACCGGCATGTATTGATATTAAGCTATAAAAACTTAATTTTGCTGGCGAAGAAAACCTCAAACTTTAGTTAACCGACGACGCTAGGATTTTTTTTTTGACCAGCTTGAATTCACTCAGTCTAACCTAGAATTTAGATGTGCTATTAAATCACTTGTAATCACTAAGGCTAATACTCTTTCGTCTTATACCTAACCTACCTTCAACGACTGATTGATGGTGATCTGAAGAAAAAACAGGTATTTAATGCTGCGTTAGGCTGGCAAGTTTTGCAGGACAAGCGTCAAACGACTAGTTGGAGAAGGAAACGACCCGGAAACTCCGACCCGCAAGCTGAATAATCCACATCTGCTGATCGGTCAATTCTATTCTATCTACTACCTGCTCTGGTTGCCCCTTACGCTATCGGCAGCAGTTGCTTAGCTTGCTGCCGCGGGATATACGCACCACGTCCGTGGAAGCAACCTGAAAAGTGCTGCGCCTTTGGGATCGCTCACACGGGTGGGCGCCGCCGCGCCGGGCGGGCAACCCACCAGTCTGGCGCGGCGCAGACGGCACGTGGTAGTCGCCGCCTCACCGGGCGGGTTAGGTGCCGTCGCGGTCGCGCGCACCCCCCACGACGCACGAGGCCACGACGCGCGCGAGGGGTGACGGCTGACGGTGTTGTGTGTGGTTGCCGGGTGAGGATGCAATCACGATCACGCGGTCGCTTCTGCAGTTTGCACCACAGACAGAGGTGTGGAGTCTCTGCACGTCGCGAGGCGGCGCACGCGCTTGCCTCGGGCTGGGTTCTCTGGATATCCGAGGCGTCTGGCTTTAACTCTCTTGTTTCTAGAGAGAGAGAACGTTTGACTGCCTGAGGTAGACAAGACAGGTTCGGTCCTGTCTCCACGTGCTGTGCCTTATCTTCCGACGAAGCTTCTGAAGTTCTGAGCAGTGAAATGGCCATTTCATCAGCATCATATCTCAGCAACTTGCGATTGTCTGCTTGTGTAGATGATGGTCGTCCGAAAGAAAGAATGCGTTGACGCGCATGTTACGTCCCGACAGGGATGCCCGGATGGAAGATGTCTGGGCCTGATCCTGGACCCAAAGCTTCACAAGGTCGGATTTTTATGCGGCTGCTTCCACGATTTTACGCGTATATACATACTTTCTCGAGGATGGTGTTACTTCAAAGGCTTATATCCCTTCTACTGGTTCTTGTCCTAGTCTTTCATATCTTTCACGGTCTGTTCACATGGTGCCCTCGGCTATAAACACCTTGGTCTCTAAGGTCCTGTTTGGATAGTCTAATTTTTTTGTGATGGTTTGCTAAACTTTTGACAACGTTAATTTTTTGACTTCTTGTTTAGAACCTCAAGAGCCCAAGTAGTCTAAAGTTAGATTCAAACAAGACCTAATTCGTGTTTCGGAATAGATATGCTAAGTTCTTTATGGCGGGCGATACATCTTGTTTTGGGTCTCAAACCCCTTTTAAATGTCATGGATATCTTTCATAGTTGACACAAACAAAGGGATAGATCAAATAAGATGTTGTTATTGACAGGTGGTGCAACCATTTGTTGGACCTTATAGCTAGTAAGAAATGATATGGTTTTCAATAAATGCCGACTCAAATCTCTTTTGTAGGTTTTATTCAAAGGAACACATTGTCTATCAGCCTGTTCGCTTGGTCGTAAACGATCGTGAATTATAAGCCAGAACAGTATTTTTCTCTAACACCAAACCAGCCAGCAGTAATAATCCACGATCGTATACGATCGTATCAGCACCAGCCGAACAGGCTGAATGACATTGGTCATTGTTGCAAAGGTGTGATGAAAGGATCGCTTCTCTCAAGTTTGTTAGGCGCTAGAAACAGCGGTCATGCAGTTCATTGCTTCTTTTAGATGGCCAAATAATGTTAGGATTGGTTTTTGAGTGGATTTAGTTTTATGTGTGCCTCAACATGTAAAAATTGGTCTGATTATCTTGGTTTCAAGAGATGAAGCCAGATCTTTTTCTTTATCTAAAAAAGGTACTCGCCCCTAACCACATACGATACGATGATACGACAGACACACATCTTAAATTATAAGTTATTTTAGTTTTTTCATAGGTTTCTCAAAGTCTGGCCAATTTAATATTGTGACATCTACGATACTAAATAAATACACTATTAAGATGTATTTCATAGTCAATTTAATGAAATTAATTTGATGTACGTATGTGTTTTCATCTTTTATGTAAGCTTCTTTTTAAGTTAGAAGAGTTTGACTTATAAGAACAAACTTAGAGGAGGTAATGTAGTCTCTATCTCTACAACTAAAACATATGGATTATCAACGTCTACTCGGTAGGACCAAAATCTTCTTGCGATCCATGACTACCTTATGCAGAAAAGGAAATTCCCCAACCCCTGCGCATGGCTCTTATCCCGGCTCTCCAGCGCCTCCCTCCCTGCCTTTCCGTGCATGCACATGCACCCGCTCTCTTTCGGCAATCTCCTCCTCCCTCACAACAATCAAATCCTGATGCCATCTATGATTATCTTGTTCCTTTTTCGTGTATTGTTGGCATGAAGTGATGCGATAATTGAAGTTGATGTTTTAGTCTTTCCAAATGCATGCACATCCATGAAGACTTATGCCCAATATTTTAAATAACATGCAAACATGTATTCTTATCTTTTTAACTTACAAGTGACAAATCCAAAAAGCACGATCACAAGAAAAAAAAAAAGAAAACAATAAGAGAAATGTTAACGTCCGTCATCAGGAGAACATTTCAACTAGGACATTGTTGTGCCCGATTATCTTTCTAATGTATTAAAATCTGATTGTATTTCCCCAACGCTCCAAAATCTATGGTATTTTTTCCCTTTCAAGGAAAATCGGACAAATTACAGGAAAAAAACACAACAATCAAATCCTGATGCCATCTATGTGCCATCTATGATTATCTTTCCGTAGCACTTTATTCATAAAGAAGTGCAAGCTTATTTTTCGCGTGTTGTTGGCATGAAGTGATGCGATAATTGAAGTTGATGTTTTAGTTTTGCATTCAAATTTAGAGTTATATTTTAACTATCTATCTTTCATGAAGACTTATGCAATATTGATTGGAATATTGTGATTGCGGTATCTATTTTAGATAACAGTATAACACACGCACATATATATATATTATCGTGGTATTATGTGTTCCCGTTGCAACGTATGAACATTTACATAGTATGTAATATAGCTTACGCAAAACGACTAATTTTTTCTAATGAGTTGAGACCGATACATTTGGCGCATTGATGGGTCTACGTACATGTCTATGTATACAGCACGGGCGTAAGCCTCGATCGGTCGATCATAACTTACAAGTGACAAGTCCGTATTCTAGACACGCAAATAAACGAGGCCACTCGTGTTTGAATCAATATCAGTACGTCAAAAAAAAACCCGACAAGTAGCGCCCACATTACTTGCTGTGGGTCAAAAAGAAATGAAGGGCTAACACAAGTAGACGCGCATGCGTCATCTTATCTTGCACATAGGCAACGTCATCAGGAGAACATTTCAACTACGCGTCTTCTAAGACAAAATAAGAAAGAGTAGAATAGACACATGTATCATTGACTTATCTTCCTAATGTATTAAAATCTGATTGTATTTCACATGATTAAAGGTGAACTTTTAGTTTCCTTATATAAAATATGGAAAGTATATGATTTGCTTTCCTTATACAAAATAATCATATATTTTTATTTAAGTAAACATTATCTTTTTATTTTCCAAGTACACTATATTTAAGGACATATTTCAAATGACAGAATACACCGCATCCAGTGGGCGGCCATTTCGTGCAAAGGACGGAGGGAGTAGTCGCACTACATTGTCTGTCCTGTGTGCGGCCATTTCGTGCAACGTCAATCAGGAGAACATTTCTACTTCGCGTCTAATCGCACTACATTGTGTGTGCGGCCATTCCAGGAAAACAAAAAGGCGCATTTTTTTAACGAAAGGGTACGAGATTAACGGCCTGTTTGTTGGATTGATTTGACTTATAAGTTATGACTGAAAACACTATTAACTAATTTGGTATGAGAGAAAAATATTATTTATTTATTGGATAAGTGAGATACATGAGATGCACGCACACGCTCACCGATGACATCCTCGCCATGCGGACTTCTCCAAGGCCTTCAAGCATTATTAACTAATTTGGTGTGAGAGAAAAATATTATTCATTGGCTTCATAAGCCTCAAATATTTGCCACCAGCTTATAAGCTCTAGATTTCTCCGGAGACAAGCGAACATGCTGTAAGTACGAGAGTTTTACAGCCCGTCTCATAATTGCACGTTGGCGTTCTATTTGTATCTAGTACAAAATGCCAAACACTTTGGATAAAATTCGATTAGCATGACACAAAACGACCTTTTTCTCGGATAATCTTATAATAATATATGGTGGAAACCATCATGAGCTGTTTTGCTTTAAGAAAGCGATCAAATGCATGCAACATATAGCAATAGGAAAGGCAAAACTTGATGCAAAGGCAACACTTGAGGCAGTCATTTGTGATTACATCCATAACTTAAAAATCCGATAACTGGCTGAGAAAATGCTCACGGATCCATAGTTCATTGATGCTCACCACAAAAACAGAACCATGACAGAAACTGAAATAAAATTCTGAACCGAACCATGGCCTTGTTTAGATTCCAAGTTTTTTCACTCTCTCTCCATCACATCAAATCTTTAGACACATGCATGGAATATTAAATGTAGATAAAAAAATAACTAATTACACAGTTTAATTGTAAATTACGAGACGAATATTTTGATCCTAGTTAGGCTATGATTGAACAATAATTATCAAATACAAACAAAAATGCTACAGTGTCAAATTCCGATTCCTAACACTCATCTAAACAAGGCCCATATCATTCTGTGTACCAGTAGCATGAGTTGAATTCAACATCAGAATCCAAAGCAAGGTATATGAATTTGACAGCATCGTGCTTTGGTCATTCATAAGTTCTACTGAGTTTCTGCAATTCTGAAGCTATGAGCCAAGTACAGAGCTACAGTCTTGCAGAGTACACATCAGGGTATCTGAATGTGTTAAGAATGACATGCAGGATGCAACTGCCGTTGCTGCCAATATAGCCATTTTGCTGGAATCATTTCATAGCGCGCCTCAGATGGCTATTTTACCATTGCAAGCAGATGCATATGCATCGGCAAGGCTAGGAAGAACACCCTTATGAGGATGTACATACCTGGAGCAGAACACGTTATCACTAACCGTGACCATCGTGTAGAAGCTCTGATCTTTCCGGATCAATCCTTTGTCCCGGAGCACCTTCATCACGTAATGCCGGGGCACCAGCCGGCGTTCCAGACTGTACATCAGGATTGTTGGCCTGCCCTGAATGTACTTGGTATCGACGCCGACCACATTGGTCAGGAACTCACAGGTGCGCTGAATCCTCTCCCTGGAGCGCCTCAGCACCAACGGGTTCCTTTGCACCATTCTGGCAACCTCAGCGTCTGAGCACCCGAGAATCTTGGCCATCATCTTGAGCTTAGAGGCCATGGTCTCCGGGCCGACGCCCGACACGGCGGTCACAGCCTGCCTGAACAAAAGCGTGTTGCGGGGCACGCCCATCTCATCGGCACGCACGAGGATGGCCCTGGTTCTGTCCGGGTTGCCGGTGAGCAGCCTCGGGTTGGCCACGCACAGGTTGCCAATCTCCTGGACAGATAGACCGCACTCCTGGAGCAGCCGGATGTTGGTCTTCACCACCTTGTCGAGGTCGGAGGTGACGAGGTAGAAATTGTGCCTGACGATGCGGAGGAACCTGTCGGGCGAGCCGAGGAAGGGCATCCAGAAGCCGAGCTTCTCGTCGATGTTGAAGTTGCGGAAGGAGCAGGGGGCCACGCGGACGAAGTTGCTGATCTGCGCGGCGGAGAAGCCGTAGCTGCGGAAGCGGTCCACGCGGAACCGCAGGGTGTTGTCGACGCTGCAGCTGAGGATGCGCGGGTCTTTGGCCACGAGCAGCTGGATCTCGGCCTTGGAGAGGCCGAGCGCCGGGCCGGTGAGGAAGGACAGCACGGCATCGGCGTTGGAGGACGATTTCCAGTGGGAGATACACTTAGCGGCGTTCGCGGCTTGCTCCCGGGTGAGGCCGCAGGTGGAGACGAGGTAGTCATCGGCGGCGAAGTGGCCCGGAGAGTAGGTCGCGGCGGCGGTGGAGAAGAGATCGCGCTGGAGGGAGAGCTGTATGAGGGAGGCGGAGCGATGGAGAGGAAGGAGATGTTCTTGCAGACGAAGGGAGAGGTGTTTTTGGAGGCGGAGCATGGCGGCGGCGGCGGCGGCGGTAGTGCTGCCAGTCTCCGACCTCTTCTGATGCGCCCCCCGCACCGTTCTAAACTGTAACCATGAACTATCATGGGCCTTCACCGCGCCTACTTTGGGCCTTCACAAGGCTATGCTAGTGCCGGGATTCCGGCCCAATCCACCTGGAAGTCACGTGCCTTCAAACGGAGGAACCCGTTCGCCTCGCCTCGTCGACGCGCAGCGCGCCGCCTTCGGCCCTTCGCCAGTTCACCCCAACACCACAGGCCACGACCAATGCGTTGCCGCTCGCTGCCACCGCCACCGCCACCGCCACCGCCCACCGCCCACCGCCTACGCTGCCGCGCTGAGCCGCTGAGGGTCCCAGACTCCCAGTCAGGCGCACCGAGCGCAGAAGCCGCCATGAAGCTGGTAAGCACCAAGCACACTCCTCTTAGTCGCAGGTGAAACCTTCGGACTTGACTCTGACCCTAACGCGCGCCTCCTCGCAGACCTGCTTGTCCGCCAGCGGTGGCGGCGGCGGCGGCTACCACTCGCCGGCGAGCCATCTCCTGGAGCTGGAGGGGTTCCGCTTCCTCCTCGACTGCCCCATCGACCTCTCCGCCCTCGCGGCCTTCGCCCCGGTGCCCCTCGCCGGTGACGCGGCGGGCCTCATCCGCGCGGTGCCGCGCTACTGGTTGCCAGCGGCCGCGAAAGCAGGCGGCGTGGATGCCGTGCTCGTGTCTTCCGCTACGGGGATGCTTGGATTCCCCTTCCTCACCGGGCTCCCTGGATTCGCCGACACCAAGGTGCTTCCCCTGCTTCTGCTTCTTTCTCTTTCTCTCTCTGTGTAGCGTACTAGTTGGAGGGAAGCGGAGACGGAGTCGTTCTCGCTGAGAGCCCCACATACCGCGTAACCGGTATGGTCCCAGACTGGGTCCGCGTGACGCGTCATTCCTGCTGTACGGGAGATGCCGAAGGAGCTGCGGGCGTCGTTGGCTGCTGTACAGAAGCAGTAGCCGACTGTACGGGGGCAGTAGCCTACTGAACAGGGGCTCCGGCTGCTGAGCAGATGCAGTAGCCGATCCTGATTCGTCATGCGTCCGTGGACGCCGGCTGCAGACAAGCTGGATGTCCCGCGGGACAGCCACTGGAGGAGGAGCTGGAGCCGGGGCAGCTGCTGGAGGAGCAGCAGGTGGTGGAGCTCCTGCTGGTGGAGCAGCAGAAAGTACAGGGCCGTGGAACAAGATGGCGGGGTCGTCGATCAGCTCCTCAATGAAACTGGGATGTGACGGCCCAGCAGCAGAGGGCAAAGGTGTAGGACGCACTGGCACTGTAGTACCTACAAGCAAAAAAATCCAGGTCGCTTGGCGAGGACCTGGAGGGGTAAAGCCCAAAGGGAAAACAAGTTTCATCGAAGACCACATGGTGAGAGATGATGACGCGCTTAGTGGCCATGTCGAGGCAGCGGTACCCCTTGTGGGAAGATGGATAGCCGAGGAAAACACATGCTGTGGAGCAAGGAGAGAGTTTGTGGCGAGCCGTGTCGATCAAGTTCGGATAACAGAGACACCCAAAGACACGTAAGTGGGAGTACTCGGGAGATTTATTATGGAGGAGAGTATATGAAATGCCGTGGCGAACAACGGAGCATGGACGCCTGTTCAGAAGGTATGTGGCTGTGGCGAGCGCCTCAGCCCAGTACTGAGCAGGCATGTGTGCATGGAGGAGCATCGTGCGATTGATGTTGTTCAATGTGCGAAGAAGACGTTTAGCCTTACCATTTTGTGGGGAGGTATATGGACACGAGAGGCGTAAATGAATACCACGGGAAGCAAAGATAGTATGGAGGGTATTGTTTACGAACTCAGTGCCGTTGTCGGCTTGGACAACTTTGATGGAAAGACCGAATTGAGTGTGGATATAATTGCAAAAATTTGCAATATGTATGGAGACTTCATATTTGTGAGTGAGAGAAAGGTCCAACAGAAATGAGTAAAATCATCAAGTAAAACGAGATAATATTGATACCCGAATACACTTGCAACCGGGGATATCCATACATCACAGTGAACAAGTTCAAAAGGCATGGAAGTATATGAACTGGAATCTGAAAAAAGGTGGCACACATGTTTGCCAAGCTGACAAGAATAACATAGCAATTGCTCTACTTTATTACAGCGGATGGACGCATTACGACGAAGAATGTCGGTGGTGGCGGAGCTGGGATGACCAAGGCGGTGATGCCAGATGTCGGTGGAGATGGCAATCTTTGGCGTGTGGAGCGGAAGATCTGGCGAGGAAGGTGTAAAGATCACCAAAGCACTATTGCGGTGAAGCATCACGCGTCGGTCGATATCCTTGATAGAAAAAAACAAGAGCGTCAAATTCTATAGAGCGATTGTTGTCTCTAGTAAATTGACGGACAAATAGTAGATTGCGAGACTAGAGATGGGACAACTAAGACATTATTAAGATGAAAATTGGGCCATTGGTGTATGAAGAACAGACTTGCCACGACATGAAATAGGAAGATGTGCACCATTGCCAACTGTAATGGAAGAGTGAGGAGGAGGATGATGAGAGAGGAGTATACCATCTGAGGAGCTCATGTGGGAGGAGGCACCGGAATCCAGGACCAGGGATGCTGGCCTTGGAGATGCATCTGATTGAGTGCAGCGACAAGACCATCCTAGTTCCACATGGGAGCTGGTGGAGAGACGTGGAGCGACGCAAATGTCGTGGGGGGCGCGGAGGTGCGAAGGTCGTGTGAGCCTGAGGAGGAGGGGCGCCAAGCACGCCGGCGCCCCGGCTCTCCTGAGCCGAAGGAGGGCCCTGTGGCGCCCATGGATTGTAGCAAAGACAGGGGCCCATGGGGCGGTATGGACCAGAATGGGCACGCCGCCCATGTGGCTTCTTCGCGTGAGACCCATTGTTCAGTGGCCGGCCCTTGCCCTTGCCCTTGCTGCCCCTTCTTTGCTATTGCCACCGCGCCCCTTGGTCTGGTGCTGCCATAGCCGATCACGTGTGGGTTGTGTGGACCTCGAGTTGGTCGTGGCGGCGAGAGCACGCACTTGCTTTTTTACCGAAAGCTGGTGTGCCAGAGCCAGTGGTGGTGAGAGAGACGGCGATCTTGGGCGATCGTCTTTTCGTCATTGGCGAGACGAAGGTCCTTTAGGGCCAGCATGTCATGGGCCCTGGCGAATGTGGGAAGGACAACGAGTTGGCGATGTCGTCGGCGGTGTTGGAGAAGCGAGGATTGAGGCCGCGTAGAAGGGTGAGGACGAGCTGCGAGTCCTGGACAGGATGGCCGACGTCGCGAAGAGCGGCGGCCTTGATCTTCAGTCGCTGGCAGTATGCCAATATGGTGCTGTCACCTTGCACCATGGAGTGAAATTCATTGAGGAGGAAGATGGCGTGTGGCTCCCGGTTGGCGCGGAAGATCCCTTCAATGGCCAACCATAGATCACGGGCGGTGGGATCGGCACCGTCCATGGCGAGGTCGAGGACGGAGTCGTCGACGGAGCCGGAGATCTAGCCCTGGACGCAGCACTCCGCGGCATCCCACTGAGGATCATCAGGACGAGGGGGAGCAGAGCCATCGATGTGGGAGCGAAGGCCGAACTTGCCGCACAACGACTTGAAGAAGAATGCCCACTTGGAGTAGTTGGATTGCAGGTCTAGCGTGAAAGGGATGTGAGACTTGACGTTGACCGTGGCGTAGTTGTGAGCCACGATCGGGCAAGCGATCTTTGGTGCTCATGGCGACCATGGTTGGGGTGCCGGGCTGTGAAGGGGGTGCTCTGCCGGCCGGTGGCGAGGAGGAGGAAGAGGCCATCGGAGATGAGCGGGGAGTAGAAACGGTCGGTGGTGGGTGGGCCGGGTGCGAAGGAGACGCGCAGCAGTTGAAGGCTCACTTGTGCGAGAAGAATGGTCGCGTGTGGGAAGGTGCGATCAGGGAGAGTCGCACGGGAGGAAAGGACAGGAAAATAGGATCTGATAGGATGATACCATGTAGAGACACACCTCACACCCAATATGGGGGGTGACCTTCATATATATAGCCAATATGACTGGGTATACAAGGAATACAATCAAGTATACATAGCAGGTGCTAATCATAGCTAATCACACATAGACTTGCCTAATAGCCCCAAGTTACGGTTCAGGCATTTCAATAGCTGCTTTTCAAGTACTCATATTCAAATATAGATCTCTAGGTATATCCTAAGCTTTCAAATCTTTTTTATTGCCTCTCCCCATGTCAATTTCGGTCTTTCTCTATCTCTCCTCATATTATTAGCTTGGTTTAGGACTTCACAATGCACTGGTGCCTCTAGAGGTCTCATTTGGACATGGCTAAACCACCTCAACCGATGTTGGACAAGCTTTTCTTCAATTGGTGCTTCCTCTAGGCGATCATGTATATCATCGTTCTGAACTCGGTCCATTCTTGTGTGACCGCAAATCCATCGCAATATACGTATTTCTGCAACATTTAGTTATTGAACATATCAAATCTTTCTAGGCCAACATTCTGCTCCATACAACATAGCCGGTCTAATCGCCATTCTATAGAACTTGCCTTTTAGCTTTTGTGGTACCATCTTGTCACAGAGAATGTCAAAAGCTTGTCGCCACTTGATCCACCCTGCTTTGATTCTATGGCTAACGTCCACATCAATATCTTCATCCCTCTATCGCATCGATCCCAGATACCGAAAGTGTATCATTCTTAGGCACTACTTGACCTTTCAAACTCACATCTCCCTCCTCTTGTACAACTCCGCTAAAGTCGCATCTCATGTATTCGGTTTTAGTTCTGCACAATCTAAAACCTTTAGACTCAAGGGTCTACCGCCATAACTCTAGTTTCCTATTTACTCCAGCCTGGCTTTCGTCCACTAACACTACATCATCAGCGAACAACATACACCAAGGGATATCCCCTTGTATGTTCCTGGTAACCTCATCAATTACCAAGGCAAAAAGATACGGACTTAAGGCTGACCCTTGATGAAGTCTAATTTTAATCGAGAAGTAATTTGTGTTACCATCGTTTGTTCGAACACTAGTCACAACATTGTTGTACATGTCCTTGATGAGACACAAGTACTTTAATGGGACTTTATGTTTGTCCAAAGACTACCACATAACATTTCTTGGTATCTTGTCATAAGCCTTCTTCAAGTCAATGAAAACCAAGCAGAGATCCTTCTTTTGTTCTCTAAACCGCTCCATAACCTGTCTTATTAAGAAGATTGCTTCTATGGTTGACCTTCCGGACATGAAACTAAATTGGTTTGTTGATATCTGCGTCGTTCCTCGCAGGCGCTGCTCGATGACTCTCTCCCATAACTTCATAATGTGGCTCATCAACTTAATTCCCCGATAATTAGTATAACTTTGGATATCTCCCTTGTTCTTATAGCTTGGTACCAATATGCTTCTTCTCCACTCCTCAGGAATCTTGTTCGATCGAAAGATATTGTTGAACATCTTGATTAGCCATACTATAGCTATATCCCCGAGACATCTCCACACCTTGATTGGGATACCATCAGGGCTCATCGCTTTGCCCCCTTTCATCCTTTTCAATGCTTCTCTGACCTCCGATTCTTGAATCCTCCGCACAAAGCGTCTGTTATTGTCATCAAACAAGTCGTCTAGCTGAACGGTGGTGTTCTCGTTCTCACCATTGAACAATTTATCAAAATACTCTTGCCATCTATGTCTGATCTCATCCTCCTTCACCAAGAGTTGCTCCCTCTCATCTTTTATGCACTTGACTTGGTTGAAGTCCCTTGTCTTTCTATCGCGAGTCCTAGTCATCCTATAAATGTCCTTTTCTACTTCCTTTGTACTCAAACGTCAGTAAATGTCCTCATAGATCCGCCCTTTGCCTCACTCACCGCTCGTTTTGCAGTCTTCTTTGTCACCTTGTATTTCTCTATGTAATGTTGCTCTGTTGCTAAACTGCATAAATCTTTGCTTGCAGCAAGGAAATGATGCTGAATTGAGTCTTAAGCCTTTTATGCCCTTGGCAATTCAAGTCCTTGAGTGTTCTTTCCTTTCTGGCGTAAGGTATGTTATAATTACAAAAGGTTGTGCTTCTGATGGTTGTGCTTTTTATCTCTCACGAAATCACTATTCACGCCCCGCCGAACGATTTTTTTCGTAGATTATACGTCGAAGAAAAGACAACTTTCTTGATAACAGGGTGGGAAATATTGATCCATTACTGGGAGTGCTCAAACCGAAGTTTGTAATGGTACGACAGTCCTTGTTTCCAGCTACCTTAAGTTGTCA
This sequence comes from Miscanthus lutarioriparius, assembly GCA_904845875.1. Lineage (NCBI taxonomy): Eukaryota > Viridiplantae > Streptophyta > Magnoliopsida > Poales > Poaceae > Miscanthus > Miscanthus lutarioriparius. The sequence continues at coordinate 10,766,400 of CAJGYO010000006.1, read as the reverse complement.
ATCCTTTCCTTATGGCCCACTTTATTATGCAGCTTCCTGAAGGTTTTAAGTCACGGTATTCAATAAAGGAGGTGCCATGGTCATTCCTCTATTACTCCAAGGGCAAGACCATCGAGCTCCCAAATTTACGCGAAGATTTTGAGGTGCATTTTGCAACTGATGTTGCCTTCAGATTGCAGCCTAGGCAACTGAACGAAACCACTGCAGTGGCAAGATTGAGAACAAAACTGCTTGTAAGCAGTGGACGGTACCAGCTGGCTTCTGCAGAAAAGCAATCATATCAATCAAAGCGTCACTTGCTACACTGTAGCACTATTGACCCAGGTAGCTTGCTGTCAGCGTTGCAAGAGAATGTTCTGTTCTGATTACTAGTCCTGGAGATGCTTTGGTGAAGATAACATCTGATAGGACTGTTATATACTGCGACAATGAGAGAACATCCAATCAAATTTATGATTCACTTAGCAGTGTTTGTAAAGGGATCTGACTGCATAATACTACACGTGTAATTGTTCGTCATGGAATTTTGCGTGTGTGAAATTGTGAATTGCCATAAGGTAGTAGTATAGTGATTGAAAAAGGGTTCAGTTTTTTATTCTAAAAAAAGGGGGAATTCCTTTATGAAGCATGTTTTTCTGACTATTGATTTCTGGGCTCTCATGGCTCAATCTGCTTGTTGGGCCAGCTCCTGGACCGCCTGGCCTGAAAGCTTGAGGCGTCTCCTTCGAATGGTCGATCCCAACCTTTCCCCTTCCACCGCCCGCCGATGGCCGCCTCTCGCCGCCTCGCGCGGAAGCTGCCGTCGCTGATCTCCCGGCATCAGCGCCTCATCTCCCCGGAGACTGACGCACCTGAACTCACCGAATCCCCCACCACCTCCGCATCCATCCCGCTCGACCCCTCACTGCCCGTCCTTCCGCTCGCCGTCTCGCATCTCTCGCCGCCTAACCCGCTCCCGGTGCTCCCCTCCGCTCACGCCTCCTCCCCCGTCTCTCTCTTTCGTCTCCTCCGCCGAGCGCGCCACCACCCGCGACTCGCTGCGCTCGACCTCCACATCCTCCTGGCCGCGGCCGACGCGTCCTCCGCTTTCCGACCCGACCACGGCCTCACGTCCCTCCTAGCCGCCCGCCTCGCGGCTTCCCGCCGCCTCCCTTCGCTCCAGCGCCTCCTGGAGCTCGTCCTCACCCGCCCCTGCCCCTGCGCCGACGACTCCATCTTCGCATGCCCCGAGCTCCTCCCCACCCTCCGCAAGGCTATCATCGCCTTCGCCGCCTCCGGCGACATCCCCGCCGCATCCCAAGCACTCGCCTCTCTCCGGCGCGTCGCTGACTCCCCACTCCCCGCCGAGTTCTACAACATCATCCTCCACGCTCTCTCCCGCCTCCGCCGCCACGACGATGCCATCCGCTTCTACGGCGAAATGACCTCCGTCCACCGCGTCAACCCGGATGCCTACACATTCAACATACTCATCAACAGCTCCTGCCGGGCGGAAGGTGTAGACGCCGCCATGCGATGGTTTGGTGAGATGCAGCGCCGGAGCTGTGCACCGACCGGCGTTAGTTTCAACACACTTATGCGTGGGTTCATCAGAGAAGGCAGGCATAAGGAGGGAATAAAGGTGGCACGTGAGATGCTTGAGCTTGGGGTCGGGCTGTCCGTTGCGTCCATGGAGATTTTGATTGGTGGATTGTGCTGTGGTAGCGAGGCTCTAAAGGCGGCTGAGGTGTTTGCTGAGTTTTGGGGGGATGGGGTGGTGCCAGAAGGGTTTGATTGCTTTGAACTTGTTGACACTCTGTGCCGTGGTGGGAAGGTGGACAGAGCAGTGGAAGCTGTGGACATGGTATTAGAGAGGAATATGAAATGCTGTCTCAGTGTGCCTGCTGGCGTTACGGTTTTGGAGTGTCTGATGAAGGCAGGGAAGCTGGATGAGGTTTGCCGGTTGATGTGGATAATGATTGATCAGGGGATTGTTCCGGATGTAATTTCTTGTAACTGCATCTTTGAGGCGCTTTGCGAAGCTGGGAGGACAGCTGATGCCAACCAGCTAAGGGTGTTCGCTAAGGAGAAGGGTTTTGAGGCTGATGGTGAAACTTATCGTGTGCTGGTGCAGGGATTTGGGAGGCAGGGGAAAAGAAAGGAAGGGAAGGCTGTGTTGGACGAAATGCTTGATTTAGGATTTATACCAAACATTGCCTCTTATAATAGGCTTCTTGGTGGCTTGCATAAGTGAAGATCTTTGTGGTTACATGAGCGCTTCTCGGGGCATGTGAGAGCACCAGACTGGAAGTATTTCGCTGGATGGAGATGCCTGATGAGCCACTGGTGTACATAGCTGCATGGATATAAGATGCAAGTTTGAAATGAGGTATTGTTTTGATTATGTGCTTCTATTGCACATAACATTACTTTATTGCATTCCTGTTCATTCTTTTGGCCGTGTTGACTCCACCATATCTACAACAATTTATCATGGAAATTTCCAAGCTTCCAACATGGCATTTCCATTAGTTATTGAGATTAATTTATGAAAAAAAATGTTTAATTGCCATGGATGAATTTTGAAGGCCTATCTGTTTGGAAGCAAGGTCTATTTATCAGATTTTTGTGTCGCATTTTTCTGTCATCTTGCCAAACCATTCAGTGCAAGGTCTGTATGGATAGAAAATGTCTTATTCCATCAGTGATCTGTGTATGTTTTCAGGGAGCTACTAAGAACTAATCAACTTTGCTTATGTTCCAAATTCGTTTGGCCTAACTAGATAGCAACTAAGGTAGGGCACTAGGACTTGAATGACATCGTTTTACCGAACTATGTACCTTACCGGCATCTTTCTTATGCCCGGTGCCCCCCAAATATCATGCCTGCCTGATCTCCCTATATTAGGATATTTCAATGCATTAGATCAAGAAAAGTAATAGTAAGGTGGAAGATCAATGACCTCGTTAGGATACTGTCTTCCTATTGTTTTCTTATGTGCAGCCTCTGAACATATTAAGTCCACCTAATGTGCGAGTTGGAGTCTTATACTGTTATGATATTTGGACAGTAGATATGAAGCTAATATGATTGCCCCAAATTGCAGAAAGAGGAATTGCTACGGTGGGAGTGGGACTGCTTCAAATGTAGTCTTGCAGCCGTCACTATGAAATGATCTAGGATGTGAAATATTTGAAAAATGTTCTACAAGAAAATTATTTATTGGCATGCAGTGAACATTGGAAGAGAAACTTCTCAAGGTTTGCAGGAGGCAATGCAATGCTTCCGTTTAGATTGAGAGATCACTTGGATTGATCCGTCTAAGGTTGGTGTTTTTTGTCTATTTAAAGTTGAGAATTCAAAGGGATTAATGTTGCATGAAAATTCTGTCATAAAAATTTTATTAGCAACCATTTGCCCCCAGATCTTATTTCCTTGTCTCCACTCGACAATGGTCATCTTTATCGTCATATATGAATTTTAACAAGGTATATCATGTCAACTTGTATTGACGTTCATGTGTTTTTGTGTCAGTCTCTTAAGGCATATCCAGTGGTTTGTCTAGAGATGATGATATCCTTGATGTTATCATAATATTTGTCATCAACCAGTGTTTGGAAGTACTTACCATCGATTGGAAATCCCTTTCTACACTGAATAGATGTGTCACTTCACACTTGTTTCACATTTTTGCTGTTATGCCATACTTTACAGAAGTGCCGTTTGCTCGTGGGCCTTGACAGAGGAGGATCGAGCACTCAGCGGCACTACGGGATTTCCGGATTGGTAGCCCTGGCACCACTGCCCGCCGGGTGCGTCGTTGTGGATGGTCACTGTGCTGGTGGTTGGCCTCCTTCCAGCGGCAGCATGGATTCAACTTCACCTGACGTTATGTCTTAGGAACTGCTTCCGGACCAGCTGGATTGCTTGGTTCTTTCCAGAGATTGCTTTGTTCTTGCCAGAGAGGTGTCGCAATGCCAATGGGATGGTACAACATGGTTGTCGGTCAAGGCTAAGATTGCAAGGTTGTTTAGTACCGGAGACGTGCGTTTCTGGAGGGACAAGGGAGGTATCTCTGAGTTAGGGACAAGGGAGGTATCTCTCAGTTTGGCAAATGGAGAGGCAATGACGCAATCTATTGCTGGGCATCTCTCTGACGCGCTTCACTTCACAAAGCATCTTCTCTGCATTGCAGGCGTAGACAACCAACAAGTCGACAACACACGATTCGTAGTGTGGATTCACTTCTTCATAGCTCATTAGATCCAACCGTCCAAGCTGTTGCCTGGCTTGATTTCTGGACACATATGTCACTGGTTCGATCTCTGATTCCATTTATTTAAAAAAAAATAAAACTGCAAGAATCCCAATTCCCAAATGTGTTTTCAATAAAAAAAAAAGCTACTGTAGAAACCAAAATACACGAGAGCTGTTCTAATAATAACTCTATGTAATGTTAGGAGCACGCTGCACGCGCGAAGCATTATTATTTTTTCGTCACATAACTGATCGGTTGCTTCGCGCATGTACCTGAAAATGCCTTAGCGATTTGAACAGCGCGCCCTGCGGAGGGCGCCCGCCGGCGGCGGGTCGAGCCAGAGCGCGCAAATCGGCCTGACCGTGTACCTGAACGGGAGCCAGCGGCCGAAGTTGAGCTGGACGTAGAACTTGCCTTGGAGGTGCATCTCCACGAGGCCGCCGCCGGTGGTGACGTTCTTCCACACCTCGGCGTCGTCCTGCGTCATGACCACCTCGCTGACCACCAGGTGCACGCTCCGGAGGGCGGAGTCGCCGGGCTTCTGGTACAGCGGCGGCCACACCGCCTGCGTCCCGATCAGCCTCCCCTGGAAGTAGAGGTCCAGCTGCATGTAGCGCAGGACGACGTCGACCTTGGTGTTTGGGTTGTAGATGGCCGCCAGCACGTAGAGGTCGGAGTTGAGCGCCTTGCCCAGGTGCGGCGGCGGGAGCTCGTCGATGTACCCGGCGTTGAGGGTGGCCGTGCTCACGTGGATCCGGGGCGCCTTGGGGTGGTACAGGAGGTACACCACCAGTATGGCGAGGCCGATGCAGACCACCAGAAGCCAGAACAGGATGCAGCACAAGGTGAAGCAGAACGCCAGTGGCTTCCTCGCGTTCTTCTCCTTCCTCAGCATCGCCCAGTTCTTCGTCCCGGACGGCGACTGCTTCGAGGCACACCAGGCTGCTGATGCTGACGTGGCTCCGGCTTCGGTTGCGGATGCTGAGGCACACCATGCGCTTGCGGCGGCGGCGCTGGACTCCCACTCCCACCCGGCATCGGCTCCAGCGTGCTGACGCGCTCGATGGTCTTAATGGACATTGAGGGCCACCGCGCCGTGGCGGTAGCGGTGCCGTCTCGTTCTGCAGCTTGCTGACGCGCTCGATGGTCTTATTGGTCTTCAGGCCACCCGGCCGGGGTAGTTGCGGTGCCGGTGCTCCTCCCGACGAGTCGGGGACGTCACCGGTCGGCGACGCAGCTGTTCCGGGGCTGGGGATGCTGCCCCGTGGTGGCAGCGCCCCTCCCGCTGCTGCGGAGTGACTTGCCGCCTGCGGCGGTGCAGCTCCTCCCAGCCAGGCACGGCTACCCCAGCGCCGCGTTGGTTTTGACGCCGGCGGTTCCTCCAGGCCGCCTCCGAGCGGGTTCTGTCCGTACACCTGTGCCTGCTCGTCGGCCGCCGGCTCTTGTCTCCTCTGTGACACAGGCTTGTAGGTCGGCCTGGGGGGCTCTGTGCGCACCTGGGGCCGGGCAGTGTCCCTGGCACCGTCGCTCTGCACTGTTGCAAAGCGAATGCGGCCGGTCCCCGGATGAGGCGGCGCCGCATCGGCTCCGCGAGCACCGATGGCGCCGTCCCCGCCGCCCGCCTGCGGTGTCACCGGCTGCTTGCTCATGGCTATAGCTGGGCAAGAGCAGAAGCAAGCAAACGGAGAAGTACCAGCACTATGCAAGAAGGGAGTGACGGAATGGAAAGGAATCAAGGAGTGGTGTTCCAAGTGAGCGAGGATGCAGTTGGCACTTGGCACTTACAAGAAGACGAAGCAGAGGAGGAAGAAATGGGCGGGAGCGAGAATTTTGGAGGGAAAGGGGGGCAAGCAAGGAATCGTTTGATTTGTAACCAGGGCAAGCAACTTAGCCACGCTCCATCTGAGCTGCTTAGTTATACTACTAGCAGCACCACCGTGTAGGCTGTAGCCAGGAATTTTGCGTTGGCTTGGCAAGAGAGCTTCCTTGCCACCGCCGAAAACCTTCCTCCATCTGAGCACTCTGCTTGCCAGCATGTACTGTAAAAAGCACTTTCTGTCGACGGCCATGGGGATCGCCATGATCCATGGAAATCGTACTGCTTTTCTGATGTTTTGATGCCGTTTTTCTTCGCGGTCTTGCTTGACAGTTAAGGCTGTGTTCTTTGGTCTGGGATGCAAAGGTTTTTGTTTCTCTGTATGTACGTGACGCATTCGGCATTCGTATGCCAATGAAGAGCTCACGTACACAGCCCATGTGAGCCCACTATACTGGGCTCCCTTTTCCGCTCCAAGCCGAACCGGAAGATCTAGGCCATCATGGCCCAAAGGTCCACACGGACGTCTCGCCTCCCTCTTTCTTCCTTTCCATTTCCACTCCGCGTCGCCACTTCGATTCGGCTGATTGCGCCCCCCACAAGCCACAAAACCCTCTTCCAGGACCAGAAGCAGCGCGGCGGAGCGGAGCGGAGAAAGCGCTGTCCGGGAATTGGGTGGCCTTGCCCCCGTTCGCAGGCCATGGGGTTCGAAATGCGGCAATGTGGTGCCACTGGTGCGGATCACTGTTTCCCTTTTGTTATTATGCTCTGGTCTTTGTAAATGATGCTTGATTGCGATCGTTCTTTTCTTATTGGAGTGCGTCGCATTGTTAGTCTGTTTTTTAGTAGGACATGTTGGATGCAATGCACTAAACGTAACGTGACCTATTCAAACAGTCCGATCCCGACGTACTCCTTACTCCTTAGGGCTCGTTCGTTTGGGGCAGTTTGACAGCAGGATTCATTCCTGCTGATGAAATCTTATACAAATAAACTAACGATTCCGGCCGGGAATCGTTCCTGGCGGTGATTCAGGGGGAAACGAACGGGCCCTTAGGGTTCTGATCGATGCAGGGTTCCCTGGTGATCCTTTATGCGATTGATCTATGCAGGGTTCCCTGGTGATCCTTTATGCCATTGTTTAGTGGGGTGAGGGTTTTCATAACCATTTCGTTATATTTGGTATCTCCTGCGCGAGTCTTATACTGTTTGAACACGACTTATCTGGGGCTACAGTGAATTTGTGTTGCACCTTCCTTGATTCTTCAGTAAAGTTCCGGCATTGGTGTGATTGAACCATAGTTTGATGAACATACGGTTGGATGATTAGTTTAGTTGTTGTGCTAGTGATAAGCTGGCAAGTTTGAGGGTGACAAGCTTAGATTATAAACATAAGGTTTCCAGGAACGATCTTGTGGTGCCATAATGTAATGGTGCTTGTGTAAACCTAAATCTGCAATTGCTTTAATGCCTGTACTTTTTAACCTTGATTTATCATTAGTTTGTTTCTTTTGCTTTCAAGCTTTGAATGTTTTATGTTGTATATGGAAATGGGCACTGCCAATGGTCTTGTTTTGTGTGGATAAATCTTTTTAATACCATGTTTCTAGTAAATTGTGACCCCCATATATAACTATGGATGCTAAAGTCTATACCCTTTTTTTTGGTTAAAAAACGTACTAATATTTCCAGGAGTAGTAGTCAGACCTGGAGAGACTGTGAAGTGTGACCCAGGGGGTCTCTTTTGTCATATTTCACAGGTCAGTTTTACAAGTTTTTAAATGGCTGTGCTTTCCTTTTGGTTTATTTGAGGGTAGATCCTATTTATTTACTGTTTGTCTGTTGGAACTGTAATACACAACAGATAGCACTACAGGCTGGCAAGGGGAATGAGGATGTGAGGATCTTTATGAAAGTTGATGACAAAGAATTTTTGATCGCCACACTTTCAGATGACAAGTACCCTCACTATAGAACTGATTTTTTTTTGGAGTAGTTGTTTCAGTTGCTGCACAGCTCAAAAACCAGAAGCATCTCTGTTATTGGCAACAACTTCAGCAATCTCGAGAAAAAATATCCTTTCTTTTTTGTTTCGTCCATGCTTAAGAGAAGCTCTACTATGAATTTTTGTTCCTTAACTGCTTGTCCTGTCTTTATCCACATCTGACACTTCTAGCAAACAAGGTAAATGCTGCTTTTGTTCTCGTTGTATAGAGTATCTCTGATATTTTTCTGCCCACGTAACATAATCTGATAAAAAAAATGATGTTTCAAAGAGTGTTCTGCCCATTTAACATAATCTTCATAAAAAATGATGTTTCAGACGATGAATCTTATGAGGAGATTCCATTGGATGTTCCACTATACCCCAGTGTAGATGGTACATCCTTTGTTGTACATAACAATTGTTATTTCAGGGTTAAAACTGTTTGCTTCTTTCGAGTATATGATGACTGATTCAACTTGCCTGATTCATTTATATTTTTGGTTTACACTTTACACTGTGATTATTCTTCTTGTATCGTTCACGAAACTACTTATTTGAGCTGCCAAGTGGATAGAATCATACACTTGTTTAACATTGTTTACATTCAGTTGATAAGAGCAAAGAAGCTGGAAGCAGTGCAGAGAAGCTTGCTGCACCGCCAGGGCCTGCTGCTATTCAGTCATCTACCTCGAAGGAGACAATGGATCCTGGGAAACTGCAAACTGATATTGGCTCTGATGATGATGACAGTGATGAAGACTATGTTGATTCAGAAGAGGGTGAAACTAGTGATGATGAGGTTTGTTAAACTGTGACACAGCTACTATTTTTTGAATATTTTAGTTATTGCTCTCGTCCTTCTATAATATCTATTAACATAATGGTAAACGGATTCAGTGAACAACCAAGCGCTGGTCACTATAAATTATTACTGAAACTCTGAAAGATTGTTAACCAGGGGTCATCAGGCAGTTGGGCTAAATTTCTTATGTGTATGGTTCTATGTTTTCCCTGTATTTATTAAACTAGTACTGTTTGTGGATATGTTATCCGATTACTGAATAGTAAACCTAGTGGTTGATCATGGAACTTATACCTTGTTCATGACTGAAATTGGCTCTGTTATTATACGCATTAAGTGGAAGTGATGGGTTCCATCTTCCATGACTTTAAGTCCATCCTTTGTGTAGCGCATTACATTTTACAAACACTAGAACAACATGTATTCGGATTTTTTTTTGCATGATATGATTGGTGTTTTAGGATTTCAGTGATGACCGAAGGTCCCAGGTTTGATGCCAGTGAGAGTTCAAACGACAGATCCGATGAAGACTCTCTCTGCACTTGGTACGTCCTTTATGATATGATTGGTGTTTCAGGATTTCAGTGATGAGGATGCTAGTGAGAGTTCAAACGAAGATGATGAAGACTCCCCAAAGGTGTGAGATTGTTCAAGCTGACCTTTAATGTTGTCATTGCTCATTATTTTTATGATATCCTGAAACTGTATCTATAATCCATTTTGACATATGCAGTGCGCTAAGGATAAGAATAGGCCAGCAGAAAAAACCTTGAAGACACCTCCAGAGAAAAAGGCCAGGATGACAACACCATCTAAGGGCAAGAACACTGATGAGAAGTGTTATTTGTTGACTTGTCTACATTGTTGTTCCTTCCCATGCCACATAAATCTCACCTTCTGATCAACTTTCATGCAGGCAGTGGTACTGGTATGAGAAGTGGCTATGTCCATGTCGCCACCCCTTATCCATCCAAGCTGGTGAAGAAGACGTCTTCAATCGTTGAGAGGCCTAAGCAACCTACTGGATATGCCTGCAACTCGTGCAGCAGGTAAGTTCTGGGCCCGTCCATCTGATTTTGCCATATGATCAGCCTGTCTCCATCTGATTTTGTCATATGATATCATTCTTTTCACGCATGTGTTGTAATATATACTGACACACGAGCTTTTCTTCATATCCAGGACTTTCAATTCCTACATAGCTCTGAAAACTCACTAGCATCCTCACATGAGCTGTGAAGTTTTTTTTTTTCCCTGAAGAAGCCTGGCTTGGGCACTTGCCTTTGGTAGTGGTGGTTAGGTTTCTGGATTTTTATGCTGGGCTGCGAGTAAAGAAGTTGATTCTCTCGTTGGAGTAGTGAAATGCTATGTTTTAGTACTTTTTTATATATAACTTATGTTTTAGTACTTTGAAGCATGGTCCACGCTATACTAGAGCGTTGGAATTTCGTCGCCAATGTATTGGTTTTCTTCAGCCTTTTCCTTTTCTTGAATATAATGCATGGTGATTCTGTGATTCTTTCCTGTTTCTCGCAAACGAATATTCTCCACCCGTAACTGAGTAACGCCGAAAGGAAAACAAACGATATTTCATTTCCAAATAAAAGGATAAAGAAGACACTGCTTGCAAAACTGAATTCTCGCATTAGTCACGAAACGCTGCGAGCCCACTGGCCAAACGAGAATTCGCGTTCCCAGGAAGCAGTCACAGCCGCTCCCAAAAGCACTCGAGAAGCAAAAGAAAAAGATCAAAGTGGACAAGGCGTTTTTTTTATAACATGTGGACAACAAATGGATAGAACATTTACTACCGATTAGTGACACTGATGAACTCAGAGAATATGTCGACCTTTGGGAGGCAATACAACAAATACCAATAAATAGTGAAGTTGAGGATAATATTCGATGGAGGTGGATAGCAAGTGGGGAATACACGACCAGTAGTGCCTACAATATGCAGTTCACGGGGGCCTACAACAAATTAAGATTAACCCCAATCTGGAAAGCACGTACTGAACCTAAGTGCAGGTTTTTTGCCTGGACATTACTACATCGGAAGATTCTAATGGCGAATAACTTAATCAAAAGGAACTGGTCAAATGATCTTTATGTAAACTTTGTGGAATTGAGCCTGAAACGCCTCAACATCTGTGCAAGGATTGCAGTTTCACAAAGGAGGCTTGGGCAATTCTTCAAAGTTGGTGCGACATCACTCATCTCAGGAATATCGATCAATCTGGCTCTGTCTATAATCACTGGAGAAAGTGTCGAGCCACCTTTGACAAGGTAACAAATAAGATGTTTGATGGAATCATTATATATTTCTGGTGGTATATTTGGAAGGAGCGTAATAGAAGAACTTTCCAACATAAGACAAGAAGACCCAGAAAAGTAGCTAGTTTATGCAAGGATGATATCAACCAATACAATATGGCAATGGTTTCTAGAACGTCCTCGAGTTAGTCGACATGGTTATCAGTTTCTGGCCCCTAAGGGGCCTTTGTTTGTTGTTAGGTGTTAGCGGGTTACGCTTCAGTCGTTTTTATTTCGGTTGAGAGTGGTTTTAGGCTTTTTATCTTATTTTGGTGTTCCTTTCGATTCCGGCTGAAGCGCTCAGATGAATTGTACTAAAACCTTTTTTTTTTTGTCTTCTACCCGTCTAATAAAAATTGGGGCAAAGCTTTTACCGTTTTTTTTTTTAAAAAAGCACTCGAGAAGCAGCTCGGTGCAGAGAAGCCGCCGCCAGCCAGGGACTCCGTGGCGTGCCTTTCTTCCTCGTCGAGACATGCGGAACAGCACTCGGGTTCGTACCGCACGCCGAGATCTCCCTTTTGTTCCTTTTCTCCGATCGCGCCTTCTCTAGTGGATGCTTCACCCTGCTTGTATTGTGTCTCGTTTGATAGTTTGTGCTGGTAATCGGAGATGCTGGATCCAATGTAGAAAGGGTGAGAGGTTTGATCACTCTGTTCATCATCCCGTAGGGTTTTCGTAGATGGCCTTTGTGCAATTTTGCATTTGCATCTTTGTTTGTTGATTGGGGAAAGGTTTTTGTTATTTCCTGGGTGACGCTGGTTCAGTCAGGTTAAGACTTAAGACTACGACTTGTCTTCTACTGTTACTCAGTTGTATGTATTGCTGCTTCCTTCTGTAAATTTCCTGGATTAGTGTGATTTAGGATCGTATTCCATGAATGTAGGATAGGAATGGATGATTTTTTTTAGCTTATGCAGTCTTTGCAGCAGCGCATGGTAAATCAGACTGCTCCGTGACTGACAAGATCGAGGGAAACTAGTCTAGCTTGTAAGGTTTCCAGCTTTTCATGAACTGTAGGAGGTTTCCTATCAAATCAGATGAACATGATGCTGCGATGACATGGTGCTTGTGTGGGCTTCACAAGTTCACATTACGATTACTTCTGATGCTCGTAGTGAACAACTCTGGTTACATTCTTCTCATGATCTTGTATTCTTTGACTATAAATGCAATTGATGTTATAATTGGATGTTAGCACTGCCAATGGCCTTGTTCCCTGAGAAGAAATCTCCTATTTCCTGCAATTTGCGACCACAATAGTTTATCTTAAAGGTATGCTTATATTTCCAGGAGTTGTAGTCAGACCTGGAACGACTGTGAAGTGTGACCCAGGAGAGTTCTGTTTCCATGTTTCATAGGTCGGTTTATACAAGATTTAGTAATAATAACCACTCTTACTTTTGGTGTTTTTTTTTTTTACTTTTAGTTGTTGGCCTACCCCAACTTGTTTGGGACTTAAAGGCTTTGTTGTTTGTTGTTGTTTCAGTTGTTGGCCTTTTGTGTCAATGGACGTGTTCTAAAAAAAAATGGCCTTTTAATGTAGCATTACAGGCTAGCGAGGAGAATGACTGAATGAGGATGTGAGAGTTTTTGTGAAGTTTGATGGCAAAGAGAAAAAGCTTCTGATTGGAACACTTTCAGTTGAAAAGTACCCTCAGTATATACAACTAGTTTGGTATACAACAAGGAGTTTGAGTTACAACACACGTCGAAAACCAGCACCATCTCTGCCCTCGGATTTAAATTTAGCAATTTCTATCCTTTTATTTTACTTTCTTCAATATTTTCAAAGAAGCTCGAGCACAAATTTGTGTCCCTTAACTGCTTGCCCTGTCGTTTATCACATCTGACAGTGACACTGGTACTGAAGAAGGTAGTTCTCTTGTTCTTTCATTACTGGACATCCCTAATGTGTCGCATAAGTAGCATGGCGATTGATGAATCAGATGATGAATCTGACGAGGAGGTTCCACAGGCTATTCCATTATTCACTAATGCACACGATATATCCTTGTTCTACATAACAATTTTGTTTAAGAGTTAAGATTGCTTCGCTTCTCTCTAGTTATGACTGATTCATAGATATACATGTTTAGTTCATGGTGCTATTTATCCACTAACCTCATTGTCTGTGCATCAGAAATCTGCTAAATTAGCTAATATTTGCTCCCATTTGTATCCTTGAAGCACTCGCTTAACATTGTTTACGTTCAGATGATAAGAGCAAAGACAGTAAATGCGGCTTGGAGAAGCCTACTGCCACCGAGTCCTCTAAACCAACGATTAGCTTGGAGGAAACAAAGGATCCTGATAAACCTAAAGCTGATGCTGGGGGCACTGAAGATGGTGAAAGTGATGAAGATTGTTGATTCAGAAGAGGTTGGTATAACTGTATAAGTGATGAATCATGAGGTTATTTATTGCGATACCAATAAATAATAAATAAATTGAGTGGCTAGCCAAAGTATAAGTCATTTTGTTGTATTACTGAAGATAACCTAGGTAATCATGTATTTTGGACCAAATTCCTTGTGTATATGATTACACATTTTTCCTGTGTATGGGTCTATAAATCTGTTATCCATTTGCTAAACCTTGTACCTTGTTCGGTGCGTCGATGCATTTCTACCAGCACTGGATATCACGGGTATTCTGACCATATTATTCATTTGCGTAACATGGTTGATCCTCAAAATTCCAGTGATTAGGATGATAGTGACTCAGTGAGACTCAGAGTTCAGAGTTCAAATGAAAATTTATATCTATATATATACACCTAATAATAAAAAGGCAAAATTTCTACCATATTTTTTTCTGCCTCTTCATCCGCTTACAGAGTCCCTGTAGGACTATCGTCCCGAGATTGGGCGCCTCTGTTCGTGGTTTAGGAAAATGGATCGGAAAATGAAATATAAGAGAAGGAAGGGATCCTGGTGAAAAAGTGTAAGAGAGAAAGATAAGGTGGGAGGATCTAAATTGAATTTAAGAAACTCAGGTATTTCTGATGTAAAAGTACAGCCCATGTTGGACCTGCTGCTGCTGGGCTTGAATCCGGGAGAGTTGCATACTTGCATGTTGACATACGGGAAACGCCCTCAACTGAGTATATGTTTCTTTTCTTAATTACATATTATATTTAGTTCATGGTTTTCGAAATTCACATTTACATAGTTCGATGACGAGAAGCTTGAGACCGTAAAAAAACTACTTTCAGCTGCAATAATTTAAATGACGTTGTGACTGTAAGAACTTTGCTTGAGCCCGTCCAAACTAAAAGGCCTTATTTTTAATAACAAAGATGCAAAATTTTCGACCATTTTTTCTGTCCATCCTTTTTTTTTTATCCATCTCCCTCTAACTGAGCCCTTCCCTAACTATATAGATGTATGCAAATTAGAAATTCTAATCTAAATATAGATTCCCCCACTCCTGAATAACCTGAATAGAAATAGAAATCCTAATCGAAATAGAAAAGGATAAAATTGTTTGATCTTCTTTTTTCTATTTTTCATCTACGAGGCTGCTGAATCAAATAGGAAAAGGATTGATGAGTCCGACTCCTAGACGAGCCAAGAACCAATCGGCCCTGACAAGAAGTCCACGTGCGCGTCTCAATGAATATAGGAAAGAAAATATGCCGGTGGTTCCTTCCTTCGGCAAAAAGAGGTTACATGGCATGCAGGAACGCAAGGCAGCGCCCTCGAGTCCACAAATATTTTTTCCTCGGCACTCGCTGCTTTCTCATTGCATGTGAAGCTAACGGATTTGTTAATCACCACGGTGCCGCAAGCTCTTAATATAGCTCTTTGGCCGCCTACAGCTGACTTACATGAACGTTATTTGCTTTTGTGTCGACTGAAAGTTTGGACTTTGGAACCATAGCGCTGGACAGGTAAGAAAATAATGAGGTTAATTAACATATCATTAAGGGCTAATGAATTTTTATAACTTGCATGTGTTTTGGTTCTTGTGATATGAACATCTGTGTTCCAAACACCCACTTTCTATCCATTTCCTGCAGTTTTCCAATCCTCTGTTTTCCTACTACACTCTCATCTCATTCCTGCGGTTTTATCCATTCCTCTGTTTTCTATTCCTTTGTTCCAAACAGGTCCTCATGAGCGAAAGGACAGGGTAAGGTTTGGAAATAGAAAAAAGAAAATTTTGGTGTCCGCTGGAACATAGTTTCGGGAGTTGAGTCATCTTACATAATTTTAGTTCGTCCAACTCAGTTTTTTCACTGGTAAATACAAACCAACCCAGAAGAACATTATATATTTTTTTAAAAAAAAATTCTAAGAACATTAGATTTAGTTAGAAGCTTGCTTTTACCTTGACGTGAAGCACATATAAACCGTGACTCTTTTTTGGGTTGTTATATGATCCAATAAAATTTAGTTATTATATAGTGTTTGTGCACTACTTATTTCATGTTTGAATTTGCATTGCCTAGCCTTACTTTTGCAAATATTTAACATATTTAACAAGACAATGATGATTATTTCCAAAAGAATTTATTTATTTCATAAAAGACAATAAGATGAAAACAAACACAAATTATGTTAAATGTCCTCCTGCCTCTAAATTTAAAAGTTACAAAGTATAACTATTGTGAATATATATATGGGGTTTCGTTCACACTATTTACTTGACTGTCTACACATGAATATTGTGAGCATAGAATGTATATGCAAATAGAGATCATTGACCAGCTATAAATAGTATTTTTTAAAAAGTCTCGGACCATTGTTAATTGTTTATTCCTTGAAAAAAATGTTCAATTGTTTATTGGACTTGGATATGTTAGTGCTTTTTCTTCCGTTGAAACGCACGGGCATATTTGCTAGTTAGGATGGAGTCTCCAAAGGTTGAACTTTGTAACTTTTCTTAAAAAGAACACATCTCCTTTGTATGATACTCCTGATATTGGTTTTTTATGCAGAGTACTGAAGGCGAATAGGCCTGCGGAAACACCCTTGAAGACACCTCCAGGGAGGAAGGCAGCTCACAGTTCTTCTCCAAGGCACAGGAACCTCAGTTTGTGATGTACTTAACTCGTGTAGCTCACAGTTCTTCTCCGTGGCACCGGAACCTCAGTTTGTGATGTACTTTGCAGGTAGTGGTGCTGCTATGAAAAGTGGCCAGATAAATGTTGCGACCCCTTAAGGTCTTGTTTGTATATCCTCGTATCTACCTCAATCCACATGCGTTAAGGAGATTGGAGTGAAAGTTAAGCTTATTTACATCCCAATCTACCTCAATACATGTGAATTAAGGTGAATTTGAGAGTATCCAAACAAGGGCAAAAAGTGGCCAGATCCATGTTGCGACCCCTTATACATCATCAAAGCAGGTGAAGAATACTTGGTCAATCATCGACAGCTCTAAGACTGTCTCCAACAGCGTACGCATAACGTGACCCATACTCAAAATACGTGGTGCACAGTTTTCTAGCGGCAAAAAGACACGCTCCAACGGAGTAGGCAATCGCACGACCCATTTTGCGTCCGAGGCGACGCGGAACGCAAATAAGCGTCCTATCTTTGTCCCTTTGCGTCTCCACGCAGTGCCAGAGCCACCACCACGATCAGAGCCGGCTCAACGCGGCGGCCGCGTGGCTGCTCCGCCTCACCATGGCCAGCATCGAGGGGGGCGCGCAACATGAAGACCCGCTCCGGCGCCGGGTTGCACGCCGCGCCGCCGCCGACGCGGTACGACCGGAAGGAGAAGACGCGGGTGGCCCCAGATCCGCGCCGCGCCTCCACCGCCGCCAAATGGGGACGACCCGTGCTTGCTCCAGAAGCCGCGGCCGCAGGAGGTCCCGCCGTCGGTGGTGCCTCCTCCAGAAGCGGCAGTCGCGAGAGCGCTTGAGTAGGAAGTCCCTGGCGCCGGCTGTCACGAGCTGCTGCTGGTTCGGGCTGGCTGGCGTAATCTCAGCCTGCTGCTGCTCGGGCCCCGCCGCCGCTTGAGCAGGCGCGTCAGGGTTGGGGAGGGCCACTGCCGGGGTGGTGAGGCCGCCGTAGGGGTGGGGGAGGGCCACCATGGCCGGGTGCCTTGCCCGCTCGCAGGCGCGAGATGAGAGAGGTGCGCTGCCCGCGGACGACGACGGCGAGGCGGGCCCACGACGGGGAGCGGCCGACGCGGCAGGCGGGACCGCAGGGGGGCGTGGGCGTAGCCGGCGCTGCCAAGCGGGGCACGGGAGAAGGAAGGGGAATGGCGGAGGCGACGTCACGGACCTTGAAGAGGAAGGAGAGGTCGCCACCCCCATCTCGTGGTGATGGCACGGCCGAGCGCGGTTACGATCAACCTAGTCATGGAGCGAGACGTCGGGCGCCAGCGAGGAGGGCGTGGCGGGGTGCGTGCCCATCCAGAGCTCGGCGCAGAGCCATCCGTCCCCGTCTCCGTCGCCCATCTAGAGCTTGGCGCAGTGCAGCGGGAGCAGGCTCGGGAGCGGCAGCGCGGGCACTGTCGGCAGGACGGCCTGGTGGTCGTCGGTGGGCGCGATGCGGAGGCTCAGCCACTCCAGCAGCGCGGCCACGGGGGCGAGCGAGGCTGTGGACGACCCCATTCCGTTTACGGCCCTCTTGGCTGTTGGAGAAGGCAAGTTTTGGGTCCGTGACCCTTTCCCTGTACGTGACCCAAACCGTGGAATAGGTGCCGCGTTTAGGTTGACAGTCTAAGCAATCCACTGGCTATGCCTGCAAGTCGTGCAGCAGTAATTTCTCGCCTCTTGTATTTGTATCAGGAGGTCCTTTCCAGTCTTGTTCATGACTTTCTACTGCTCTATCGGTCTGGAAACTCATTGCAAGATAAAGGACAGTGCTCGTAAGTGAAGTAGCATTCATGAACAAGGAGATAATTGTGGGGTTGGAAAGGACTGTAAAGAAGTGTTCATACCGTTGCTGCTAAGGCAGCATCACAATGTCTGAGCCCTATTGGTCTTCGTGAATATGTCTACGGTGCTGTTTTATCTGCCGACAGATTTTCTGCCTAATGGCTAATTGAGCTTTTGTTTAAGAATGATGCATTGTTGCACCCAATTTGCTACCATAATTTGAGATATAATCCCTGATTTTCTTACGTAGGGCATACTGGATTTGAAGGTACAACTTTTTGAATGATAATTAGTAGCATGATAATTAGTAGCGTTTTCTCAGTATATTTTATTTTAACTTCTCAGAGGATTCAATGGTCAAAACTTCGTGCCCATTCCTTGCAAGCCAATTTGCGTGCACAGGATTAGTAAGACATAAAACAAACACCGTAATAGCAAGATGTTAACAAATGTGAAAAAGATACTACTGATTTGCACTAGGCCATTACCAGATAACAAAGATTCTCCCTTACGGGTCACATACTCAATTCAAACATTAGCATCATTCAACGACGACCAAAACTGGGCCAACAGGGCCTGTTCTTATCTTGACGTTTCCTATGTTCTTAACAAAACATACTGGGTATGTTCCAAACTTGACATTTCCCAAGTTCAAAAATAATAAGACCACTAATCAGATGACTACTGGGCAAGTTCCAAACTTGGCATTTTCAAGTTCAAAAATAAAACCACTAATTTTGATAGCTCAAGTAGACCAACCTATAAGGTACAGCACATGCTCTAGGCTTCATGCTTCTTTGCCTTCTGATGAGACTCAAGTGCTGACGCACTGCCAAAAGATCTGGTCCAACAAGATACTATTAGCAAACTATATAATAGCAAATTATAATCATTCACCAAAAAAAAAAAACTATAAACTATACATACTTGTTGCATGACTTGCAGGCATGGCTACCAGATTTGGGGGACTTCTTGTCAGCTGTGGGGGTCTTCGTAGATTTGTCTGCAGGAGTCTTGCTAGACTGCTTTGCAGAATGAGTTGAGACCTTGTCACCTTAGGTAAATGAAAACATAGTTAAACATTAGCATGTTGACGTTACAGATATAGTTAAACATCACATGTTAACCTTACACACCCATTAGTTAGATAAACATTCGCATGTTAACATTACACATCCATTAGTTGAGCTTTATATTAGGTAAATGAAAATATAGTTAAACATCACACGCTAACCTTTCACATCCATTAGTTGGGCTTTATATAAGAACATAACAAGAGTTGAGACTTCACATGTTAACATTACACATCCATTAGTTGGGCTTTATAAGAACATGAAAGGAGCAGCTCACCTGTTTTCTGAGCAGATTGTTCAGACTTAGCCTTCTTACCAGAAAGTGCCTCACCTTCAATTGCTCTCTTCTTGCCAACTACTACATCAGTCTACAATTTAAAGAATGAACAGAATAAATAGGGTGAGACATGACTGCAATAAGCACTAGAGGAAAATAACAACTATCTAGTGCAAACCTTCTTTGGGGTAGGAGTCTGTTCATCTGAATCAGAATCATCACTAGGATCTGCACCACTTGACACTTCATCTTCATCACTGGAGTCATCTTCATCAGACATTTCACTATCACTCTCACTACCAGTGAAGTCATCATCATCATCATCACTAGAAGACGATTCAACTTTTATACCACCCTTCACTGGAACCTTTGTCGCAGAAATTTCTTGGAAAACCAAAACCAAAATAAGTGACACATGCAATAAAACTTGTTTTGCACACTTGTTATGCATAATGAAATTTATAATTGCAATAGAAAAAGAAAACCACTTACTTGGAATTTGATCGGTTTCTAGCTCTTCATCTGAACTATCTTCACCAGAATAAGACGTGAATAAAACCAATGGCGGTTAAGGAAAATAGAGTTACCAAGAAACAAGGCCCAGTTTTAAACAAAAAT
Organism: Miscanthus lutarioriparius; assembly: GCA_904845875.1. Lineage (NCBI taxonomy): Eukaryota > Viridiplantae > Streptophyta > Magnoliopsida > Poales > Poaceae > Miscanthus > Miscanthus lutarioriparius. The sequence goes on along the minus strand of CAJGYO010000006.1, from coordinate 10,746,441 downwards.
CTTAAAAATTGTAAATTTTGATGATCATAAGAAAGGACATAAATCTTGATCTTGAAAATCGTAAGTAAGGATATTCAAACTGAGGAACAGGGGACTTGTAGCCACAGAAGAAAACACTAGCTGTTTTGGAATTGTGTGACAGCTCAAAATCTTTATCAAAGACAAGATCACATGAAATATGAGGATGATTCTCAACTGATAAGGTTCCAAGCACTATTTTCTTATCGTCGATTTTGACAGAGACAATGACATTCTCACTCGCTTTCTTTGGTTCCCCAAGTGCAGCCTGAGCAAAAATATCAAATCAGACAAGGACTAAAAAAGCTCATAAAAATTACAATTACGATGTAGAATCAAATCAGCCAAGGGACCTAAAAAACTCATATAGCATATGCAATTACAATGTGGAATCAAAAATTACAATTACAATGCAGAATCAAATAAGCCCAATGTGGAATCAAATCAAAGGGACCTAAAATTTACAGGGGTAAGGTGCGTAAACCTGTGAAAGGTGAATAACCAAATCATCACCGACTTCGCAAGAAACCGTGGCTCCTGGCTTTACTTCTTTACCTGTATGATTATAAAAATCAATTCTTTAATTTAGTATTGCAAACAAAGAAACAAAAATAGAAAGAAAAAAACTACTCAATGCACTTTCTACCAAATCCAAAAACCAAACAGTGATAGCTAATATCAACAAGTGGCTATCAGATACCAAGCTTTCTTTACAAATTGCACCATACTGACTGGCGGACAGCCACAGAAATCTAACAAATTGCACCATGGCAGTCAACCACAGAAATCTGACCATATCTTTCACACATGACAAAACATATTGGCCAAGTATGAAGATAGTGACTAAGTAAGATGCACAATATCCAACCTTGGTTAAGTCAGTACATAGCCTCAGCAGTGGCCACCAATGACATACCATATATGTACGTATATCTATGAACAGAATATAATCATTCTCGAAGGGGCAAAAATAAAACTTCCATGATACCTGTCCACGGAGACATGGACAACAGACTCATACATATCCTAATTCGAAATTCATAGAACAAATGTAGTGACATCCAAACAACATACTTTTCAACAGGAGTGCTTTACCCAACTAAAAAGAACACTAGCTGTATGATAGATGCCTACAGACAACACAACGAACTGAATCTAACTCCATCGCAGCTTCAGTTCAATTCCAAAAGTAACATAAAGCAGTATATAAACTGACATCTGGACCGGGTATCACAGAAAAAAAAAAGCAATCAGAGACTACCAATGGCAAACGGGACACGGGGGGTGTCTAGAAACGAAAACCGCCTAGTACGCGTAAGAACAGTCGATCGATCGATCCCTCCCGCACTGACCAGAGGGGAGCAGTGGTTGAGAAACCGAGCCGCGAATCGCACTGAGCAGTCGAGGATAGTAATAGCGAGGGGAAAGTGCGAAGTGGTTACCCCAGAACTCCATTGCGCCGACGAGGAAGCGGCCGCGCAGAACCCTAGCCGAGTGGGGAGTAGGAGTCGGAACGGGAGGCGCCGGTGCGGGGTTTAGGGTTTAGCGGCGGAGTCGAATTGTGGGAGAGGGAATTACGGGGAGAGGCCGCTCTTAAAGGGAAGACGGATCGTCTGGACCGTCCGATTCGTGCCCTGGAGATCTGGCCCGTTCGTTGGCGTGTTTTCTTTTCATATATGGGCGTTGCGGCTTTTGCCACCTATGTTTTCGAATCGCAGAGGAAGAGGAAAATGGGGACACGGTCTCACGGAGTTCTTCACCTTGGGCTTGAGGGCCCCACCCAGCCTATTGGGCGGCCTAAATCTATCGTTCTATTTATTTATCTTATAAGTCGTATTTTTTAGTAAATAAATAATATTTTTTTTCAAATAAAAATTAGTTATTTTTTTTCATAATAAATCGCAGTTAATCGTCTTTTCACCGTTACCTAGGCGTGTTTGCAGACCTAGAACTTCCGTTAAAATGGTGTCATGTACTCAGGAGTGTCCCTGTCGTATTGCTTTGCCTTTTGAATGGACGTGTTTGCAGACCTAGAACTTCCGTTAAAATGGTGTCATGTACTCATGTGTGTCCTGCCGTATCGCTTTGGAGAATTTTGAATGGGCGCAGCGGCATATACAATGGCGGCCAGGCGAAGAGTGATACTCTAGACAGAAGACTGCGATCTCAACTTACATCATTCGCTGCCAAAGTGCCAAGCGCCCCTACACCCAACGATCGAACCTGGCCTCTGTCAGCCTTCTTTTTTATGACGAGTTATACAAATGCTTGCAATAATATATGTTCCTCCATGCTCAGTGCTATTTTGTATAACAACTTCGTTCTTACATCGTAAGAATATATCTCTACTATATCAATCGGAATTATACTAAGTCCAAAAAAAACGATTCCCGCTGAAAACCTCCGTATGTATCCAGAAAAATTACGCACAAAAATTCATCTTTATTAAAATAACTAATAAAACACAAGACCGATACGAGGACTAATGTTTCGTGTGTGATGCCATGCTTCTCAGCCCCCGCGCCCTCTCGTCTCACGCCTCACGCCTCACCCTCCCTCCGCCCTCAGCCCCCGCGTCCCCGCTCGCGCCCCAGGACGCCATAACCACGGTTCGATCTCTCCTTCCCTCCTGCAAGTAGGTTTATTTTCTTTTTCGAAAAAAAGTAGGTTTATTTTTTTTCCCGAAAAACGAATCAGCTCCTCTCCCATCCGCGACACGCGACCCCTTCCTGTCCCGCGGCTAGGGTTCCCCATGCGGACGTTCGCGACGGGGAGTCGGCGGAGTCGGCGTCGACGCTGAGTAAGGCGTGGTGCTGGTTGCGGCTGTCCGAGTGTGCCGCCCTGGGACGCCGTCGTGCTCACTGTCGCGCTGAGCCGCCCCGCTCCAGGCCGCACGGTGATGGCCCTCGCGGGGGCGGGGGCGGAGGATATGGCGCGGCCGCGGTCCCGGAAGAGGCGGCGGCCAGGCTTACGGGTCCGGCGGCGGCAACGCGTGGGCACCAACGCCGGGTGCGGGAAGAGACCTCATCGCGCGGTTACTCTTTCCCTTCTTTGCCGTTTTGATTCTGTTTCCATGTGAGGAAATTGTTCCAGCTTCAGTTTTCCCTTCTTTCCTCTTTGATTAATTGAAGTATTCCATCGGATTCTTCCGGTCTCTGTTTCATCGTGTTCTTGTAAAACATCGATGAGCTCTTTTTTCTCTCTTTTCTGATGTGTTGGTGATTTCAGTTGTTTGGTTTTCGTCGGGAACTAAAAAGGCCCATTTAGCTGTTGTCGCCCCAATAGCCGCAATCACCGTGTGATCACGGCCATACTGTTATTTTTTTTCTTGCATTTCTGGTTTGCAGCTGCGGTTTGATTCAGTATTGTCTGGGCGTTTTTTTTTCAATTCATGAAGCAGCATTAGCTGATGGAGATGCGGCTTATTCTTCTTGGGATACTGACGATGGGTACCAGAAATTCATCCAAAAGATGAACCCTCAGAGGGGCGATTTGCAAAAATGGGACTCGAAACATCAGTCATTTGTAGATTTGACGCTGGATCACGTTCACAGACACATGGACCCACTCGTCATCCACCCGAGTGTAATCGTAATCGAGGAGTCAATTTTAAGTGTCATCAATTTTAAGTGTCATTGTTGCAATTTCTCCCCTCAAAGGTAGTACTAACCCAATTCTTCAACAATTTCCTTGTTTCAGAAAAGCAGTTCCTTCCTTAACCTCAATCAATCTTAGCAGTGTGCAAAGTTTTTTCATTGTTATATACTAACATGTTGATTCATATTCTTTTCTGAGTTCAGGGTCACTATTGACCACACCTCACGTCCAAATGCTACAGTTATTCGTGAGTCCCTCAAAAATCAAGTGCTTCTCATTGGTTTGTTTTTCTTGTTTGTGGCTCAAGCTGACATAGATTTTGTTTGAACGATATATGTGGACAGCGCCAACAAGTATGGGATACTGCCGGAGGTAGTGCAGGTCCTCACTGACCTCAAACTCATAGTCAAGAAAGCATACATATCCTCCGACGGAGGATGGTTCATGGATGGTAGGACAAAATGAAAATTGGTTTCTTTTTGTTCCCTTCGTCAAACTGGTGCAACAATTTCTAAGCTGTTTGGTTTATATTCTTGTTCCTGTTCAGTTTGTTGAATCTGTCAATCTCTTCCTGTGCAGTCTATCGGGCCTGATTCTTGCTTTCTTCCCTCACGGAGGAGAGCCGTTGGAGCCTTCCTCCGACTACACCTTGATAGAGCTAACTGGGACTGACAGGCCCGGGCTTCTATCCGAAGTGAGCGCTGTGCTCACAAATCTAGAGTGCAATGTGGTGAATTCGGAGCTGTGGACACAGAACGAAAGAGCAGCTGCCGTCATGCAGGTCACTGATACGAAGTCTGGGCTGGCAATTTTGGATGCAGAAAGGAAGTATGTAGTATTTTTTGTAAGAGAGTTGCTATATTTTTTTTAGGAGAGTTGATACTTTAGTAACTTTTCAGGAACTGGAGAATAGAAGAATATTGTATCTGTCGTTTGGGGCTAATGCCAAAAAAAAGTTTCATGCAATGTCTCGTCGTATTAGCAAAATACTAAACTTTCAGTGCTCAGTTCAGTGCTATGAAAAAACAGCTTTGACAAAACACAAATAGCTAGGTACTTCAAATTGATAGAATTAACTTTAGACTTAACGAGGTCCGTAGCGAGAGAAATATACTAGCATGGGGGTAGTTATTTGTAGTATGCGAGACATGACCTATTATATGCCTTTGTTATGCATGATTGTTTTTCGAATTAAACTATGAAAAAAATATATCATTTGACTGTTTTTATGTGCATTTATAGGAAAATTAAGCTGTTTCCAGAGCACGACCAAATATATGGATAAGAGTATCTCGTGAAGAATCGAGTTTTTCTGTTAATAAGCATATCATTGCCTTGGGTGACAATTTCAGCTCATAGATTTTTCCCGAGTCTGGAAACCATGTGATGCTTATTACTGCATGAGTACACACGTCACGACCACGGCGGACATAGACGGAGTGCCCTCCCAGGCTCGTATCGGCATGCACCTATATATACAGATGAAATGTCTGAATCCACAAGGCAGGAACAAGAGCAACGTACGTACACGGCTACATTATTTTCCTACACCGTCGCAGCGGCCATCTAAGGACAACTGGTTTGGTAATGACATTATTCCAAGATGCCCAAGCAATAATCGCCGGTAAAATTACACCTTTCATAATGGAGCCACGAATTTGTGGCGATTCCTCATACTTCTTGGACTTGGAATCTACCTTGCCGCTGCAGCTCATAGAGCATGAGCAGCGCAGCAGAATCCTGTGAGCTCTTCTTATCCGCACGCCCGTCTCCTGTGAGGCTGATGACATCGCCGTTCGGTATATGCAATGTTATTGTTGAAGCAAATGCGAATCCTTGGGGTGCAACCTTTTGTGAGGAATCACCGGAAGAGGAGCACACACTGATATTTTCAAAAGAGGAAAGATTAGGTACTCGTTTACACAAGCCAACTGCAAACCCAATGTGAAACAGTAGTACCTTGGTTCGACTTTCACAAATTCAAACGTAGGCATTGGCCACTGAAGCTTTTTACACGACTCGTACAAGGATACACGAGGTCCTCCTTTACTCAACTTAACCTTCACAACCACTGCACAAATAAGATAAATGGTTAAACTAATGTGAACTTATACGTGATATGCATAGACGTCAATCTGACAAATATATAGGATGAAAAACAAAATAAAACAACTGAGACAAACACGTACATGGTTTATCAAGAACAGAGCCAGGAGCGGTACTTGACACAGTTAGTTCCTTTTGCCTAGGTGGTGCTACATTTTGTGTGTCCGTAACATCAAGCAAATTGTTCCACTCTGCTTGCATTCTTTGGAATTATAAGTCCCCAACAAGAATACATGTTGAGCTGCTAATGCCCCAAATCAACCAGCATGCATGTAGAATGAATTACCAAAAGAATGGAGCATAAAAGGAAGTACCTCTAGATCCCTGAGCAATAAGGAAGCTGCGTGTGCCTTTGCATCTACTTTGTTCTTCCCACAACCTTGCCTCACAAGAAGCAAGTCCTTGAGTTGTAAGTTAAGAATAGCCATTGAGTCGTCTCCTCGATTTTCGCATTTAATTCCAATAAAGTACCCATTCTTGTCACACCACTCATTAAGTTCTCTGAACGGGGGTAACTCCAAATTCTCAGGTGTAACAATTGGGGAAAGAAGAGGTTTGAAAACCCGCCAAACTAAATCTAAATCAAGTTTGCTATCAATAAGAATAGCACCTGTAATACTTTCTACAATATCACCTAGAACCTGTGTGAAAGAAGACAAAGTGAAATGTCATATTCTAGACAAAAACAATGTTTCAACCAAGGTTTTAAAAACTGTGTTTCAACAGTATCTTTGGGGTCGGCCAAAAATGGGGATTACCACATGGTGGACCTACCAATCACATTTTGTATTTTACTTTCAAGATTTCAACAGTTGACAATTTCAAACTACATGAAAAGCAAGTAGAGCCGGATATATTTCCTAGTTTTTACCATAGAAGTCCAACAGGCTGTAAAGGATGTTAACAAATAGTGCACTAATATGCTACTCCTAAACGAAAGCACATCAGCCTGTTCGGTTGGCTGGTTCGTATCGTTGCTGGTTCGTGAAGAAGTACTGCTGGCTGGTTTGTGTGAGAGAAAAATACTGTTCCGGCTGGAAATTTACGATTGTTTACGACAAGCCACAGCCAAACGAACAGGTGTACAGAGAGGAAGAGAAAACATACTTTTGGCCCCCTAAATGATCCACTGGATAAAAGGCTGGTTCTGTCCATGGATGAACCTTCCAGACTATTCACATATTCAGTGATTTGGTCTTGTAGAAACCCAGAAGAATGTTGTAGAAACTGATGGAGATTGTGCTTTACCGCAACTTGTGCAAAATTCTCATTATTAACTGATGCAGACCGTAATCTGTCAGCTCCCCCTCATCTGTGTCTTTATGACTAAGGAACAAATGGCGAGTTATTAAAATATCCAAGACTGCATCACCAAGGAACTCCAAGCGCTGAAAGTAAAACGTCTTCCGTTAGAGAAAAAGAGATAGAATTGTTAGAGTATTTATTTCCTCTAGCTATTACTTTGTATCGGCTGCCTCTTGGGTTTCTACCCAGTGTGTGCTGCCTAGGTACTCCCAGCTTGTTGCCTGGGACTTCTCCCCTCTTAACTCTCTAGCTTAGCCTCTCTCTATATATATGTAACCCTCTTGTAATCTCATCGTCAAGTAATCTAAGCCTCTTGGCCTTTCTCTATCATGGTATCAGACTAACGATTCCTCTGCTTCCGCTCCTTTTGGTGCCCGCCTCGAGCTGCGCCCGTCCCTTCCTCTCTCTCGCGCGCGCGCCTCGGGTCGCGTCCACCCCGCGCGCCCTTCCTTGCCGCCGCAGCCCGCCTCGGGTCGCGCGCCGCCCAGCCTCAGCCCTTCCTCCCGCCAGCCCATGCGACCTTTCCTGCCGCCAGGCGTGCTGGCTTCCCACCCAGCGCGCCCATGGCTGTTAGCAAGTTATGTTTGCCTCCTAGTCTTTTGTGCCTGCGCCTTGGACTCTGGATACAGCCATGCGCCAGGCTAGGCACTTGTGCTATTTAGTATGAGTTAATTAGGTTCCTAGATTATGTTCACACCTTGAACCCTTGAGTTCTCCTGCCTATATATTGTAATCCCTTGTAATCTGTGATTGATTAACATATACTATTCGAGTTTATCTCTCTCACATGGTATCACGAGTCCGGGTAACACCCGCTTTCCCTTCCGCTTCTCGGCGTGCTTCTTCTAAGCGCCGCCGCCTCGGCGTCTTGCCCTTGCTTGCCCCGCCCTCCCTTCTCCGCCATGGCGGCTCCTTCACCCTCTCACTCTCGACAACGAGGCCGGCGCAGAAGCGCCAGAGGACGCTTGCGCCGCCAGTGCCGCCGTCGTCGCGCGCGCTCTCGCTCGTGCCGGAGAGCCGGGCGAGGCCGCCCGCGCGCAAACAAACAAGCGCGACAATGCGGCTACGCCGCGTCCGCGCCGCCACTGAGTCTTGCGGCCCAGAGCGGGCAGCCGCCGACCTCCCCCCGAAGATCCGCGGAGGACGCGGCGAGGTCGCGTCCTCCCTCTTTGATGGCCCTCGTACCTCGATTCAGTGCCGCCATAGCTCTTCGAGAGGCTATCTGCTGTTCTTAACTCCTGCATGGCCTAAGCTGGCCGTCCCGTAACATCCGTCATCTTGTCCGCGTCGTTCTCGACGTCACCTCCGGCAGCTTCGCTCGGTGGCGCGAGCAATTCCTGCTCGCCCTGGGCAAGTACTCCCTTCAGGGCCATGTTCTTCAGGACGATCGTCCCCTGAACTCGCCAGACTGGGAGCGCATGGACTGCGTCGTCCGCTCCTGGCTCTACGGCACCCTCTCCGACAATCTCCACGACATTGTCCGGCATCGCGGCGACCAAGGAGACACTGCTCGTACCACCTGGCTTGCCATTGAGAGCCAATTTCTCGGCAACCGGGAGGCGCGCGCTCTCATTCTTGACGCCAAACTTCGCACGCTTGTCCAGGGGGACCTATCTGTCACCGACTACTGCAAGCTTCTCAAGACCACCGCCGACAACCTCGCTGATCTGGGTGAACCCGTCAGCGACCGCTCCCTCGTCCTCAATCTCATCCGAGGTTTGAACGAGCGGTTTGTCTCCGTTGGCCGCCATCTTCGACGCAGCCGTCCCTTCCCTTCCTTCTTGGGGCCTGCGATGAGCTCACTCTCGAGGAGCTTACCATGGGGGCCCCGACTCCGTCTCCTCCCACGGCTCTCGTCGCCAGCACAGGCAGCGGCTCCTCGTCCCCTCGTCCCGCCTCCCAGCAGATTTCTGGGCATCCCAACACCGAGCCTGGGGGTGGCAAAGGGGGCGGCTTTGGTGGCAAAAACAATCGTCGCGGTGCTCGGGGCCGAGGTGGCAACGGTGGCCACAGGGCGGCAAAGGCGGCGGCTCGAGCACGCCTCGCTGCTCCATCCAACCCGGGGGCGAGTGGGTCTTGGCCCACCCACTACAACCCGTGGCTCATTGTCCCCGACCAAGTCCTCTCGCCTTGGGTGCACCCACCCCACCCACCACACCAAGGAAGCGTTGTCGGGCACAACAGAGCCTTCACGGCTTCAGCGGCACACCCTCCAACACCGTTTGGCGATACTGCAGCAGGCCTCTCCTGCCTTTCTACGGTCGACAAGGTGCTCCTGTGCCTTTCTTGACACCTCGGCTCCTCCCGGCTTCTACACCTCTCCAACCGGTCTTCCGGCGGCCTTCGATCAGCAATCCCTTGCTTCCACCTTCAGCACCATGACACTACAGCAGCCGCCGAACAACGATTGGTACTTCGACTTAGGTGCCACCTCCCACATGACTTCTGATTCTCGCACTCTTTCACACCCTAACTCTTCACAGTATCCTTCTCCTTCTTCTATCATTGTCGGTGATGGCTCCTTACTTCCTGTCACCGCCACTGGCACCACCACTTTCACCGATTCTCTGTCCCTCAATAATGTTCTTGTTTCACCACGCCTCATTAAAAACCTCATTTCAGTACGCTAGTTCACCACTGACAACAATTGTGCTGTTGAATTTGACCATGCTGGTTGTTCTGTGAAGGATCTAGAGTCTCAAAAGGTGATCATCAGGTGCAATAGCTCCGGGCCCCTCTACCCATTACATCTCCCCGGAGCCACCGCCCTTGCTGCTGATTCCTCACCTGCACTTTGGCATCGTCGGCTTGGCCATCCTGGTCGTGACACGTTGTCCAAAGTCACCTCTGTTATTCCTGGCTGTACTAAAGAACTTGGTTCTATTTGTCATACGTGTCAGTTAGGGCGTCATACACGCCTTCCGTTTCAAACATCATCTTCTCGGGCCTCTAATTTATTTGAGCCCATTCACTGTGATTTATGGACTTCCCCAGTTGTTAGTGTTTCTGGCTTCAAATACTACTTAATTATACTCGATGATTATTCCCACTATGTTTGGGCATTTCCTCTTCGTCTCAAATCTGACACGTTTACCACTCTAACTAACTTTCTCGCCTATGTTACTTTTCGGTGATGGCAATCTTTGTAAAAGCTATCCACAGTGACAATGGCGGGAGTTCGATAACTCTATCTCCGCTCCTTCTTCCTCACCAACGGCATCCACCTTCGCATGTCCTGTCCATATACTTCATCTCAGAATGGGCGGGCTGAGCGCATGATCCGCACCATCAATAATGCGGTTCGCTCTCTTCTTTTTTAAGCTTGCATGCCCCCTTCATACTGGGTTGAAGCATTACACGTCGCCACACATGTTCTCAACATCCTACCCACCAAAACCCTTCACTCCTCCACACCTCACTCATCTCTGTTTGGTGTTCATTTCCCAATACGACCATCTTCGCGTCTTTGGCTGCTTGCTATCCTAACCTTTCCGCCACGACCACCCACAAACTTGCACCTCGATCCTCCTTGTGCATCTTTCTTGGCTATTCCTCCAACCATAAAGGATATTGCTGCCTCGACCTTCAAACCAATCGTGTTCTCATCTCTCGACATGTCGTGTTTGATGAGAACTCGTTCCCTTTCCCAGCAGAGCCCACTCCTCCCAATCCAAATGGACTTCGATTTTCTAACCGATGATGCTAATCCCATGCCCAATGCACCACTACCTTTATTTCCCTCACAGTACCTCCGCTGGTGTTCTGCAAGACGGCCACGTGCAAGCACCCCCTGTCGGCGCGCCATCGGCACCTGCGACGGACTGTCCTCGTGTGGCATTCAAGGTGAGGTGCAGCCGTCGAGACAACAGCTGCCACTCCGGTGCGGGCAAGGTTCTTTCACCGATATCGGCGCCCGGCAGGCCGCTCCCTCTACACCTGCTGCTGTTGCAGCTCCAGCGCTGCTGCAGCCCGACAGCCGCTCCATCCATCTCGCTGCTGCTGCTGCTGCAGCTCCAGGCGCTGCTGCAGCCCCCGGCGCCCAGGTCCCTCCATTGCTGCTGCAGCCCCGTCGAGCCTCGACCACTTTGCTGGTGTATTCACGGCGCCAGCGATCGCTCCTCCTCCTCCGCAATCGGCTGCCTCCAGCCCGCCCGGCTCTGCCCAAGGGCGCCGTGTCTCATGCAGCCCACCGTCAACAATCACAAAGATGACAACACGCGCCAAAAGTTGGTCACGGTTTCCTAGTGTCTACAACAAAGACAACACCATCACGGTGCCCCGCAGCTTCCGTAGTGCCCTTACTGATCCCAATTGGAGGGCTGCCATGGAAGAAGAGTTCTCTGCTCTTCTTCAGAACAGCACATGGGAGCCTGTTCCTCGACCGTCTCAAGGCAACATTGTCACTGGTATATGGATTTTCAAGCACAAATTCAGGGCTGACGGGTCCCTAGAGCGCTACAAGGCTCGTTGGGTCCTCCGAGGCTTTACTCAGCGCCCGGGGATCGACTTTGATGAGACATTCAGTCCTGTTGTCAAGCCCGCCACAGTTCGGACAGTGCTCTCCCTCGCCCTCTCCCGCGGATGGCCAGTTCATCAGCTCGATGTAAAGAATGCATTTCTACACGGGACCCTGTCTGAAACTGTTTTTGCTGCACAGCTTGCTGGTTTTGAGGATCCCACTCACCCCGGATATGTCTGTCGACTCAACAAGTCTCTCTGGTCTCAAGCAAGCTCCTCGGGCATGGTACAGTCGCTTTGCTACATTTATTCTCTCACTTGGATTTGTGAATGCCAAGACAGACACCTCCCTATTTATCTACCATCATGGTGCCGACACAGCATACTTGCTGCTGTACGTGGATGACATCATCCTCACTTTGCCTCCTCCACACCTGTCCTCCGTCGCATCATATCTCGCCTCTACACGTGAGTTCAACATGAAGGACCTTGGCAAGTTACACCATTTTCTTGGAATGCAAGTTCAAGCACCGGATGGATGTCTGCTTTTGTCTCAAAGAACAATACATGATGGAGATTCTTGACCGGGCTGGTATGGTACTGAATGCAAACCTGCTCTACTCCAGTTGACACCAATCCAAAGCTATCTCTGCGATAAAGTGGTGACCCAATTCAGATCCCTCGATTTTCGCACCCTAGCCGGTGCTCTTGATACCTTACTTTCACTCGTCCGGACATTGCTTATCTTTGTTCAAATAAGTGTGTCTCCACATGCATGATCCACGGAACCTCACTTGGCTGCCCTCAAGCGGATCCTTGGTATGTTCGCGGGACTCTACATTTGGGGCTGGTGCTCGCCCTCATCCCAACATGAGCTGGTCGCCTACTCGATCTTTGACCGGGCGGCTGCCGGATACTCATAAGTCCACTTACGGATATGCGGTCTTCCTTGGTGATAACCTCATTTTACGGTCCTCCAAACGCCAAAACACCGTGTCCCGATCCAATCTTTGAAGTTTGAATATCGCGTCGTTGCCAACAACATTGCGAAGCTTCTTCAGCTGCGCCAACTTCTCGATGAATTACAGTCCCCTTGCGGCGCGTGCTACATTGGTCTCTCAGTGACAACATCATCGCCCGTCTACATGTCCGCCAACCCAGTCCGATCATCAGGTGGACTAAACACATCGAGATTGATCTCCATTTTGTTCGGGAACATGTTGCTCTTGGTGCTGTTCGAGTTCTTCATGTTCCAACCACCTCTCAGTATGTCGACATCTTCACCAAAGGATTGCCATCTTCGCCCTTCACAGAGTTTAGAACCAGTCTGAACGTCCGCTGCACCGATGCTCAGACTGCGGGGGGTGTTAGCAAGTTATGTTTGCCTCCTAGTCTTTTGTGCCTGCGCCTTGGACTCTGGATACAACCATGCGCCAGGCTAGGCACTTGTGCTATTTAGTATGAGTTAATTAGGTTCCTGGATTGTGTTCACACCTTGAACCCTTGAGTTCTCCTGCCTATATATTGTAATCCCTTGTAATCTGTGATTGATTAACATATACTATTCAGAGTTTATCTCTCTCACAATGGCCACTTCAACCTCCGGCGCCTCCGCCGCGGCTACCGCGATCAAGCTTCGTGATGAAGCTCTCGCCGCCGCCCAGAAGCTGGAGGAGGAGGCCGCCTCCCTGCACTCCACCAACACCGACCGTAGCCAGCAGCTTCAGACGGAGGCTGATCTCCTCAAGTCCACTGCTGCCGCTCAGGATCGCGTTCGTGCCGCCGCTGACGCTCTCGAGAAGGAGCGCGCGCAGACCGACGTCCTGGAACAGCAGGCCGCTGCCCTCCGGGACCGTCTCCGCACAGACTCCTTCCATGACGACGGCTCTCAGGACGGCGGCGATCACTCCTCCTCCGACGCCGCGACCATCGCTCATCTGCACAGCCAGGCTGCCGCTGTCCAGAACATCAAGAACTTGATTCCGATCGTTCTGGACCTCCAGTCCTCCAACTACTCCAGGTGGCGCGGCTACGTCCTCCTCATCCTCGGCCGCTTCGCGTTGAAGGATCACGTCCTCAGTGACGCCTCCCGCTTCACCGATCCTGCGTGGTCCCGCATGGACTGCGTGGTCGTCTCCTGGATCTTCAACACCATCTCCACCGATCTTCTGGACGTCATCCACGAGCGTGACGACATCTCCGCTCGGGCTGCGTGGCTCGGCATTGAATAGCAGTTCCTGAACAATCGCGAGTCACGCGCCATGCTCCTCGACGCTAAGTTCCGTACTCTCTCCCAGGGCGCCCTCTCCATCGACGACTACTGCCGCAAGATGAAGGGCATGGCTGATGCCCTTGCCGATCTTGGCGAGCCCGTCCATGACCGTACTCTGGTGCTGAACATATTGAGAGGCCTCAATGAGCGCTTCCAGTTCATGTCACAGTTCATCACGTGCCAGAAGCCGTTTCCCTCCTTTGCGGACGTCCGCGCCGACCTGCGCCTGGCCGAGCTCAACATGGCACCTCCATCGGCTCTCATCGTCTCTTCGTCCAGCAAGCCACCTGCATCCCAGCCGGCCTCTGGGTCTGCAATCCAGCGCCCTCAACAGAACGCCGGGGAGCGTCCTCAACAGAACGCCGGGGGGGGGGGCTTCTCTGGTAATGGCCGTGGCCGGCGTCGTCGTGGCGGCCGTGGCCAAGGAGGCTCGAACAACGGCTCACCCGGTGGTTCCCAGTGGCCCTCCCTCCTCAACCCGTGGACCGGGTCCATTCACATGTGGCCCGGGGCTACTCCCGGTGGCCCTCGCGGTCCACCTCTCCGCACCGGCCCGCCTCCATCGCCGCAGCTGCAGCAGCACGCTCTGGTGGCCGGCGTGCCTCCAACCTACTACCCTTCGGCTCCTGGGACATACCAATAGGTGCCCACCTAGGCGCCTCATCCTGCCTGGACGCCAGCACCACCTCCGACGCCTCCTGCTTGGTCACCATGGGATCCTCAGTCCCTCGCCAACGCCTTCAGCACCGTCACCCTCACCCCGCCACCGACCTCCTCGGACTGGGTGATCGACTCGGGTGCTTCGTCTCACATTGCCTCCAACCCTGGTATGGTTACCGTATCTCCATCCTCCTCTTTTCTTTCCTCCATTGTTGTGGGAAATGGCGTCACTCTACCGGTTATTGGCACCGGATACTCCACTCTTTCTGGCCCTTTCCGTCTCAACAATGTCCTTATAGCTCCTGACATCATTAAAAATCTCCTTTCCGTTCGCCAGTTCACTACTGATAACTTTGTTTCTGTGGAGTTTGATCCTCTTGGTGTTTCTGTGAAGGATCTCCGTACCAGGGACATCCTCCTTCGATGTAACAGCTCAGGGCCGCTCTACACCTTGCAGCTCCCATCGTCGCCCTCTGACCCTTGTGCTCTTGTGACTACTCCTTCTCCAACTACATGGCATCGTCGTCTCGGCCACCCCGGCAAGGCTACCCTTCAGAGTCTCGCCCAGCCATCTTCCATTTTCTGCAGCAAGTCTACAAATGACTCCATCTGCCATGCTTGTCAGCTTGGGCGCCATATTCGCTTGCCTTTAACTAGTTCCTTGTCTAGAGCACCTAAAATTTTCGATATGATACATTGTGACCTATGGACATCCCCTATTGTCAGTGCATCCGGATTTAAATATTATCTCGTTGTTCTCGATGATTGCTCTCATTTTCTTTGGACTTTTCCTCTTCGATTAAAGTCCGACACTTTCTCTGTTCTCTCCAATTTCTTCACCTTTGTGCACACTCAGTTCGGTTGTACCATCAAATCCGTGCAATGTGACAACGGTCGTGAGTTTGACAACTCTGCGTCTCGTGCTTTCTTTCTTGCCAAAGGAGTTTCTCTTCGCATGTCATGTCCCTACACCTCGCAGCAAAATGGCAAAGCCGAACGCATGCTTCGCTCCACCAACAATGTCACCCGCACCCTACTCTTCCAAGCATCCATGCCCCCCTCTTACTGGGCCGATGCCCTTGCTACTGCCACCTACCTCATAAATCGCCTCCCCACCAAAACGCTGAACATGAGCACTCCATTCTTCGCACTCTATGGTACTCACCCTTCCTATCATGACCTTCGAGCTTTCGGGTGCACCCGCTATCCTAATCTCACCGCTACCACTCCTCACAAACTTGTCCCGCGCTCTTCTTTATGCGTCTTCATTGGCTACTCTCCCGATCACAAGGGTTACAGGTGTCTCGACCTCGCCACAAACCGTGTCATCATCTTCCGCCACGTTGTTTTCGACGAAACAACATTCCCTTTCTCACTTCGCCGGCCTTCCCCGCCTACACACGAACTGGATTTTCTAACTGATGACGACCCTCCGTCAGTTCCTTTTCTCCCTGCAGAACACACAGGGTCGCTGCCACCTACCGGCCAAATGCCCTCTGCGGTCCCCCCCCAGCCGTGTGCCTTGACCACCCGGCCACGCGGGACCCGAGCACCCGGCGTCCCGGTCTCCTCCACCCGGCTTCACCGCGCCCATGGCACCCCCTCCACCGGCGCTCGTGAACAGCGCCCAGGCGCCCAGACAGCGCCCACGGCTCCTGTCAGGCAGCGCCCGGCTCACTTCTTCAGCAAGCCGCCCGTTGTCCACGTCTACACCGGCGTGCCCCGCTTTTGACTTCGCCACCAACGTCCCAGCCGGGGCTCCTCCTCGACGCCTCCGGCATGATTCCCTCTCCACCACGCTTCGTCAAGAGTGGTCCTCCACTTTTTTACCTGTGAGCGGTCTCCATCCCGCCACTCGCCAATTCTCATGGCATGGCAACTGCGGAAGTCCGGATACAAACAGCCTCGCCTTGCTCTACACACCGAGGCTCTGTCCCCACTGCCGCGGTCCTGTCGAGATGCTCTTGCTACTCCGCACTGGCGTCGGGCCATGGAAGAAGAATTCGCTGCTCTCTTGGACAACCACACTTGGGATCTCGTTCCTCGGCACCTTAAAGGCAAATGTGGTCACCGGAAAATGGATATTCAAACACAAGTTTCATGCGTGATGGCTCACCGGATGATATAAGGCTCGTTGGGTGCTCCGTGGGGTTCACATACAATACCGGAGTTGATTACGATGAGACTTTCAGTCCCGTCGTCAAGCCCGCTACCGTTCGCACCGTCCTCACTCTGGCTCACTCTCGGGACTGGCCGATCCATCAACTTGATGTGAAGAATGCTTTCCTTCACGGGACATTGTCAGAAACGGTGTACTGCTCTCAGCCCACCGGTTTTGCTGATCCGGATCTTCCCGAACACGTCTGCAGGCTCAACAAGTCCCTCTACGGTTTGAAGCAGGCACCGCGAGCATGGTACAGCCGGTTTGCTTCTTATCTGCTATCTCTGGGTTTCACTGAAGCCAAGTCCGACACCTCCCTCTTCATCCATCACCGCGGCACCGAGACTGTCTACTTGCTCCTATATGTGGATGATATTGTTGTTACAACCTCCTCTCAGCCACTCTTATACCGGGTGATTGATGCACTGAAGAAGGAATTTACCATGAAGGATCTTGGTCCCCTTCACCATTTTCTTGGCGTGGCAGTTCAGCGACAGACGGACACTCTATTTCTCTCCCAGCACCAGTACACTCTGGGCATTCTTGCTCGCCACGGCATGACCGACTGCAAGCCTTGTTCCACTCCTGTTGACACTTGTGCCAAAGTCTCTGCTGATGCCGGCCCCTCTGTTGCTGATCCTACAGCATATCGCAGCCTTGTGGGTGCTCTCCAGTACCTAACTTTCACTCGGCCGACATCGCATACGCCGTTCAACAAGTCTGCTTGCACATGCATGATCCCCGGAAAGTTCATCTTGTTGCTGCCAAGCGGATTCTTCGCTACCTTCAGGGCACTATCAGTTTTGGTCTTGTCATTCCCCGCTCTGCCCCGACTCAGCTCATCGTCTACACCGACGCTGACTGGGCTGGCTGCCTTGACACCCGACGTTCCACCTCTGGCTATGCTATCTTCCTCGGTGGCAGCCTCATCTCCTGGTCGTCCAAGCGCCAGCCCACTGTTTCACGGTCAAGCGCCGAGGCCGAATACCGTGCAGTTGCCAATGGCGTCGCCGAAGCCTCCTGGCTGCGGCAACTTCTGCAGGAGCTGCACCACCCTCTGGATTATGCCTGCCTCATCTACTGCGACAACGTCAGCGCCGTCTACCTCTCCACCAACCCGTTCAAAGATCGCGCACCAAGCACACTGAAATCGATCTTCACTTCGTCCGAGAACAGGTCGCCCTTGGGGCTGTCCGTGTGCTTCACGTTCCCACCATGTCGCAGTTCGCCGATGTCTTCACCAAGGGCCTTCCTTCTTCTGTTTTTATGGATTTTCGCTCCGATCTCGAACGTTCGTTTCTAACGACGTTCGATGCGAAAAGTTAGAGTATTTATTTCCTCTAGCTATTACTTTGTATCGGCTGCCTCTTGGGTTTCTACCCAGTGTGCTGCCTAGGTACTCCCAGCTTGTTGCCTAGGACTTCTCCCCTCTTAACTCTCTAGCTTAGCCTCTCTCTCTATATATGTAACCCTCTTGTAATCTCATCATCAAGTAATCTAAGCCTCTTGGCCTTTCTCTATCAAGAATAAAAAGCCTTGAACTAGCTAAGTTCAAGATAAATATCAACCATACCTGGTAGCAGTATGTTGCTCCAGATTCTTGCTGTGATGGGTGGGTGAGAGCCTCTATTAGCAAACCTTTCACTTGAAAGGTGTAGCCTAGTTTTGCTTCAAGCAATTCAACTACATCAACTTTTGGAAGATAATTTCGAACTGAAGGACAGGGCTTCCATAATTAGCTCTTCCTCAATTTCAGTCTCAATCTGCAACCATTTGAGAACAGCAAAAGCTGCTTTTAATCCCCCTTCCACATAATAGGCCCCAATTATAGCCTCAACACAATCAGAGATGGTTTTGGAACATATCCATCTGTGTCCCTTGTCACACGCCTTGCCTATAATTATAGATTTGTCATCAATCCTATGAATATCCTCAGTTATAACCTCAGATTTTACTGGGCATTCACAAGGACAGGGACGTCTGGAAAGCTGTCCAGGAGCAAGCCATCGACGAGGATCAAATGCAGCATCACGTATGTAACCCTATGGATGGCATTCCATCAATAACAAAGTTTATTAAAATAGTATTATAGCTCATTTTTTGAAGCAAAATGCAGCATTTTGTCCATATTGCCGATGATGAGATGTAAATTACCTGTATTCTGCGTTCAATACCAAGCCTATAAAGTGTGGCATTACATATCGTTTCTTGCCTTCTGGACGATAACTGCCCCTCATGCTTATTAAGAAATGTCATGAAAAGATGAGCACTCACTGCATACTTAAGAACAGAGTCCCCCAATAACTCTAAACGCTCCATAGAGAAGTCCTCGCAGCATCTAAGTGTTGTAATAGCTTCCAAAATCTGAGGAAGTGTAGGGAATTTGATTGTCATGTTACATTTTAAGGAATAACATAATACTATGTCTAGAAATATAAATATCATACCACAAAGCTTGATATATCAGAATCTGTGTATTCAATTTCACTTCTTAGTTGGCTGGCTAGCATTAGTGATTCAAGACGATGCATTAGAGATGGAAACAAATAGAATTCTCTCAAAACATCAACAGGTAAATCAAGGGGAATCAACAACTCTGGAGGCATGTGAACAAGGCTATTCGCCCTATTTTTATTTTCCACAACGTTGCCTACAAAAAACAATAAAGCATAAACATTATCATTATACAAAATTATCAACTTGGCTACAGTTAAAAAGGAAAACGGAGTTCAAGTTTATAATTTATACCTTCATCTCTATTCTTTGAGGAAAGAAGATTGTGTGGATTATGGGTGGGTTTCAACACTAGCAATGGTTGCAAAGGATGACAAAGAAATATATTATACCTGTAAATGAAGTGTGTTAGTTTAGTGTTTATTGCCTATGTATTTTTTAATAAGTATATGAATATGTAAAAGATTTAGCATACTTCTTCTCAAAATATTCTGCAAATGTCTGAAATTTTGCTTCTTTCTTGTCAGATGTACCATCAAATTTACTATTGGCACATAAATCAGATACCTTAACAACAGTATATATCTTTCAAGTGTGAATTGCTAGAACAACCGTATTTCTAAGATCATTAGCCTTAATAAAATCTTCGCCATTTTTTTCATAATTAAGTTTGTCAATTAGATTATGGTTGCCATCTGAATAAATGCTTCTCATAAGTCCAACAGTTGTAGCCGCTGCATCAATTATACTCCAATTGATGCAAACACTTCTATGAGAATCCAAAATAGAATCCACAGGTAAAAGCAAATACATATTTTCTTTATTCCAAAGGAACGTGTCATCTTTCTTGAGAATGAACTCCCTTGGAGTTTTTTATGCTTTTGATCCAATAAACAATTTTCCATACAAACCGTTAAAGAGAAGTTCTTGAAATAATTTTGTTTGCTCCATCTAAGAAAGAACCAAAATAAATATTTCAGGTAAGAAAAATTATTATCTAAAACAACGTAGATGAAAAATATATTTGACCAAACCTGCCGAGCATCCAACTCAAGAGGCCCACAAGGAGATACTGAAGCTTTTACCATCTTGTCATGCAAATATAGATCAACATCTAAAGTAGCAGATTCTTTTGCTATATTTGCATCAATTAAAAGGATAAAATTGGAGTATTTTTGACCAACTTGATCACAAACAAAATTCAACTTATAGCCTTGAAGCTTAGTCACACTTCTATCTGAACCCCAAGAGCCAGACATAGAAAGAACTTTAGTTGTACCATGCAGCTCTTTCCGTTTGGTTGTACCTTTAAGAATAAAATAAGACACTGTCATTAGAGATACTTATTGTTTATTTATCATTTAGTAAATAAACAATAAATAAATATTACCAATCAGATTCACTTCACTGTGCATAATGACTACAAACAAGAACTCCACCCATTCCAAATTATGTCATTTTAGCTTTGTCCTAATTCAAACTTCTCTAACTTTAACCAATTTTTTAGAAAATATATTAACATCTACATACCAAATGAATGCACTATCAATACATATTTCATGATGGATTTAATGAAACTAATTTCATGATATAGATGATGTATTCTTTTATATGGTCAAAGTTGGAGAAGTTTGACTCAGAAAATGTAGTAACCTATAATTTGGAACATAAGGAGTATGTGATACAAGATATCTCTTTAGGAATTAACAATCATATACCTAAACCTGCACCAGATGTCGAGATACTAGACTTGCTTGAAATTTCCAAAGGCGGCTCTTGAACTGATGGAGAAAGATGGTCATCAAGTGCTCCGAGCTGATGCAGCCTCTTACATGCATCAAGGCAAACAAGCTGCTTTGCTTTCTGCATGTTTCTTGCCTTTGGACCTACCAAAAGTTGAAACATGGCACTAGATGGTAGTGTTACAGTACACTCATAACCATCACCATAATGGGTGAACTGAAATGTGGGTCTTGGGGTGTAGTACCTTCAACACGAGCAAGAAAGTCAGAAAAATAGGTTGGAACCCTACACAGGAAAATAAAAAATACCTGACAGAAACTTGGAATGTTAGAATTTCTGAATGTATATAATCTATGTAGCCATGTAAAAGGACAAAAAGGAAATGTAGTCACCATACTTGTCCTTCGGGGGCTTGTCACAGTACTGGTTGAGAACACTGATGCTAGAATCAGTAGTTATTTTGGCTCCTGTTGTGCTTATATGGTATTCATTTATTTCTTCAGTGGGGAAGAAATTGGGGTGTGAATCCTCAGGCTCTCGGTTTGAAGCAATCTCAGCCATCGAGGCCTTACTTCTCATAATCCCATATATTAAATCATTTTGTTTCACATTCCCCCTGCGAAGAACATTGACAATATGGCTTCTTGTAATCGTTTTATTATCATGGAAATCATAGTACCAACACTACAAAGGAAAGGGTTTACTGTTCAATCATTAGTATGTACTGAGAGTCCCTCTGTCGGGCTCGTCCACGTGATTGCACATAGCTGCGGGTAGTCCTTGGCAAATCAAATCTTATTACACATGAGCAGTCTGGAATATGTATTCCCTCTTCTGCAACATCTGTAGTAAACAATAAGTTGACCTACATTTTATTTTTCAGGGGGAAAGAAAACAAAGTCAGATCATGAGAAGTTGAGCACTATGTTTCAATTTACAGAAATGACAGATGTTAAGTACCTTTCCAGAGCAGAACGAATCCAGCGTATCCTTTTGCATTTTAGAGGTGAGGGCATCCACTGAAGAACTCCCCCTCCAGTTAGAAAAGAGACTCTGAAAAAGGAGAGTCGGCCTATTTTCTTCATCGTCCGCTCAATGACTCTAGCACTAATCTTTCGATCCACAAAAATAAGGCATCGGATGTTATCAGAGTCACTGTTAGACACAGATGTATGTCATGTTAGTGTAAAGGCACATAGTTGAAAATGAACAGGTCAAGTTACGAAAATATCACTTCACCTGAAAGAGAGAAATACTTGCATGAGCTCATAAAGCTTTGGTGAAATATAGCCCATCTTTGTTGCTTCCACACATCCACTCTCTGAGTTCAAAAGGGCATCAATTCCTGAAATGTCAAGGAATCATCACCGATGCATCATACTTAATATATGGGATGTTGCAATGCTACATCTTAGCAATTAGTTCTTCATTGAATTAGTTTAATCTATACAGTCATACCTTGTTGCTGTTGGAGGCGTTTGTCAATTACATCCAACACTTCCTGAAAGAACTTCATATGAACCATTGAAATTTCTGCAAACAGGATTGGTCCATTTGGATCACGTTGCTGATCAGTGGTGTCACTGCCCCCCTTCAGCCAACCTTTTCTCTGACCCCTTTCAATGCAGATTTTAGTGGCCTAAGAAAAAAATAATTAAAAGGGGGGCGTACCCAGTGCAGAGAGCTCCCGCTCTGTGCGGGGTCTGGGGAAGGGTGTCAGTGGCAAGCCTTACCCTCGCCTGTGCAATGCGAGGAGACCGCGACTCGAACCCGGGACCTTCCGGTCACAGGCGGTAAGACTCTACCACTTGCACCAGGCCCACCCTTCCCTAAGAAAAAAATAATTATCTAAATAAATACCATGGAAATGTGAAAATTAAAGGAAAAGACCAAAAAGCAATTAACACTCAAGACAAAAAAGAACAAGGGCAAACATTAATAGCTTGAAACCAATTCTAACTAATACCTCACTAGCACAAAGAAGACCAGTGTCTTCAAGGCAATAGCAAATCTTTGCTACAGAATTTGAGAGACGTCTCCATGATTCTTTTGTTATTTCATCAGCATCTTTGTACTGATTGGTCGACCTGTTATGCAATTGTACGATCAGCCCATCATACTGCACACGTAAAAAGATGCTGATTTTAGACATCGATCTTAAAAGCTTTGGTAAAGACTTCAACGACAGAGCCAGGAATTATTAAAGAGTATGAAACCTTGGAACACAAAATTTCCAGTTCTTCACTTAAATCTTCAAAAGAAACAGTTCTTGGCTCATAGTATCTGTTCACTTCTTTTGCAGAAGGAACACAAAGTTCTCTCTCTCTCTATCCACCACAGCGTGTATCTGCGTTACAATGTAAATAGGAGCAGTTAATAGCATTTTCCTGTAGTGTAAGGGCAAAGTGGACATATTTCACCTAAAAAGACAGATCTAAATGTCTGTGAGGTTCCATAGATAAATTGGAATATGTCTGTGAGGTTCCATCTTGTAGCATGAAACAAGTATAGTTGTAAACCGCGCATTTCAATATGGCCATGTCTGTGAGGTTCCATAGATAAATTGGAATATTGGAATAATCACACAGCTACTGTGTCCTGGATAATCTAAGAAGCTTGTACACACACGCAGTATAAATAAATAAATAAAGTAGTAAAAAAAGGGACATACCTTGGAATCTAAAATATTTTCCAGCTCAGATAGCTGATTTTCACAATCCAAATCAGAGGAGACCCCTGCAAGATGAAAAGGTAAAATGGCAAAACATAAGCAAATATTTAAATGGTGAAGGTACAAAATCCATGGTAGGAAACAAACCAAATTGCAAGAATTAACAACATATGGTGGAATTACAAATAAAGATTATACGCTCAGAATTCCTCTATCTTTTTCACTTTTTTCTTGAACACATAGGAGAACTGTGTGACATTGTATTTAATTGATGGATAGACACCAATCCTATTTATTTCACTTGGCCATGACAGGTTTTAGTATGTGACCAAAATGTCATCATTTGTGATATTTTGGTGCAGCCAAGCCACCACCAACATAATCATCATATTTCTCAATAATGATATTACAAGCCATCATGATTCAATTTAGTAATCATCGCTCAATTACATTTCTGACAAAGATCATTAGCTTGCCACTGGAGATGTTAGTTTAAAGATCAGGGAATTTTGTGATGTCTGAAAGATAACAACAAAAAAGAACGTTAAATACTTTTATCATTAATACTTGCCTTTTCTTATGATAGGAGAGGCTGTCATACCGAATACATTTGGTTTATGCTCTGATCCGTGATAGAACTCCTGTTCAAAAGGGCAAAATAACAGAAACTACTAATTAAAAACAAGCGAGACAAAAGAAAAGTAATTCGTAACTTTGTAACTATTACAAGAAAGTGTTTTTTTTCAGAATACCTTCATTATCCTAGTATATGGGTGGTTACCAGTTGCGTGATGGCATTCATCAAATATCATGAGACTAACCATGTCCAGGATCAAAAAAGCTTGGCGTAAAGCATCTAGCAACACCTGTGGTGTCATGACCATAACCTGCAATTTTTCGTGGGGGCTGTCAAGTAAGTAAATGGAGCATCACAAACTAGGATTCTGCAACTTTGCTGCAGTAATTTTCTTTAATGTTTAATCTAGAAACATAATTTTTTGTTACCAAAATTATTAAGGTACTGTGAAGGAAGATTGGACAATCATATCTTCAAAAATTACTAAGGGGAAAAATAAGAGTAGATACACAGGCACAAAGAAAAAGGCTTTATAGATCAAATTTGCAGCAAAAAGATCAGAAAATTTCAATATGCACATAAGCTAGAATAACTATATCATGCCATACAGTACATGTCATGATCTTTCAAACCCAAGTAGAGTAAATGAAAGCTAAACACCTGCTGTCAGCAAATCTAATCTAATTAACAGAAGTGTGCAGAACAGCACTGCCACAAATTTGGGAGGATCATTTCCTTTAG
This sequence comes from Miscanthus lutarioriparius, assembly GCA_904845875.1. NCBI lineage: Eukaryota > Viridiplantae > Streptophyta > Magnoliopsida > Poales > Poaceae > Miscanthus > Miscanthus lutarioriparius. The sequence continues at coordinate 10,721,678 of CAJGYO010000006.1, read as the reverse complement.
AATAAATGAGGAATCAATATGATTGAGAAAAAGATAGCAATGAAACTTGCCTGATATTTTAAGAGTTGCTGTTGCCAACTATGAGCCTTCCATTGATCAACACCCTTCGCACCATGATAATGCTCCACCTCAAAATCAGTGTAGCTCTTAATAACCTCGCATTGCTGTCACAGAAACTATCAGCACAAACTTGTTTCATTTCAGTTAGAATCATCAGCTTTTGGTAGAAACCACCTGTGTGACGAGTTGAACTGTTGGTGCAAGGAATATGATGAGCTTTCCATCATTATTTGCTTTGCTGATCTTCCCAAAATGCTTGATGAGCATGACAGCAATCATTGTCTTCCCAGCTCCTGTGTCAAGCATCGCAATTGTGTTCTGCCTCGTAGCAACCTCATAGACATCAAGCTGGTACCTGATCAATTCAACATCACAAAGCACAACCATCATATGATACACTGTACCCTGAATGTATAACAGTGAAATTCCTTGGTCAAATGTACAGAACCTTCTGGGAGAGAAATCCTGGCATTCCCTCTTCTGCCGTTTATGCTTGTCTGTTTCGCCTTCTGGAGGCGATGAGTTGGATGGCCTCTTCAAAGTATTCATGTCTCCTGCTAATGCAACAATGATTTATCAAGTGAGTACTGTGAGTTCAACAGAAATCCATCATCAGTAGTCCCAAAACCAAATGCATAGAGTGATAAGGGTTATTAACCCACAAAGTACACAGGGTAAAGGAGGTCATGTCTCCTGCTAATGTAACAATGACTTATCGTGAGATCAGCAGAAATCCATCAATAGTAGTCCGAAAACCAAATGCTAAGGGTTAATAACCACAAAGTGCACAGGCAAAGGAGGGAATAAAAAATTTGGCTCATGACGAACGGCATAGCTCCAAAAACCCTCAACCGAAGGCACGAACCCCCAAAGCCCCGATCCAAGTACCACCTCATCCGGAACCTTGGCCAAAACCTCCAGTTCACCCGCATTAGCGCGATCGAAGCAGTATCAGCTGGAACCGAGCATGCATTACATGGCCCAGCCTGATCACGCCCCACTCTGCACTGCATGGCCCAATCGACGGGCCGGACACCAGGGACTGCAACAAACACAAAACCCAGAAAAAAAAACAAAAAACCCCACTAAAAAAGCTGGTGGTTACCATCGGCGGCGGCGGCTGCCTCCATCGCGGAATCGGCTGCCGCGCGTCGGCTTCCGTCGCGGAATCTCCGCCTCCGGCAATGCGGAACGGCAAGGTGGGGCTCCGCCGGCCGCGGGTGGCGGAGGACGGCGGTTGGCGGTGTTGGCGGCAGGGGAGGTCCAAAGTCAAGCGGGGAAGTCCAAAATGTGGTTGCTAGCGCGGCTGGGGACAGTGGAGGCGGCTCCGGCGACGAAGAAACCGCCGGGGACGGCGGGAGGAGTGCGGGAGGCGAGGGCGAGCGAGCTGTCCTTGGCTGACGAAGGTGCCCTTTTATTGCTGACTGAAGAGGGAGAGGCACAGGCAGAGCCGCTGAGGCAAAAGGAAACCGAAGGAAAAAAAAAAAGGGGGGAAAAACTGTACTCCGAGCCCGAGGTTAACTGCACACGCACACGCACACGCACACGCACAACGCACAACGCACACGCACACGCACACGCCGTGTTCGACAGGAGGAACCTCAGAAAATCAGAAAAGGTTGTAATACACGTCTTTTGATACTGAACGGCCCCACCCTTGCCTCTTCCCCTTCCATCTCCGCTCGTCTGCGTTGTGCGTTCCGGTCCCATCTCTCTATTTTTCCCCGATCAATCACTCTGGGACAAGGGCTTCGGCCGCTGGGTAGGTGGGACGCGTGCGGAGCGAGGCTGCCAACGAAAGGAGCGCGGCCGGGTAATGCGAGTCCCAACAGGCAGTTTCCAATTTTTCATGAAATTAATTACCTGCCATGTAAACTAGGAGCGTCTCCAAAAATAATCTCTCGATTTATGATTTTGGTTTGATTGAAAAAACATATCTTCGACAACTTCTAACCCCACCTTTCAATCTTTTTGACACTTATAAACATCGACTCCGTCGAGCCGATATATACAAGCGCTTATCCATCGTGTCAATCTAAGGTGAAAGGATATGGAAAATAATAAAAGGTAGGATAGAATTTCTGATACAAATGTACAAAAGAAAAAATAAATTATAAAAGTGGTTAGAGTGATTTAGAAATGTCTCGAGATTTTTGACATAAAATTACCTTAGGAGCAAGATTTAGAACTATTGGAGGAAGCCAACAAATATACTCTCAATTTTTTTAGTTACTTGAAAAACTCATTAGTTTACCAAGTGATTTTTAGAAACTATTAGAGATGCTCTAAGACCTTGTTTAGATTCATTGGTTGCTAGTATAATAGTTAGTTAGCTAATAGGCCATAACTAATATTAATTGTTATTAACTAGTTTTGTTCAATTAGTGAAATAGTCGTTAGTTTAGGACATGTTTGGATCCATTAGTGGTAATAGTTAACTAGCTAAATACTCCCTCTATGTTCCTAAAGAATGTCGTTTTGATGTTGTCTTAAGTCAAATATTTTAAACTTTAACTATAATAAATTTTTTTGGATCTAGTTCGAAAATATGAAACTGATGTAAGTAGATTCATCTCAAAATGTAGTTGTTTACACTAAAATTTAGAAAGAAGAACGCGGGAACTCGAAGCTTCCAAGATCACATCATCAGGGAATCAATTGCCTAAGAATCGATATCAGCTGGTTCAGATACGGTACTGGGATCAGCTCTCTTCGGATGACGTCAGCAGATAACGTCAATAAACTACGGTTGGCATCGAAAGAAATATGTCGGACTCTATAAAGGAAAAAGATTAGAGTCTAAGTTATCTTAAGTTAGGAATGTTTTCTCTTATACCAAAGATTGTAATGAGTCGTACTTGAGTAGGATTCATGCTTAGGTTCCGGGTATAAATATTGGACCCCGCCTATTATAAAAAAGACATCCAATCAATCAATACCAATTACTTTTTTTGGCTTTACGCCAACCCTTAGAATTAGAAGTTGTGTAGATCTCTACGAGTTTTTCAACAAGCAGGGTTGCATCGGTCCGGTCGATCTCCGGCTTGTCTGTAAGTACCGTCATGGCTTATACTTCTGTTTGTAAGGCTGTATCGGTTAAGTTCGACCTCCCCTCCACTGCAAGCTTTAGTATAAGCTAGTTATCAATTCTTATCTAGTTCAAGTACGGCTGCATCGGTTAAGTTCGACCTCCACTGCTCGAATTATATTAAGGTCAAGTTATCAGCTCTACTCAAGGGTGGCATACTTCGGGTAGATTCATTAAATTACCGATTTTACTGATGTTCTTATTATCATCACTTTCAGCAAAAATCAACTTGCCCGCTCGAGATCGGTTTAGATCAGCCTCACATCCTTTTAGTCCATCGTTTATTTCGTTACATTACAACAGTTCTCACTTTAAACGACAGATTATGTTTTATCGGCCGTTCTACTTCGATCTCGATCGTGCATAGTACGCGATTAAGGCATGCCTAATCTTGAGAAGGTTTATTAGCTAGTTAAATCTGGTCTATAGCTCGCTATTATGGATGTATCGATCCAATCGACCCCCACCGTTAGTACTTTAGATCGGAGGATACTAGCTGGTATATTTGCTTTCGGCCAGGCATGACCTTGGCTGTTTGCTATGCCTGCATCGACTAAATAGCCGATCGCCTGCACTTTAACGCTCATAGTATGTTTTCATGATCCTATTAAATGTGAATAGATCTATTTTCTTCAAAGGTTTAATCTATTATCTTTATTATGGCTGTCATCGATCCGGTCGAACCTCACTGTTAAAGATAATAGGTTAGATTTGAGGAGTTCATAAGTCTGCTCGTATTGAATAGTCGATTATTCACATGCTATGATCCTTTTTCTATCAGAATCGGCTATTTTAGTCGATTCGCTTGTGCTTTCACAGATATGACACGTTTTCTTGAACCTGTTGAAGTATAGTCGGTTCTATGAGTTTTCTGGTTCTAAATTATCATCGTCATCATAGCTGCATCGATCCAATCAAATCTCACTGTTGACGATAATGGATTAGATCTAGACGGTTCGTAGGTCTGTCTGTATCAAACAGTCGATTGTATGCGTGGCATATCCCTTTTTCACCGAATTCATTGGCTCTACACTACGTATTGATCGAATCTGATTTAGCCAGTGATGTATCTCTGACGTATACATGTTAATAGCTTAAGGGAAAGAATCATAAAAACTGAATGCATCGCACTCGTCATTATAAAATCAATCACAACCCGCGAGTGTTACAGTCCTTAACAGTCAATTTCTTCTCGTATCGGCTATTTAGTCGATTTTTCCGTCTGGCTGCTCCCGAAGCGGCACACTTGGAACTATCTGGGCAAGACCGGCATGTTCCACCTTAAATTACTAATAAACTTTCTCTCCTTGTCAATTGCAGGTCAAATTGACTGGCACACCTTCGGGAATTCGCAGGGTCGACTGGTCCTGTGTTGAAGCCAAGCGGATCTCCGGGCTCATCCTAAGCAGATCCTTCCGACTTGCTGTGTGCCAGGCGCATTGACACATTTTTGCGTCGACACACATTCTGGCATGCCCGGTGGGACCTCACAATCATCATGGCAACTTACAACAACAGTGACATTCTCATGGTGCCTTATGAAGACCTACCTGATGAAGATAAGGATGTCATCGGTAAAGCTATAGAAGAATTTCAGAACAAGTGTTTGTTGTCCTACACTAAGACACGTGACAATAAAGTTGTTCAGAAATATCCACTACCAAGAGTTTTGATGCATGGACAGTCAGATACAAACGAAGCTGAGGATAGACATTTCTTCATGGATGCCGTAAACAAATCTGTTCATGATGTCATATTGAACCATAATACAGTTTCTTGAACACATTCCACAAATACCATGAAGGAGGTATTTTATAGATATCCAATTGATCAGGTTGGACCGGCTTACTATAACATTCCACACCCGTCGACTCAGGGGACTAATCAAGCCGGTACTAGCCATCAAGAAGCAGTACTAGCTGGTAATCATGATGTACAGGCAGTTTAGAGCTCATCTGAGCAAGTTCGAGGCACCACTACTAATCAGATGCAGTATAATCCTGGAACATCAGTACAGCATGTGCAACAACCGACGGGGCAAACTAAGAATCAAATGGTTAATTTTGGCGCATCAGGCCAAATACCATCGTCGGCTCAAAAAATAGCATCATCAGTTCAAAGGATTCGTAGAGACACAGATCCCGACATCTACAACCAAAGACTTCAAGCAGCAAATCAGCAGAGGACCTAACAGATAGAAATTCCACAAGGGTATCATTATGAAACAAACTACAATGCCCTTCATATGATTCCAAATCCGGGGTACCAAGGTACCCAAAATTTTAATCCGTAAATGGATCAGCAATTACAAAGAAATTCATATTCTAGTGTTGATGAGTTATTGCTCTGAGTGACTGAGATGATGAAAAATCATTTCGGTTTGAAGCCAAAAGGGCAGACCTTTTCGTACAAACGTCCATATCCAAAGTGGTATGATTTGGTCGCTCTTTCTATAAATTACAGGTTCCTGGAGTTTGCTAAGTTCACTGGCCAAGATAGCACCAGCACAATAGAACACGTCAGTCGGTATCTTACACAGTTGGGTGAAGCATCCATTGAAGAGGCTCACCGAGTTTGTTTCTTCCCCTTGTCCCTGTTAGGATCAGCCTTCACTTGGTTTTCATCGCTATCAGTTAATTTCATTGCCAATTGGGTTGACCTAGAGAAGAAGTTTCATACATATTTTTTATACTGGGTCAGGAAAAAAGAAAATTATAGATTTGATGACCATAAGGCAGAGAACTAATGAATCGAGCACCGAGTTTCTTCAGAGGTTCCCAGAGACCAGAAATTTGTGTTTCTCATTGAACTTGACTGATGATCAGCTAGCTGCTTTGACCGTTCAAGGAACATTGCCAATATGGAGAGAGAAGCTGCTAGGGCAAGAGTTTGATAATTTAGGTCAATTGGCTCAACGAGTGGCAGCGTTCAATAGCCAATTCCAGAGTATGCGCAGAGATACCCGATTCCAAAAGAGTGCCGCAATTGTCGAAGCCTATAATCCATATTCAGTTGATGACGGCTATGAGGACGACGAAGAAGAAGAGATTGTTGTGGCCGAATAGAATTGGGGCAAGAAGACAGTAATGGTACCAAGTCCTTAGAGAAAAGGAGTTGAAGAGAGCTATGATTTCGATGTCACAAAATCGGACAAGCTCTTTGATTTCTTGCTTGAGAAGGGACAGATCAAGTTATCCGCCAATCATGTTATATTGCCTCCTAGTCAGTTGAAGAATAAGAAGTTCTACAAATTTCATAACGCTACTTCTCATTCTACTAATAAGTGCAGAATTTTCCGGCAACAAATACAGAGGGCTATTCAGCAAGGGAAGCTCAAATTTGATACACCTCAGAAGATAAAAGTTGATGATAATCCTTTCCTAAGAGATCAGAACATGGTTGATGCTAGGTTGCTCAAAAGAAAAACTAAAGTACTAACATCAACTAGGGCCAAAGAAGCCAGAACCATCGACCCGAAGACGTAAATATCGGCTGATGAATATAGAGAGAGATCGAAAGGCGTCAGAAGAGTCGATATGAATAAGGAGAGACATCAATGGACGGGGCAGTAAGGCCGCGTGTCACATATCGAATTTTATTGTATAAATGGCAACGACAGAAGAAAAAGGATTATCAGCGTTGGTTAGAAGAGAAAGAATACTAGCGTCAACAGGAGAAAGAGAGGTATGATAGAAAGCAAGCTGAATCGCATTGGAATTATTCTTTCTTCAGACATTATTGGAATGAAGGTTTAAAATTGCCTACTAGAAATAATTGTCCAGAATGCAGTGAGCAATATTGGGAGTTTAGGCAATCTCAAGCCAACCGCCGGTTTATCTATGCTCGAGATGAGTATCATCGTAATAATATAGATCGGCGCTTAAAAAGTAGAAGTGTTCATGATCGGCTTGGAAAGCGAGTTGTTGATCAAAACTGGGTTGATTATGAAGAAGAAGATAATGAGGAAGAGTATGTTTGGCAGAAAGGGCAATGGTGTCCAGGAGGTTTGACAAGAAGCCAAAAAGAAAGGTGCAACGCCTAAGGAACAAAGAGCTAGAACAGACTCAGGCATCTGGTAGACCTCAAGTATGGTGTGCTAAACAAACATCCGATAGGGGTCAACCATCGGCTAATATTCAAATGGTTTTTCTATTGCCGTCAGAATTCAGAGCTCCAGCAGATCAGGAAGTCTATTTAGATTTTGACGAATCAGAATATAAGAAGATAGTTGCCAAGTTGGCAGTTGTACATCAAGCTATATTTGATAAGCCAGTTAAGCATCGACACTTAAAGGCTTTATATGTGAAAGGTTTTGTCGATAGAAAACCGATGAGCAAAATGTTAGTAGATGGAGTTATTTATATCAATCTTATGCCTTATACTACTTTTCGCAAGCTTGGCAAGGGGACAGAAAATTTAATTAAAACTGATATGATAATTAAGGATTTTGGAGGTAATGCATCCAAGACCAGGGGGTAATGAACATCAAATTGACAATCGGAAGTAAAACTTTGCTCACCATGTTATTTGTTATTGATGAAAAGGGTTCATACAGTTTACTACTTGGTCGTGATTGGATTCATGCAAATTATTGTGTACCATCGACTATGCATCAACGCTTGATTCAGTGGCATGGAGACAATGTTGAGCTGGTTCACGCTGATGATTCTGTGAGTATCGCAACAGCTGATCTAATGTATTAGGAGCTAGAAGACTTCGAATGTTTTTTCTGACAAGTTATGGGAAGGAGGCTTCATTAAAATCAATGATGAAAGCCAATAGCCGATCCAAATAATCGGCTCTGAGAGTTTGTTTTAATGGATAATCCAATAGATGGTACAGGTGGTAAACTAGGGCATGGCTTCGTGTCGGTCGATGAATTAAAGGAGATAGACATTGGTCCTGGAGATAGGCCTAGGGCGACGTATGTGAATGTTAAGTTGGATCCTAAGTATAAGCAAGAATTGATAAATTTATTAAAGGAGTTTAAAGGTTGTTTTGCTTAGGAATACAATGAGATGTCTGGCCTAGGTCGATCGATTGTTTGATCTTTCGTCTGAAGAGTTCTAGTGCAACCTGTCAGGAAGCGATCAATGGAAAATGACTGAAGGAATATTATCCTAGAATTTGGATCAATACTTGACAACCGATTTGTTCAGTCATCGGCTCTAATAACCAGTACCAGAAGGTTATCGTCTTTAGCTCAAAATTACCCCAAAAGGAAAAGCCGATATGAGATGTATCATCTATAGAACAAAAATAAACACAAAGACAATCATGATGTATATGAAGGCATTGCAGAAAGAACACAGATGCGATCATAGAAAAACAGATGATTTTATTCATTGATTAGTTTGCCCTAAATACAAACTAATCAAAAATATTGTTTATCACATTCTGAGCGGATGTGATGTCCACGATGGCCTCCGCTACATCGATGAAGTCCTCGATCAACTCCTCGTGCTCCTCGGGGCTATCACCCATCGGGAAACCGGTCTCCATGGTATGGAGCTCGTACCCGGTCTAGACCTACGCCGCGGCCAGCGCCACCGATGCGCCACGACGGATGCCACGAAGGGCAATTTCCTAGACACGGGTCGGGACGTCATGGAGGCGGGCGTTGATGGCCACCGTAGCCACGTTCGTCGCCAGTCGGAGGGACTCCAACTGCACCGTCAGGGCTGACGATTACAGAAACAAAAGAGCTATCAAGATAAAAATAGTGGAAATCGGAATAAAGATGTTCTTAGAGTTCATCTTTCCCGCCACCATGGCGTCAGATTCGGCCAGCCATGCCCGAGCAGTGTTTGCCTCTTCCTCGACAGCGAGGAGGGCGGCTTGAGAGGCCCCAAGGCGGATCTCAAGCTGACCATTTTCCCGAGTTGCCTCGAAATAATGATCCTAGGCTGCCCTCCACTCCCGACGGAAACGTCGGGCGTCGTCGCCATTGTAGGAGTTGAAGGAGTCCGACGACAAGTCCGGCGCAGAGGCGGCATCAGACACAACATTGGAGGGCTCGCCGACCCTGGGAGATAGTGGACGGAGGCTATCATTCAAGACGAACCTATAAACAAGTCAGAAAAGTTCATTGCCATAAGCAGAAGATGTCGATCTCACCTCATATGGCGGAGGTGCTGGCTCATCGGCAGGTTCTCCTTCGGAACCTCCTCCGCCTTGCGCTTGCCCCGGTTGTCCTCGCCAGCCATAAGGATGATTGGATCTACGAGAAGGGGGAAGAAAACTGCTACAGAGTTTGCGTGGACGGAGAAGTGCAAAAGAACAGGAACAGTTGCCCTCGGCTGGTATTTGTAGCCACGAAGCGAGGTGATAGATATCTCGGGACGTGTAAAAGGTAACCACAATTAATAAAAGACGAGGCGCCACCTCACTAATGCCGAAGAGAATGCGGCATTGATAACTGAGGACGGAAGATTGAGGAGTTTTCTTAATAAAGGTCATGTTTTCAGACTTAATTGGATTAAGATTAGAAGTCTGGAATCGGCTATTTTTAAATCGGCTCTTTAGCCTAGACAAGAAATATAATAGATCGACAGAAGATACGGTTATCATTGGTTCCACACAAAATACATGTTGGTATGCAGATTACAAATTTAGAATGTCCTGGATTGCTTTCAATGCTTTTAGCCGGATAGCATCGAGTTTTGCGATTTGTTGCTTGTCTTCTTCGGCTGATTTAGGAACATTCTCAAGGCTGCTGTAGATGGCCCTGCCTTCTCTGATCTTGGTCAGTAGTTCCTGTTTCTTCTGCTTAATGGCATTGGATATTTGAACCAGGTTGGACTTATGGCGATCGATAGCAGCCTTCACATTCTCTAGTTCCTTCTCAAGTTCTGCACGCTTGGTTTCTAGTTGGATCAGCTCTGGATCGATCCGGAGGGAGGAGCTCTTCAAATTATCGATCAGCTGTGTCAGCTCTTTGGCCTCTTGTCTGTTGGAGTTCTTCTTGGCCAATAAAGCTTCACGATTAGACAGGTTCCTCTGAGCCTTTTTCACCTTTAGGGCTTGATCTTCAATAATCTCTAGTGTTCGCCCAATAATTGAGATGGCTTGTTCATACGGATTTGGTGTGTTGCTAATGTGATGTAGACTACGTCCATGGAAACAGAATTTGCCTAATAGAAGGATAAAACATTAGCATCAGGAAGCGAGGCATTTCATCAAACTGTAAGGCAATGAAACAAACAAACAGTTAATAAGTGCTAACCTGTCCACTCATTGCTCTTTGTGAAATCAATGCCAACAATAAGATTTGATGATTCAAGTCCTGCTTGAGCTAGAGCATCAGTAACCTGCAAAAGGGAAAGATTTGGTCTTCAGAAAGATAGTCCAGGGGAAGCATAACTGAAATGTGGCCAACCGAGCAACTCTAACCTAACACAACTACACAAATGCCTTCAATATTGCCAAGTGGCCAACCTTATAAAAAGAGTCTGTCTACCCAACAATCATGTGTTTTACGCAGTTTCAATACATGAAATTTTCTACACCATAGAATTAAGATTCAATAACCTCCATCCTCCTTCTACCTTCAGCCTTCTTCTACCTCCAGACAATCATAAATCACAAGATCACAGATCCACAGATCCACATATCACAAGAAATATTTCTTTTCTATGCAAAGACAAGAGGACAAATCACGTCCAGCATGTGTAGCCTGTTGTCCTGCAGCGCCTGCTGCACCGACATGCCGTCAAGCTGCCCGATGATGTGCTCCTCTGTGATGGCCGACTCCGGCGGGCCGTACACGGCCGGGTCCAGCTTGCTCATCGGCGGGAACGCCTGGGAGAGACACGAGGAACCAACGAACGGCAATGAGCGAGCGCTAAGCATGGCACGGCGGCGTCTTGACAGCAACGGCAGGGGCCATCGAGCAGTGGACCCACAGTTGAAAATAGAGAGGGAGGGAGAGAAAATCTATGTATTTTTTTTATTCTAAAACATATATGTGTTATATAGCATTTCTGTAAAACAAATATTGTCTATTCTTCCAACGAGCTGTGAGCACTGACCCTGCACAACATCTAATTTCGTGTGCATGAATCCTTCATGATTCATGAACAGTAGTTGATGGTTGACTAACAAATAGAACCACCATGTTCTATATCAAAATTTGCAGAGCCCCCATCGTCATCTTAAATCTCCTTTGAAATTTTAATCCACTGCATATTGAGAAACTACGAAGCACGATCGGTCATGTTCCCTAAACTTCAGAGCAAGTAAGGAAAACTAGGGACCCCATAGATGCACAGGCGTAAGCAAGCGAACGGGGAGTTCGGATCGAGTCGATTCACCGCTTCCACTTGTAATTAAGATCCAAGACCTCGCCATTTAATTACCAATGACATAGCAATCGCATGACGCGTGCACTGATCCACCGAGTGGTAGTAAATCGGCAATCCGCGAGTACCGCCGGTCCATTCTGCCGGGCTTTCCAGCTGACTGCTTGGCGCCGAGCAGCGGGCGGCGGTGGGTACCGGTGGCGGGCAATGGCGTACCCTCCTCCTGTTGTTAGCGACGGCCGCGTCAGTAGCCGGGCGCGTATGGTCTGGGCGTAGTACCCTCCTCCAAAGACCCCACCACGGGCCGACGGTTCTTCTCATGTAGGGAGGGTGGCGCCCTGGCGCTGCCTCCGTGTCATGAGCTGTTTTGCCCCATGGCCGCTCTCGGTGTGTGGTGGGCGCGCTCGGTCAAATTTTGGATCCCGTCAGCGTGGGTGAAGGAACACGAAGAAGCGAGAACCGCCCTCCCCGGGACTATTTCTGCAGGAGTATAGGCGGCGAAGGAGACTAGATGTGCGAAAGCGGCTACGCTGACGTCGGCCCGCCTCCTCACGAGATTGTAAGGAGAGGCGAAGGAGGTGAGCTTGGTCTCTTCCTCCAGAGTCCGGCGACCAACACGTTTGCATTTGGTCGAGGCACAGTGAAGCCATTTCTTTGAAGCTAGTTGGCTAGCGAGTTGGAACTCGCAAGACTTTTTGTGAGAGGTTGTGTTCACCGAGGAGATCACGGGCTGGACAGATCGGGGTTAATATATGAAATAAAGTATGGCAAGTAGGAGCATTGTTCTTTTTGTTGATCAGGAAACTAACCCCCCTACTTGCCCCCTACTTGCAGTTGCATTGGCCGTTTGACGTCATGTTGAGTACCAAAGCAATTGTCGTCAAGTGCGCACGTATAGGAGTATTATAGGGGTGTTGGGGACTCTTCTGCTCCACTTTTTCAGTTCCGCTCTACGTTTTTAGTCAAACGGTTTCAGCTCCACGCACTCTGTTCGAGGAAAATGAGTGGAGTTATGAGAGCACCCAAAGAGGCGCTCCACAAACTCCAGTTTGTTTGTAGAGCTGCTCTTTGGTGGAATTTGTGGAGCAGTCCTAAACACTTCCTGTACTACTTTTTTTTTCAAAAGAGTATTATACTACTAGTGCATCAGCTGCACGCTTGGTTTCTAGTTCGGTCAGCTCTGGATCGATCGTGAGGGAGGAGCTCTTTAAATTATCGATCAGCTGTGTCAGCTCTTTGGCCTCTTGTCTGTTGGAGTTCTTCTTGGTCAATAAAGCTTTACGATTGGATAGGTCCTCTAAGCCTTTTTCACCTTTAGGGCTTGATCTTCAATAATGGATAAAGGTGACAAGACTCTGATAAGATCTGGGAATAAATTATCTTTAATGGCTAAGAAGATTCTTTGCATTGAATCTGCATCTTGGACCAAATCGGCTATATTCTTCTCAAGCATTGACAATATGTCCCTTAGCCGATCTCTGGTCTCTTTTGATAAAGCTTCTTTAGAAGAAGTGGCTGATGAGCTGATTTTGTCTTCATCTAGACACTCTTCAAAGTTAAAAGAGTAGCTCAGAGCTGAAAAATTAAGTACCTGTATATAAGAAAATATTGTTAGGGGGATTGAATCAGTTAATAATAAAATAAATGGTGAAGTACATACGGTACCTTTTCTGGGATAGCTTCTATCTGAGAAGAATGAACGACCGATGATGCACCAATGGTATCTGGTTGAATCGTCTCTGAACTTTCAACATCGGTATTTAACATCAAAGAATATTTTTAGTTCATATTTGTTGCAGAAAGGTAAACTAAGCATATGACATTCTTACCATCAACTGTTTGCTGGACTGGACATTCGACAGTATGGGTATCAACATCAACAGGATCACCTTCAATGGGTAGACTGTCAGACTTCTGCTCTTGCGTGAATGTTTTCTGGCATGGTAAATGGTCAGAAAAGAGGTGAAAATTGAATAAAAAAATCAAGGATTTGGAAAAAATACCTTAGCAGCATCAGGGGGTGAAACAGAAAGACCCTCATCTCCTGCTATCTTAGAAGCATTGGTTGTTTCAACCAAAATCGGCTCCTCTTGAACATCGGCCGATGAAGGTTGGGTTGGTGTTGATCTAAATGCCTGGGACAGTAGTTCAGTACCAAGAGCAGATTGGGACGCAATGGTTGATAACTAAAGAAAGAAACAGGATTAAAAATTGAACATAATTTTGAGAAGAGGATGAATTGTTTCACCTGGGCAGTTGATGGCCTCGTTCCGCAAAGTCTTTTCTTAGTAACAGTTTTTTTTGTTTGTCCCTTGGGCTGTCTTGCGTTTTGAATATTGATACGTTACAATTATAGAGGCAGCTTGAGTTTTCATGAGTTTCTTCAGTATGGGTGCGGTTGATCCTATTCTTAAGGCTGGACATGGTGGCTGATAATCTATAAGATGCCCCTTCCTGTCTAAGCTTGGAGGATCGAATTCGATGTCCTGAAAAGGTCTATTAGAACAGTTGGTAGGAGAATTCATCGAATAATTTTTCTAAAAAAAGGAATGGTAAGTTACCTCACTGTCGGAAGCAAACTCTCCATCCAGAGCTATGCATCTAGGATGGACCGGCCTACAGAAGATATGGGAGTGCCATTCTTGTCACCAGGAGTCAAAAAGGTTGGAAGAGAAGTTGACTCTTGTCCAGTTATGCCAGGAAAAGGAAGAAAGATCTGATCCTAGTTGAAAGACTCTGGAGGCTTCCATCACTTCACTGATACCTTTTCTTGGCTTTAGAGTATTCTTGAAGACCAGTTGAGGAGGCAATTGACCAAGACCAAACTGACGAGCTACAAAAGAAGGATCGTAAAACTCATAGGTTGAGAGGTTGCCTGGAAGAAAGGAACTTGTAGACATTTTGCCATCGCCATGACGGAATTCAGCTGGAAGAACGTAAGGTTTGATGAAAGAATTGAAGATTGCAACTGCCGTTTCGTCTGAGCAGCCTGATTCAAATCGAAATTTAAATGAAAAAGCCAACTCATTGTTCTCATCCTCATCATAGGGTAGCCAAGTCAGAATATCTACATCAAACCCTCTATAAAACTTTTTAAAGAGATGAGCATTATCGACAACAATTGTTATGACCGATGCAGCTTCACCATAGTTCATGCACTGACGGGTTCTTCCTTCTTCGCCTCTGTATTCCTCATCAAAGTTGGAGGAGGAGAAACTCAAATTATGGAGATTTGGCTTTACAATCTTATACATATACAAATTTAACTATATTTGTATTAGCCACCAAGGGTCGCTGATGGTGTGCACTGTTTCATTCTTTAGCAGCTGAGCGGCCACTTGATGCATCAAATAGTAAGCCGATCCCAACAGATGCTTTCCAAGAGGAATCCCAACGCCTACTGCCAGATGCTCTGCCACGAATTTATGATTGTAAGTCGGACTACAGGATGACCCATAGAAGATGAATCTTTCTAACCACATGTTCAGAAAAGCCACATATTCTCTTTCGCTGACAGTTGATCCATCTCCAATATGGTTTAGAATGTAGCTTGCCCATCCTGTGCAGTCTAATATTTTGGTTAATTTCTTGGATCCAGCACTTGAATAGTCATAAGGTTGCATTGATTCTGTTATTCTAAGGCCGGTCAACATATAAACATCGGCCAAAGTGATGGTCATTAGGCCGTGACAAAAAACGAAAGCATTTAGGGTGTTAGACCCGAAATAAGATGTAGAAATCAGAAGTGAATCATTTCTATCCATTCTAGACAATGAGAGTGTCAAGCATTCATTCAAGTCATAAATCTCCTAATCTCCAGCCTTTTTCCCGGATACCCTACGAAACCAATCTCTCCACCCCCTAGGCATTTTGGGCCAGTTTCTGAAGGGAGTTTTGGTGTTCCAAGAGAATAAATCCACTATAGATTGTTTGAAGGGGATTCGGTTGATTTCTTGACGGATAAAGTCAGATGGATCAGGGTCACCCATAGACCCAAGAAAATAGACATTGGGAGTAACAGCCGATGAAATCAAGATTTTGTTCCTCATTTTCTAGAAACCAGATAAAATAAATTTGAGAAGAAAGGAAGGGTAGGGTAGCGGCTGATACTTGGAAAACGGAAACTTGAAAGCATACCTCAGGGTCGTGGTCACTGGTCGCCATTGCAGCCGAAATAGATCTGAATCTGAGAAAAGATTGCTTCAATAACGGCTTGATAAAGCCGAAGATTTGCTAGGGTTGAGGCTTTTGCGATGGCGGCGTCAGCTGTTAAGATTTACTCGAGAAAGAAAGAGAAAGCAAATAGATCGATTGAGTTAGAAATGATACTGTTGGGATATTATATAAAACTCGGGCTGAGAAGTCAGGAGTCACGCGTATGTCTCGGAATAAACGGTTGCGACATGGTGAACAGGTAAATAGAAATTTTGAAATAAAATAATTTTTATCTTAAAATTGGGAGCCATGTGTTTACACCAAAATTTAGGAAGAAGAACGCAGGAACTCGAAGCTTCCAAGACCACGTCATAAAGGAATCGATTGCCTAAGGATCGATATCAGCTGGTTCAGATATGGTACTGGGATCGGCTCTCTTCGGATGACCTCAGCAGATAACATCAATAAACTACGATTGGCATAGGAAGAAACATGTCGGAGTCTACAAAGGAGAAAGATTAGGGTCTAAGTTATCTTAACTTAGGAATATTTTCTCTTATACCAAAGATTTGTAATGAGTCATACTTGAGTAGGATTCATGCTTAGGTTCCGGGTATAAATATTGGACCCCGGCTATTGTAAAAAGACATCCAATCAATCAATACCAATTACTTTTTTCGGCTTTACGCCAACCCTTAGGAGTAGGAGTAATGTAGATCTCGGCGAGTTCTTGAACTAGCAGGGCTGCATCGGTCCGACCGACCTCTGACTTGTCTGTAAGTACCGTCATGGCTTATACTTCTGTTTGTAAGGCTGCATCGGTTAAGTTTGACCTCCACTGCAAGCTCTAGTATAAGCTAGTTATCGATTCTTATCTAGTTCAAGTACGGCTGCATCAGTTAAGTTCAACCTCCAATGCTCGAATTAGATTAATATCAAGTTATCAGCTCTACCTAAGGGTGACATTCTTCGGATAGATTCATTGAGTTATCGATTTTGCTGATGTTCTTATTGTCATTACTTTCAGCAAAAATCAACTTGCCCGGTCGAGATCGGTCTAGATCGGCCTCACATCCTTTTAGCCCATCGTTTATTTTGTTACATTGCGACGGTTCTCACTTTAAACGACGGATTATGTTTTATCGGTTGTTCTACTTCGATCTCGATCGTGCATAGTACGTGGTTAAGGCATGCCTGATCTTGAGAAGGTTTACTAGTTAGTTGAATCTGGTCTATAGCTCGCTATTATGGATGTATCGATCCGGTCGACCCCCACTGTTAGTACTTTAGATCGGAGGATGCTAGCTGGTAGATTTGCTTTCGGCCAGACATACCCTTGGTTGTTTGCTATGCCTGCACCGGCTAAATAGCCGATCGTCTGCACTTTAACGCTCATAGTATGTTTTCATGATCCTATTAAATGTGAATAGATCTGTTTTCTTTAAAGGTTTAATATGTTATCTTTATTATGGCTGTCATCGATCTGGTCGAACCCCACTGTTAAAGATAATAGGTTAGATTTGAGGAGTTTATAGGTCTGCTCGTATTGAATAGTCGATTGTTCACATGCTATGATCATTTTTCTACCTGAATCGGCTATTTTAGCCGATTCGCTTATGGTTTCACAGATATGACACGCTTTTATGAACCTGTTGAAGTATAGTCGGTTCTATGGATTTTCTGGTTTTAGACTATCATCGTCATCATAGCTGCATATATCCGGTCGAACCCTCACTGTTGACGATAATTGATTAGATCTAGACGGTTCGTATGTCTGTCTGTATCAAACAGTCAATTGTGTGCGTGGCATATCCCATTTTCACCGAATTTATTGGCTCTACACTACCTATTGATCGAATCTAATTTAGCCAGTGATGTATCTCTGACGTATACATGTTAATAGCTTAAAGGAAAGAATCATTAAAACTGGGTGCATCGCAGTCGTCATTATAAAATCAATCACAACCCGCGAGTGTTACAGTCCTTAACAGCCGATTTCTTCTCGTATCGGCTATTTAGTTGATTTTCCTGTCTGGCTGCTCCCGAAGCGGCACACTTGGAACTGTCTGGGCAAGACCGACATGTTTCATCTTAAATTACTGATAAACTTTTTCTCATTATCAATTGCAGGTCAAATTGACTGGCACGCCTTCTGGAATGTGCAGGGTTGACTGGTCCTGCGTTGAAGCCAAATGGATCTCCGGACTCATCCTAAGTAGATCCTTCTGGCTTGCTGTGTCCTAGGCGCATTGACAAATTTTTACGCCGATAGTAGTTTTATAAAAGTATATGTCGACTATATGTTATAAATATTTTATAGCAAAAAAAGTAGTGATCAAAGTTGTTTTTTAGACCGTGTCGACGTCCAAAACGACTTTCTTTATAAACATGGAGGGAGTACATCACAACTTTAATTGGTAGAGCTAACAATTAGCTAACCTATTAGTCAGACCTGTTTGGATCAAGAAACTAATTATTTAGCGACTAACTCTCATATCTTCTTAAATCTCAACAGGCCTTACTATTCGTGAAATAATTAACTAAACTATTAGCTATACCGTTAATTATTAGCAGCTAATAATTATTATCTTTTGAATCCAAATATGATCTCAAAATCTGATGTGGCATTCACATTCATGAAGAAAGAGAACAAAATAAAATAGGAAATCGTTTCTCCCATGAAAAACTACTACGTGGGCTCCTACACCAAGGGCGATGAAACCGCCCATTTCAAATGATGGAGGCGCATTTCTGCGTGGAGCCCACCTCGCCATCACTGCCTCCACGGTCGAAGTCGGCCGCGTCCGTCTGCAAGAAGCCCTCTCGACGCTGGTCGTTTGGCAGCGTCTGTGCATGCTTCACCCGACCGCGTCTTTGCCTCATTGTCCTCCGTGTCTTGGCGTTCTTGGCCTCGCTCATCGCCCGCCCCCCTCCCTTGCCATTACCACCAAGAAGACGGCTGTGGCTACGGCTGCATTTGCCGCCCGCACCGCCTCCCCCCGGCCGCATCTGCAAAGAGGAGACCAGCGTGAGCCGCCCTCCAGCGTCACGGTAGGCCATGCCAAGCAAAGGGTGGCCTCCGTCTCGCCTGACGTCTTTGGGCCAGCCACCGCCTCCCAGGGCAAAGGGCTGGCCTTCGCCCGCCTGACGCCTTGAGACAGCTCCACCTCACCCTGTGGTGAAGGCTAGTCTCCGCCTCGCCCGAGGGCCGAGGGATACACTGCCTCGCCCGACCCCGAGGGGTGGGCTCGGTCATGCCCAAGGGATAAGGATGAGCTCCGCCTCCCGATGACCGAGGGGAAACCTCGCCCGTTCAATGTCCAAAGGCTGGTTTTATCTTACGATAACTTCTCCCCGTTCCTCATGATGATGGGTACAGAGCAAGACAAGACATTTGGGTCAACCACGGCTTCAAGGACCATACCTGCGCCCGGTGAGGAAAGGTACTTGCCAGGAACGATCGGACAGTGCTTTAGACCCTCCCGGCGCCAGAGAGCCCAAAAGGTATTGTTGGGCGCGTACTCCTCGCCCTATAGAGTTGTAGGCGCCAGCCTTGACTCTGGGACACGAACCCGATGAAGATACACGACAACCACTACACTCCAGAAAAAGGATTTGTGATCTCCACGAATGACGGGCATGCCGTCACCACATTATGGACCCAAGGGAGCGGCGCCCGCTTCTCGACCCCTAGGGTCCACCAAATCAAAGGACCTTGCCCATAGCGCTACTCCGAACCTTGACTTCGCGTCCCTCCGACAGAGACTCATAGGAGCCAGAAGGCGTGCGGAGCAAGGCTGGGCGAGGTCCATAAGTCAAAACCACTGTACTCCAGCCCATACCTTACGTAGGGCACTATTCTGTAACCATCCTGACATTCTACAGAAGCATCGACAGTATTGTAGGCGCTGATCATCCTTTTGCACCCATCAGAATGGGTAACGAGGCTGGGTAGAAGTAAGCCACAAGGCTAGGTAGAGCACAGATCCTAAGCCCTCACCCTTGTAAAGCCGTCCCCTTCATTTAAGAAAGTTTTATCAAACACTAGTCACAAATTCTTGAATCTCATATAGACTTTCTGAAACTATGTCACACACTTGTGAAATTTCAACTATATTTTGTTCAAACTTTCTCAAATGAAAAAATGGCCTATATAAGGATTGTAGATCTTGATGAGATGAACAAATTTGGTATTCAAAACTTTTCAATTTGAGACAATCTAGGGTTCCGAAAACTAGTTTGTAAACGTTGAAATTTAAAAATCACAAATTTGAACCGTCAAAACTATCTCAAATGGAAAGTTGACCAAAACAACAATTGTAGATCTTGATGAGTTTAACAAACTTGGTATTCAAAACTTTTCAATTTGAAGTCATTTAGAGTTCATAATACTAGAGTCAAAGTGTTGTTTTTTCATTTGACCAAATTTAACTTGGTCAAACTTGCTCAAATGACACACTAAATGACCTCAGATGAAAAAACTCTGAATAACAAGTTTGATCATCTCAGCAAGATATACAATTTTTATATAGCTCATTTTCCTGTTTGAGAAAGTTTTATCAAACACTAGTCACAAATTCCTGAATCTCATATAGACTTTCTCAAAACTATGTCACACACTTGTGAAATTTGAACTACATTTTGTTCAAACTTTCTCAAATGAAAAAATATCCTATATAAGGATTGTAGATCTTGATGAGCTGAACAAACTTGGTATTCAAAACTTTTCAATTTGAGACAATTTATGGTTCCGAAAACTAGTTTGTAAGCATCGAAATTTAAAAATCACAAATTTGAACCATCCAAACTATCTCAAATGGAAAGTTGACCAAAACAAGAATTGTAGATCTTGATGAGTTGAACAAACTTGGTATTCAAAACTTTTTAGTTTGAAGTCATTTAGAGTTCATAATACTAGAGTCAAAGTGTTGTTTTTTTATTTGACCAAATTTGACTTGGTCAAACTTGCTCAAATGAGACACTAAATGACCTCAGATGAAGAAACTCTGAATACCAAGTTTGATCATCTCATCAAGATCTACAATTGTTACATAGCTCATTTTCCCATTTGAGAAAGTTTTATCAAACACTAGTCACAAATTCTTGAATCTCATATAGACTTTCTAAAACTATGTCACACACTTGTGAAATTTGAACTACATTTTGTTCAAACTTTCTCAAATAAAAAAATGGCCTATATAAGGATTGTAGATCTTGAATCCATGACCATGACTCCATGAGACCCATGAAGCCATGAGCTTGGCTATTTCTACTCATGCCGCGAAGATTGGTGCTTGTATGATGTTTGATGTATGATGTATCTGTATCTTTATCTTATTTGTTGCTTTACTCTTTAGTCTTTCGGCTTAATCTAGATGGATTATGGACTCATAGAGTAGTGTAATGGTTTGAGCACGTATGATATATATATATATGCTGCTTTTACTCAATATCCGAATAGATATTTGTATCCGACCTTCTCCGAATCCGATTCATACCGTATTCGATACTCATTATTCGTATCCATAACCGAGTCAATCCGTATTCGTATATGTATCCGAACGCTATCCGTGTCCGAATTCGAATCCGAACAGAAATATGAAAACAAATATAATATGAGTGATATCCGTTCGTATCTGATCCGTTTTCATCCCTACCCGAGGGGCATGCTGCTCAGCTTTATTGTCTCCGAACGCGGCATCGAAGCCAACTCGGAGAAAATCTCAGCCATCACAAAAATAGGCCCAATCCAAAACATAAAGGGGGTTCAGTGAATCACAGGATGCCTTGCCGCCCTTAGCCGATTCATTTCGCGCCTCGGCGAACGAGGACTTCCCCTTTATCGACTCCTTAAGAAATCCGACCACTTTGAGTGGACATCCGAGGCTCAGGAGGCGCTTGACGTGGTTAAACAATTTCTAACTAAACCACCGATCCTAGTCCCTCAGTGCAACGGAGAATCCCTCCTGCTGTATATATCGGCCACCACGCAAGTGGTCAGCTCCGCCTTAGTGGTAGAGCGAGAGGAAGAGGGGCACGCCTTCAAGGTACAATGACCTGTGTATTTCATCAGCGAGGTGCTATCCAACTCCAAAATCCGTTACCCCCAAATCCAGAAACTCCTCTACACCATCCTCGTCGCCAAGAGAAAGCTACGCCATTACTTCGAGTCACACCCTATGACAGTCGTGACGTCTTTCCCCCTCGGCGAGATCGTCTGCAGCTAGGATGCTACGGGAAGAACCGCAAAGTGGGCGCTCGAGCTAATGGATCAGGGCATTACTTATGCCCCCCGAACAGCGATTAAATCCCAGGTGCTAGCTAACTTCATCGTAGAGTGGACCGAGGTCCAGATGCCACCAACAATCGCCAATCAAGAGTACTGGACAATGTACTTCGATGGATCGCTGATGAAGAAGGGCGCCGACGTGGGACTAGTCTTCGTATCTCCCCTCGGGGTCCACATGAGGTACATGGTTCGGCTACATTTTCCCTCATCAAACAATATCGCAGAGTATGAAGCGCTCATCAACGGCCTACGAATCGCTATCGAGCTAGGCATCCAATGTCTCGACGTCAGAGGCGACTCCCAGCTGGTCGTCAACCAGGTCATGAAGGAGTTGAGCTGCCACGATGCCAAGATGGAGGCATACTACCAAGAAGTCCGACGGCTGGAGGACAGATTCGACGGCCTCGAGCTCAATCACATCCCAAGGCGCCTCAATGAAGTAGCCGACATGCTTGCGAAAGCAGCATCCGGCGGAGAGCCAGTCCCGACAGGCGTCTTCGCCAGCGATCAATACAAACCCTCGGTACGCTACGCGGGGTCGGAACAAGCCGGCAATGGCCCATCTAGTCCGACCCCCGCGGCCGATCCTCCAACTGCTCCGCCCGACCCCGAGGTCGTGGAGCTTGAAGAGGACCCAGCGGCACAGTCCGACCCTCCCGACGACTGGAGAACGCTTTACCTCGACTACCTCCTCCATGACATACTACCGGCAGACAAGACGGAAGCCCGACGGCTCGCACGACGCGCCAAGTCCTTCGTTCTTGTAGAAGGCAAACTCTACAAACAGAGTCACATCGGGATTCTGCAACTCTGTATCCCTGGCGAACAGGGAAAACTCCTGCTGGGCGACATCCACGGTGGAATCTACGGTCATCATGCCGCACCAAGAACCTTGGTTGGGAATGCATTCCGACAAGGCTTCTACTGGCCCACCGCAGTAGCCGATGCCGAGCAAATTGTACACACCTGCGAAGGGTGTCAGTACTACGCTTGGCAAACTCACCTCCCGGCCCAGGCACTCCAGACGATCCCCATCACGTGGCCCTTCGTGGTCTGGGGCTCAACCTGGTTGGGCCACTCAAAAAGGCGCCCGGGGGCTTCACCCACCTGCTTGTCACCATAGACAAGTTTACAAAATGGATTGAAGCTCGACCAATATCCACGATCAAATCCGAGCAAGCTGTGCTATTCTTCCTCGACATCATCCATCGCTTTGGAGTACCGAACTCCATCATCACAGACAACGACACGCAGTTCACCGGCAGGAAATTCATTCGATTCTACGATGAACAACACATCCAGATCGATTGGGCGGCCGTCGCGCACCCCCGGACGAACGGGCAGGTCGAGCGCGCAAACGGCATGCTCCTGCAAGGCCTTAAGCCGAGAATTTTCAACCGGCTGAACAAGTTCGGCGCGCGTTGGCTCGCTGAGCTTCCGGCCGTACTCTGGAGCCTGAGAACAACTCCTAGCCGAACCACTGGCTACACACCCTTCTTCATGGTCTATGGTTCCGAGGCCGTTCTCCCAACGGACCTTGACCATGGAGCACCAATAATCAGAGCATACGATGAACAGGGGGTCGAGGCATCCCACCAAGACGCCATGGACCAGCTAGATGAAGCCCGCAACATTGCCCTCCTCCGTTCAGCTAAGTACCAGTAGGCGTTGCGATGGTACCACAGCCGATGGGTACGGGGTCGATCCTTCAATGTCGGGGACCTCGTCCTCCGCCTTGTGCAGAGCAACAAGGACCGCCATAAACTCTCACCGCCCTGGGAGGGGCCCTACGTCGTCGCAGAAGTACTTCGCCCGGGCGCCTACAGGTTGAAAACCATCAACGACGAGGTCTTCAACAACACCTAAAACATTGAGCAGCTACGTCGTTTTTACCCTTAAATAAGCGCATACTCCTCCTTATCAGTTTTTGTCATTACAAAACCTCGATCCTTAGTGACTTCCGACCCCTGCAAAATGCGAGGGGTCAGACCTCACTCGGGGGCTGACATAAGTAATACAAGTAGTACGCTTGCAAAAACTTCCTGTGTTATATTTACGAACGTCCTCTAAGTTTTCCGTTCTTCTCGTAAACAAGTCGTAAGGACTAAGATTTCGGGAATAATTTCTAACTATAACTGGTAGGGTTGTGGGAGACCCACGCCCCAGCGGCTGCGACCTCTTTGCTCACCAGCGCGATCAGAATTATTTCACCCGCACTCCTAGTTTCTTACGGCTTAAACCATGGGAAGGGTCGGAGGGCACAAAAACCTTTTTTACAAAAAGAGGAAGCTAAAGGGCCGTCTGCCGTAACAAAAGATGAAAATTTGTTCATTTTTTTGCACAAATTCACCACTTACAAAGTGATTTCATCACAAAAAGGACTAACATACTTGTAAATTTAGAGGACTGTTTACTCGGGGGCTTCCCCACAAAATTATTCAATCACAGTCTCTGCCTAGCTTTACTATAAGTACTACTGCGGCCACCGCGCCACGCTCTCCATCGGCAACGCCCAGGGCATGTGCATGGGCCAGTTCATCTACTGTGGCCACCGCACCACGCTCTCCATCGGCGACGTCCCGCCGCTCCCCGAGGTCCTCGAAGGCACCGTCACCTGCAATGTTGAGCTCCACGCCGACAACTGTGGTGCCCCTCCACCGGGGCATCCGGGGACTACGCCATCATCATCAGCCGCAGCCCGGACAACGGCGCCCAAATGGGAGGCGCCTCCCGCCACGGGGAGGCCGCAACGAACGACGGCCAGGCTGACGATGTCCGGCACCCCCCAGTACTCCTCTTTCGACGGCAGTGAGCTCTTCCCGACAAAGGCGGCCCGCACCACCTCATCTATGTTGGATGACCTCCAGCTCGACATCACACTTCGGATTCACGAGCAGATCAGTGAGTTTCCCTCTCTCTCTGGCATTACCCTTCCTCACTCAGGAATCGCCGCAATGCACGGACGTATCCGGCAGAAAGGAAGAAGGAGAGGTAGCGGGCTCAGAGACAGAATAAGAGATGGGGTGAGAACTCCCCTCCCCCTCCCTATTTAAAGAGGAGGAGCTACAGCTAAGGAAAGGCGAAAGGTTGGGACGAAAAACTCTCTCCCTTCTCCTACTTAAATGCAAAATCAATGCTGATAGACCCCTGAGGGGACATGCCGGAACTGACGGGACGCGCCCCGGTCGACGAGGCACCCCCTGGTCAAACAGGATACTGCCTGGGTATGGCCCGCCACTGATCCGCTCCGGACGCGGCAATTATGGCGCCCACATGGGCAGACGACCCTTCGCCTCCCCATGCAGGACCACGAAATGATCCGACGACAGGACCTCTGTGAAGGGGAGCAAACGACGAACGAATGTCCAAAGAAAGATAAGCATCTCTGCCTTCTTACTTTACGCGTTAAAATTCATTACCGAGCTTCCGACCCCATCAAACGGCAGGGACACGAACATCACTCGGGGGCTGCCGAGGATGTCTACCAGTCTAGACATCCTTCTCACCCGACCCCTCCGTACGCTTGAAACTAGGGGCGCAAAATACGGGCATAAAACTTTGAATAAAACCAGACGAACTAGCAGACCCTACGCCTCAATAGCTACGGTGTTTCTATTCACCAGAAAAATCATACTCAACGCCCCCCGCGTCTCCGGCTTCGACATCTGCCTTCTCAAGAAGGGTTCGGAGGGGCCCGCCTACAGAATCTCCCACAAAGGAGAAGCTATCAGGTGGCCCAAGTCGATCGGACGGCTCGGACCGCCACCAAGATACGAAAAAACAAAGAATAGCGATTCTTATGCAGGTTACTCCAAACCTCGTCACAAACATCAGGGCCCGAACCCATCTGGTAGGAGCTTTTCCGCCACTCATGCTACCAAGGTAACGTTACCGACCCCGCCTTTATTTTGATTAAATTATGCATTCAAACATTACATATGCAAAACATTGCATCCCAACGCTTCGTGTCGCGTCACGAAACGGCCGTCGCCTCATTCGATATAGGTGAAGCAGGCCGAGGTTCGAAGGCCGGCCCGCGAAGTGCTCGAGGCCGCCTTGTACCGAACAGAGCCAGGGAGAATTAACTAAGACGAGCCCCAGCGGCCTTGCCCGACCCCGCTTAGAAACAAATAGGGACGTCTCAACCTTTTCTCGTTCGATTCTAACCCTGAGCCAAACCCACAGAATCTCCATCGAGGAGAGGCCATCGGGCCGCCTGAGCCTATCGAACGGCTCGGGCATCTGCCGAGAGGCGGGTTAAGAAGTTGTGGAGTGCCACCAGAGGACTCTGCTGACCCCATCAGCAAATGATGGACCCGGATTCCACACGAACGTACCCGTTAGCGAGCTCATTGAGCACGATACTCGAGCCGTCGAGGCAAGTGTCGTTTACTCAGCCCCTCCGATTGCGAAAATCGAGGATGGAGTAACACGCAAATTACGGCCGACCCCTATCAGACCCTGACAAAGCCCGGGGGCTCGAGCCGCTCAATACAGGAACACAGGTTCGAATGCCCTACCTTGCCGAGCCCATAGAGTCCCCATTTGGGGAATTCCATTAGAAGACAGGGCGGGGAATATTGCAATGCCATCCAAGGACTTCGCCGACCCTGTCACAAAAACCACGGAATGGGATTCCATCCAAACGTTCTGGTCTCCAGTAACACCCGACCCCAGCAAATGCAAGGGGTCAGACCTTACTCGGGGGCTGGTTAAGGTATGGCTACCTCCCTTCCTTTTTTTCGAAACAATCTCCTCGCATCAAGACCAGCGGCAAGATTCAGGGGAACAGATTGGAAAGATCACAAAAAATCAAACAAAACAAAATTATGAAGCAAAATCATGAAACTCGCACGCACCCTCTGGCAAAATGACTCCGACGAAATCGAAAAACACCCTCCAGGCGGTTCTATCCGAATCACCTAAAGGCTCGGGGCCTACTGTCGGGGACCTAATACCAGGGTACCCCAGAAGGTGGAACCAATAACCATCGAACGTTAAAAACTTCTGGACGGACAAGGGCACCGTTGCGTTCCTTGCCCGAATGACGAAAGTTAGGTTCCGTCTCGCCCGACGCCTTTGGGCCAGCCCCGCCTCGCCCGAGGACAAAGGGCTGGCCTCCGTCTCGCCCGACGCCTTTGGACCAGCCCCGCCTCGCCCGAGGGCAAAGGGCTGGCCTCCGTCTCGCCCGACGCCTTTGGACCAGCCTCGCCTCGCCCTAGGGCAAAGGGCTGGCCTCCGTCTCGCCCGACGCCTTTGGGCCAGCCCTGCCTCACCCGAGGGCAAAGGGCTGGCCTCTGTTCCGCCCGACGCCTTCAAGACAGCTCTGCCTCACCCGAGGGCTGAAGGCTAGTCTCCGCCTCGCCCGAGGGCTGAGGGATACACTCCGCCTCGCCCGACCCTCGAGGGGTGGGCTCGGTCACGGTCAAGCGGGGAAGTCCAAAATGTGGTTGCTAGCGCGGCTGGGGACAGTGGAGGCGGCTCCGGCGACGAAGAAACCGCCGGGGACGGCCGGAGGAGTGCGGGAGGCGAGGGCGAGCGAGCTGTCCTTGGCTGACGAAGGTGCCCTTTTATTGCTGACTGAAGAGGGAGAAGCAGAGGTAGAGCCGCTGAGGCAAAAGGAAACCGAAGGAAAAAAGGGGGAAAACTGTACTCCGAGCCCGAGGTTACACGCACACGCTGTGTTCGACAGGAGGAACCTCAACGAGGTACCGTTTAGTTCCCTCCCAAAATGCTAAATTTTTTCAAGATTTCTCGTCACATCAAATCTTTGGACACATGCATGAAGCATTAAATATAAATAAAAAATAAAACTAACTACACAGTTTAGATGAAATCCACGAGTCAAATCTTTTAAGCCCAATTAAACTATGATTGAATACTAATTACCAAATAACAACGAAAACTGCTACTACTACAGTGTCATTTTACAAAAAAAAATCGCCTTCTAAACAAGCCCTCACAGAAAATCAGAAAAGGTAGTAAGTAATACACGTCTTTTGATACTGAACGGCCCCACCCTTGTCTCTTCCCCTTCCATCTCCGCTCGTCTGCGTTGTGCGTTCCGGTCCCATCTCTCTATTTTTCCCCCATCAATCACTCTGGGACAAGGGCTTCGGCCGCTGGGTAGGTGACTAGGTGGGACGCGTGCGGAGCGAGCAACGTTATTTTTCTCTCATACAAAATCAGCAAATAATACTTTAATTATAATTTATCAGCCAAATAAATCCAAACGAATGAGACAGAAAGGAGCGCGGCCAGGTAACGTGAGTCCCAACGGGCAGTTTCCAATTTTCCATGAAATTAATTACCTGCCATGTAAACTAGGAGCATCTCCAAAAACAATCTCTCGATTTATGATTTTGGTAAGATTGAAAAAACATATCTTCAACAACTTCTAACCCCACCTCTCAATTTTTTTTTACACTTGTAAACATCGACCCCGTCGAGCCGATATATATAAGCGCTTATCCATCGTGTCAATCTAAGGTGAAAGGATAGGGGAAAGAATAAAAAATAGGACAGGATTTCTGATACAAATGTACAGAAGAAAAAATAAATTATAAAAGTGGTTAGAGTGGTTTAGAAATGTCTCGAGATTTTTGACATAAAATTACCTTAGGAGCAAGATTTAGAACTATTGGAGGAAGCCAACAAATATACTCCCAATTTTTTTAGTTACTTGAAAAACTCATTAGTTTACCGAGTGATTTTTTTAGAAGCTATTGGAGATGCTCTAAGACCCTGTTTAGATTCATTGGCTGCTAGTATAATAGTTAGTTAGCTAATAGGCCACAACTAATATTAATTGTTATTAACTAGTTTTGTTCAACTAGTGAAATAGTCGTTAGTTTAAGACCTGTTTGGATCCATTAGTTGTAATAGTTAACTAGCTAAATACTCCCTCTATGTTCCTAAAGAATGTCGTTTTGAAGTTGTTTTAAGTCAAATATTTTAAACTTTAACTATAATAAATTCTTTTGGGTCTAATTCGAAAATATGAAACTGATGTAAGTACATTCATCTCAAAATGTAGTTTTATAAAAGTATATGTTGACTATATGTTATAAATATTTTATAGCAAAAAAAGTAGTGATCAAAGTTGTTTTTTAGACCGTGTCGACGTCCAAAACGACTTTCTTTATAAACATGGAGGGAGTACATCACAACTTTAATTGGTAGAGCTAACAATTAGCCAACATATTAGTCAGACCTGTTTAGATCCAAGAAACTAATTATTTAGCAGCTAACTACTATATCTTCTTAAATCTCAACAGGGCCTTAGTATTCAGGAAACAATTAACTAAACTATTAGCTAGACCGTTAATTATTAGCATCTAATTATTATCTTTTTGAATCCAAATATGATCTCAAAATCTGATGTGGCATTCACATTCATGAAGAAAGAGAACAAAATAAAATAGGAAATCGTTTCAACCATGAAAAACTACTACGTGGGCTCCTACACCAAGGGCGATGAAACCGCCCATTTCAGCGATGGAGGCGCATTTCCTGCGTGGAGCCCACCTCGCCACTGCGCCTCCACGGTCGAGTCGGCCGCGTCCGTGCGCAAGCCCTCTCGACGCTGGTCGCTGGCCGCGTCCGTGCATGCTTCACCCGGCCGCGTGCTGCCTCGCTGTCCTCCGTGTGCGCGTTGCTGGCCTCGCGCTCATCGCCCCCGTCCCCCGCCCGCCCGCCGCCCGCCGGCAGCACGGCCTGTGGCTACGGCTGCATTTGCCGCCCGCACCGCCTCCCCGGCCGCATCTGCAAAGAGGAGACCGCGTAGCCGCCCTCCAGCGTCACGGTAGGCCACGCCGGCACTGGATCCGCTGGTGACGAGGAGGAGCTGCATGTTGGACCAGCCCCCGCCTCAACGGAGCCGGTCACACATCACACCTGCCGCTCCTGCCACCCCAACGCGTGCTCACTGCTGCAATTGAACGAACGCTTCGCCCCTGGCTGCAATCCCACCGCCCCTGGCTGCATGCAGCTCTCTCGTGCGCTGTGCAGCCCTGCTGCCCGCAGTAGTCCCACGCCCTGCAGTCTGCAGTTCATCGGTGGCCATGATTTCAGCTGGAGTGGGGATGTACTAGATGGGACACATGATCACGGGAGACGGGGAGGTGAAAGATGCTGATGGCAGATAATACCACGGGAGAGAGAAGGACAAGTATATGGCCACTTAGAAATTTTACTAGAAAAATATGGATCGTCTATTAAGGAAAATCGAGTGATACAAAAATAGGAGGTGCTAAAATAAAAATACTCACAA
Source organism: Miscanthus lutarioriparius (assembly GCA_904845875.1). Lineage (NCBI taxonomy): Eukaryota > Viridiplantae > Streptophyta > Magnoliopsida > Poales > Poaceae > Miscanthus > Miscanthus lutarioriparius. The sequence continues at coordinate 10,691,514 of CAJGYO010000006.1, read as the reverse complement.
GTACTAATAAAATAAAGAAGATACTAAAATAGGTAGAACCAGTACCAAAATAGATGAGACCAAATTTCAATTTTTATTTGTTAATTAAATTTGGCAAAGGGCAAAATAGTGATTGATTGCCCGTGTGTCGGGGACCTAATACCAGGGTACCCCAGAAGGTGGAACCAATAACCATCGAACGTTAAAAACTTCTGGACGGACAAGGGCGTCGCTGCGTTCCTGGCCCGAATGACGAAAGTTAGGTCCCGTCTCGCCCGACGCATTTGGGCCAGCCCCGCCTCGCCCGAGGACAAAGGGCTGGCCTCCGTCTCGACCGACGCCTTTGGACCAGCCCCGCCTCGCCCGAGGGCAAAGGGTTGGCCTCCGTCTCGCCCGACGCCTTTGGACCAGCCCCGTCTCGCCCAAGGGCAAAGGGCTGGCCTCCGTCTCGCCCGACGTCTTTGGGCCAGCCCTGCCTCCCCGAGGGCAAAGGGCTGGCCTTCGTTCCGCCCGACGCCTTCGGGACAGCTCCACCTCACCCCAGGGCTGAAGGCTAGTCTCCGCCTCGCCCGAGGGCTGAGGGATACACTCTGCCTCGCCCGACCCCCGAGGGGTGGGCTCGGTCACGCCCAAGGGATAAGGACTGGGCTCCGCCTCGCCCGACGACCGAGGACGAACCTCGCCCCGTTCAATGTCCAAAGGCTGGTTTTATCTTACCTGATAACTTCTCCCCCGTTCCCTCATGATGATGGGTACAGAGCAAGACAAGACATTTGGGTCAACCACGGCTTCAAGGACCATACCCTGCGCCCTGGTAGGAAAGGTACTGCCAGGGAACGACTGGACAGGTGCTTTAGACCCTCCCGGGCGCCGTAGAGCCCAAAAGGTATTGCTGGCGCGTACTCCTCGCCCTATAGAGTTGTAGGCGCCGCCTTCAGTTCTGGGACACGGAACCCGATGAAGATACACGACAACCACTACACTCCAGAAAAGGATTTGTGATCTCCACGAATGACGGGCATGCCGTCACCACATTATGGACCCAAGGGAGCGGCGCCCGCTTCTCGACCCCTAGGGTCCACCAAATCAAAGGACCTTGCCCATAGCGCTACTCCAAACCTTGACTCCGCGTCCCTCCGACAGAGACTCATAGGAGCCAGAAGGCGTGCGGAGCAAGGCTGGGCGAGGTCTATAAGTCAAAACCACTGTACTCCAGCCCATACCTTATGTAGGGCACTATTCTGTAACCATCCTGACATTCTACAGAAGCATCGATAATATTGTAGGCGCTGATCATCCTTTTGCACTCATCAGAATGGGTAACGAGGCTGGGTAGAAGTAAGCCACAAGGCTAGGTAGAGCACAGATCCTAAGCCCTGACCCTTGTAAAGCCGTCCCCTTCATCTATAAAAGGGGATGCGCTTCCTCCAGCAGGGGGAGGACAAAAAAAACAAGGCAACACACACATATAGTCAAGCTGCTACCAAGCTCTTGGCTTCCTTTCGACCCTTCCATCAGAGACTTAGGACCTGTCCCTCTCTCGATCGTTTGTATCCCCTACTACGAACCATTCACGGTGCTAATAACACGAGCAGCAACAAACTGGACGTAGGGATATTCAGCCCGAACCAGTATAAATCTTGTGTCCTTTAGCGTACCATCCGAGCCCAACGCGCATTACTATAAATTTACTTGCCGGTGCTTGTACGAAACACCGACAGTTGGCACGCCAGTTAGGGGGCTTGCGCGTTCCAAATCAGGCCTCGGATGGCCACCCACGCAATCAGCTAGGCCCCGGACGCACATGTGCGTTTCGGCGACCTAGATTTCATCGTCACACTAGGAGGAGAACTGGCGCTGACCCACACGACCGCATGACCTCTCCTTTCATCAACCTCGATCGTCGAGGCTTGAGGGGCCCGTGAGGGCGACTCCCTTGGACCCCGATTATCCAGTGGAGCCCCACAAGATCATCACCTGCTTCCGGAAGGCCCGTGCACAAAGCGCCCGACAAGCGCTTCCATTCGGTCTCCATAACGCCATGCATGACCGCCACCACCTTCTCGCACTACGCATGGTTCAGCCGCCTACGGACAGCGAGTTTGTGGGGGGTAGTCGAACACGATCCGGAGACACTCTTGTAATAGAACCAACCAATTATACGAAATTAAGTAAGAGAATCATCCACCGAGCGGATTTATTGAACAAACTTAAGCCCGTATAACCCGGTAGTCCGTGAAATCACAAAGGATTTCAAACCAACTCGTGTCCCAAATGATCGTAATAAGTTTAGCGGTCACCATCACATATTACATAAAGTTCGCAACCTCGGATACATCGAGTTTAAACATAGTTATTACAAACCAGTTCGAATAAAAGTAGCGGAAGTCATTTGTTCAAACCACACACACACTCACGCGGAGTTTAAATATAGTGCCAGCGAATGATCATCTCCAACAAAAGCATTAGACGAGACGTAAGGAATGACCATGCCCATGGTCCTAAGCATCACCATCGCAGGATACAGGCGGTTGATACAATAGCCGTAATACATCCGCCCATCTCGCAACAAGTGGGAATAAAACCACGAGTACGAGAAGGTACTTTCGGCCGGACTTCACGACATAACCGAAATATAAATGACACCAAGGATTATGCACGGGCTTTAAAGTAGGGTAGTGACTCATTTGCAAAAGAAGCATTTTAGCATTTTAAGAACCTTTATAAAAGCATTATTGTCAAGTTAATTATTATTAACTTTGTCGACTAGATTTGCACCTATACTAGAGTAAACATGTGATTAAGCAATTAATGATAACCACTGATCATTAAACAACTTCCATACTTTATATATTCACTATAAGCGTCCAAGTGTTCCATAAACATTTACTACGATGAAGTAACTCAAGTCAAGTGCTCACTATCCGGAGGCGATGGCGATTCGAATCGATTCCTAACCACCGGTGGTGATTTATTCCTTACACAAATCTCACTCACCCGCTAAAGTGAGATATTGATCACCGAGTCAACTTTCCGGTATCTCGAGTTTGCCAGAACCACATGTACCGGGGCCGACCGACGCACTTTGGTCTTATCATCCCGCCCCGTGTCCTACCACACCGCTTGCCGCGGTCTGGCGTCATGGGCAATCTACTCGGCCCGAAAAATCTCCCCCTTTCATGGGTCGGAAGGTACTTTATCCGGCCAGCTAAATGTAAGGCATGCGTTCAACATGACTCGAGGCCCAACAACGGTCGGTCCTTAATCGACACAGACGGAAACACTACAGTCCAAAACCCTGCAAGTCTCTGCATATTTCAGCAACAAGTAACGATTGAGTGAAGCTGTAATGATTGCGAGTGAAGGAAAATTATGCCGTACTGATTTTACTGGAGAGAATAAATTCATGCAATAAAACAGAGGCACAACAATCTCATCCCAATTAAGACAACAACACTTAATCGAATTACTTCAATGGCAAACATCGCATCCATACAGTCACATTGCCAGCATACATACACTGGACTTTTTATGCGTTCAGATATAGCATTCGAAAATCAAGTTCCAACCACATGCCAAGTCTCAGACGTTCGAAGCAACACACGATAGGTTACATGCCAACAAAAGAAAGGTCGTCGCGACAGGACCTAGATACTAGCGCAAGGCAACTAGCCTATTCCTCGGGGCCATCGTCGGGATCGGAGACGTCACCATCGCCTCCAGGTGAAACTACAGGCTCGTTCTGGTTGTCGTCGTCGATGTCCATGCCAGCGGCGTTCGGTGGAGCATATGGGCCAACCCCATTGTAGAGCGCGTGAAACTCCTCGTGCAGGTTGCCGTTGTATTCCTCTAGCTCATCGACTCTCTGCAGCAGAAGGTTTCTTGCGTTCCAGGCTTCATTCCTTTCCTGAACCAACTGTCCAATCATGCGATCTGCATTGTTGTTGGCTTGAGTCAACGTATGCACTCGCTGCATAGCTCTATCACCTCTCTCAATCGCCTGATCTCGCTGTAAGTTCATATCAGCCAACTGCTCCTGCAAGCTAGATATAGCACGTGCCTGTCTCTTCTTCTGCTTCTTCCCTTTGAGCTTATCCTCACTACGCAAGCCAGTCAAAGTCCAGTAGGTACTCTCGAGACCCTCATACGCTCTAATGGCGGCGAACATAGCACTCATTGCCTAGTTGTCGCTAGCCTGTCCTTCAGCTGGACCTCTGACCAATGCACTTCCCTGAGGCTGAACCCAAATGGCATCACGAGGATCATCCCTAGGAAAAGTATCAGCCAGAGCTGCTGCAAGCTCACTGGGAAATCTGCTCATAATGTCTCTAATGACACGGAAGGCTGCTCCCTCTGCACCCTCAGCTGGAGTGCGACCCTCAAACTCCAAATGCCAACCATCCCAATCTGGAGCATCACCGAGAGCAGGAACCGTGATCTCCACCACTGCGAGTCCATCCTCTGCTAACTGGCTCTCATTCCAGGAGTACACCGGCTCTTGACCCTCTGGGTACCCCACATCATGGAGCACTCTCCAAAGCAAAGTTGGCATGCCAAACTCGCTCAAGAAGGTGTCCGTGGTGCGGTGCTCCCTCAGGGCCAACGGACGTCGAGGTGCTCTTCCTCCGGTGGACTTCTGGTGATGCGCTTCGTGCGGGCCATCTGTAGCAAAAAGTTCTTTCATTACCTCGGGAAACATATTTTAGGTGATACCACTTTTATCAAAATGAGAGAATCAATTTATAAGGGGAGGAATGCATGGCATGAATGAAATGCACAAGTAACATGATGTATGAACGCGTCGCATGCGTTCTCACAAACTTAGGAATAAATAATTTCTAACGATGAATTCGGTGGCATACAACGATCTCTCAGGACGTAGCTAATACGTTCTACATGATAGCGTTGTTATGTACCTGCAGAAGATTCATTTCAGCCCAATTCCCAATGAATGCATAATAGCAGTAAAGTTCTATCTACACGCTCTACACGAATCCCCGGATCGTGTACAACGGTAGTAACTACCCGAACCATCGTCCTATTGACGGCATCGCCTCCACGACGGAAGACCCATACATGAGATACCTTTGTAAAACATGCGTAGAACATGTAATTACTCCACATCATATAAGCATTCATCCTAGATCGGCGGTGTATCCGATCATGCTCTCACAACTCACACTTACCGAGGCGTGAGGCAAATGATCCATTCATTACCACTCAAACAAGTGGCACTCATACAATAGCACGCCGTATGAGCGACGAAAAGAGAAATATGATGCAAGAACCCAGTGTCAAGATTTAATTAAGCCACCTAAAGTCCTTAATCGGGCATAAAGGATATGATCATCGGCACACTTTAGATTTTGAAAATCACGTTTTCCAAATGCCTTTTGTTTTAAATACACTTGTGAACAAATAACACGCTAAACCATGCTCGATGCCACCGTAATGTAAACCGACCAATTATACGAAATTAAGTAAAAGAATCATCCACCGTAAAGCGCATTTATTGAACAAACTTAAGCCCGTATAACCCGGTAGTCCGTGAAATCACAAAGGATTTCAAACCAACTCGTGTCCCGACCATGATCGTAATAAGTTTAGCGGTCACCATCACATATTACATAAAGTTCGCAACCTCGGATACATCGAGTTTAAACATAGTTATTACAAACCAGTTCGAATAAAAGTAGCGGAAGTCATTTGTTCAAACCACACACACACTCACGCGGAGTTTAAATATAGTGCCGTGAATGATCATCTCCAACAAAAGCATTAGACGAGACGTAAGGAATGACCATGCCCATGGTCCTAAGCATCACCATCGCAGGATACAGGTGCGGTTGATACAATAGCCGTAATACATCTCGCCCATCTCGCAACAAGTGGGAATAAAACCACGAGTGCGAGAAGGTACTCGGCCGGACTTACCCGACATAACCGAAAATAAATGACACCAAGGATTATGCGGGCTTTAAAGTAGGGTAGTGACTCATTTGCAAAAGAAGCATTTTTAGCATTTTAAGAACCTTTATAAAAGCATTATTGTCAAGTTAATTATTATTAACCTGTCGACTAGATTTGCACCTATACTAGAGTAAACATGTGATTAAGCAATTAATGATAACCACTGATCATTAAACAACTTCCATACTGTTATATTCACTATAACTGTCCAAGTGTTCCATAAACATTTACTACGATGAAGTAACTCAAGTCAAGTGCTCACTATCCGGAGCGATGGCGATTCAATCGATTCCTAACCACCGGTGATTTATTCCTTACACAAATCTCACTCACCCGCTAAAGTGAGATATTGATCACCGAGTCAACTTTCCGGTATCTCGAGTTTGCCAGAACCACATGTACCGGGGCCGACCGATTGCACTTTGGTCTTATCATCCCGCCCGTGTCCTACCACACCGCTTGACGCGGTCTGCGCTGCATGCAATCTACTCGGCCCGAAAAATCTCCCGGCTTCATGGTCGGAAGGTACTTTATCCGGCCAGACTAAATGTAAGGCATGCGTTCAACATGACTCGAGGCCCAACAACGGTCGGTCCTTAATCGACACGAGACGGAAACACTACAGGTCCAAAACCACGCAAGTCTCGCATATTTCAGCAACAACAAGTAACGATTGAGTGAAGGCAGTAATGATTGCGAGTGAAGGAAAATTATGCCGTCTTGATTTTCTTCGGAGAGAATAAATTCATGCAATAAAACAGAGGCACAACAATCTCATCCCAATTAAGACAACAACACTTAATCGAATTACTTCAATGGCAAACATCGCATCCATACGGTCACATTGCCAACATACATACCTTCGGACTTTTATGCGTTCGGATATAGCATTCAAAATCAAGTTCCAACCACATGCCAAGTCTCGGACGTTCAAGCAACACACGATAGGTTACATGCCAACAAAAGAAAGGTCGTCGCGACAGGACCTGAATACTAGCGCAAGGCAACTAGCCTATTCCTCGGGGCCATCGTCCGGGATCGGAGACGTCACCATCGCCTCGGTGAAACTACGAGCTCTCGTTACGTTGTCGTCGTCGATGTCCATGCCAAGTGGCGTTCGGTGGAGCATATGGGCCAACCCCATTGTAGAGCGCGTGAAACTCCTCGTGCGAGTTGCCGTTGTATTCCTCTAGCTCATCGACTCTCTGCGTGAGAAGGTTTCTTGCGTTCGAGCTTCATTCCTTTCTGAACCAATGTCCAATCATGCGATCTGCATTGTTGTTGTTGGCTTGAGTCAACGTATGCACTCATTGCATAGCTCTATCACCTCTCTCAATCGCTTTGATCTCATTTTGTAAGTTCATATCGATAACCGCTCTCCAAGCTAGATATAGCACGTGCTGTCTCTTCTTACGCTTCTTCCCTTTGAGCTTATCCTCACTACATAAAGCCGGTCAAAGTCCAAGAGGTACTCTCGAGACCCTCATACGCTCTAATGGCGGCGAACATAGCACTCATTGCACAGTTGTCGCTAGCTTTGTCCTTCACCGACCTCTCGACCAATGCACTTCCACAGGGTGAACCCAAATGGCATCACGAGGATCATCCCTAGGAAAAGTATCGGCCGAGAGCTGCCGCAAGCTCACCGGGAAATCTGCTCATAATGTCTCTAATGACACGGAAGGTCGCTCCCTCTGCACCCTCACGGAGAGGTCGACCTCAAACTCAAATGCCAACCATCCCAATCTGGAGCATCACCGAGAGCGGGAACCGTGATCTCCACCATCTGCGAGTCCATCCTCTGCTAATCGGCTCTCATTCCGTGGAGTACACGGCTCTTGACCCTCTGGGTACCCCACATCATGGAGCACTCTCCAAAGCAAAGTTGGCATGCCAAACTCGCTCAAGAAGGTGTCCGTGGTGCGGTGCTCCCTCGGGGCAAGCAGACGTCGAGGTGCTCTTCCTCCGGTGGACTTACGGGCGGTCTGCTTCGTGCGGGCCATCTGTAGCAAAAGTTCTTTCATTACCTCGGGGAAACATATTTTAGGTGATACCACTTTTATCAAAATGAGAGAATCAATTTATAAGGGGAGGAATGCATGGCATGAATGAAATGCACAAGTAACATGATGTATGAACGTGCCGTACGTTCTCACAAACTTAGGAATAAATAATTTCTAACGATGAATTCGGTGGCATACAACGATCTCTCAGGACGTAGCTAATACGTTCTACATGATAGCGTTGTTATGTACCTGCAGAAGATTCATTTCAGCCCAATTCCCAATGAATGCATAATAGCAGTGAAGTTCTATCTACACGCTCTACGAATCCCCGAGATCGTGTACAACGGTAGTAACTACTACCGAACCATCGTCCTATTGACGGCATCGCCTCCACAGACGGAAGACCCATACATGAGATACCTTTGTAAAACATGCGTAGAACATGTAATTACTCCAGCATCATATAAGCATTCATCCTAGATCGGCGGTGTATCCGATCATGCTCTCACAACTCACACTTACCGGGCGTGAGGCAAATGATCCATTCATTACCACTCAAACAAGTGGCACTCATACAATAGCACGCCGTATGAGCGACGAAAGAGAAATATGATGCAAGAACCCCAGTCAAGATTTCAATTAAGCCACCTAAAGTCCTTAACTGGGCATAAAGGATATGATCACTGGCACACTTTAGATTTTGAAAATCACGTTTTCCAAATGCCTTTTGTTTTAAATACACTTGTGAACAGTAACACGCTAAACCATGCTTTCTCGATGCCACCGTAATGAGAACCGACCAATTATACGAAATTAAGTAAAAGAATCATCCACCAGAAAGACGATTGAACAAACTTAAGCCCAGATAACCCGGTAGTCCGTGAAATCACAAAGGATTTCAAACCAACTCGTGTCCAAACCATGATCGTAATAAGTTTAGCGGTCACCATCACATATTACATAAAAGTTCGCAACCTCGGATACATCGAGTTTAAACATAGTTATTACAAACCAGTTCAATAAAAGTAGCGGAAGTCATTTGTTCAAACCACACACACACTCACGCTGGAGTTTAAATATAGTGCCGTGAATGATCATCTCCAACAAAAGCATTAGACGAGACGTAAGGAATGACCATGCCCATGGTCCTAAGCATCACCATCGCAGGATACAGGCAGTTGATACAGTAGCCGTAATACATCTCGCCCATCTCGCAACAAGTGGGAATAAAACCACGAGTACGAGAAGGTACTCAAATTGACTTCTTACCCGACATAACCGAAAAATAAATGACACCAAGGATTATGCGGGCTTTAAAGTAGGGTAGGTGACTCATTTGCAAAAGAAGCATTTTAGCATTTTAAGAACCTTTATAAAAGCATTATTGTCAAGTTAATTATTATTAACACATCGACTAGATTTGCACCTATACTAGAGTAAACATGTGATTAAGCAATTAATGATAACCACTGATCATTAAACAACTTCCATCTTGTTATATTCACTATAACTCATCCAAGTGTTCCATAAACATTTACTACGATGAAGTAACTCAAGTCAAGTGCTCACTATCCGGGAGCGATGGCGATTCAATCGATTCCTAACCAATGGGTGATTTATTCCTTACACAAATCTCACTCACCCGCTAAAGTGAGATATTGATCACCGAGTCAACTTTCCAGTATCTCGAGTTTGCCAGAACCACATGTACCGGGGGCCGACCGATTGCACTTTGGTCTTATCATCCCGCCCCGTGTCCTACCACACCTGCTTGACGCACACGGTCGGCTGCGGGCAATCTACTCGGCCGAAAAAATCTCCCGGCTTCATGGGTCGGAAGGTACTTTATCCGGCCAGCTAAATGTAAGGCATGCGTTCAACATGACTCGAGGCCCAACAACGGTCGGTCCTTAATCGACACGGATGGAAACACTACAGGTCAAAAACCACCGCAAGTCTCCGCCCGGTCTCAACTTCATTTAACACTTAGTTATACCATGACTTCATAGCCATCCAAACAGATCCGGTAACCACCTATAGCTCGCGGTGACGAAATCACCCGACTTCTACCGGTCTAAGCCACCTAAGCATTGACTCATTGCGGATACCGGGTAACAAGGATATAGTATAACAAAGGTAAACAAGGTATAATGCAAAGAACGGTTGCAAACAACTCCTGAACGTAATGCATCAATTTAAAGTAAAGCATTTAACGAAATCATTGCAAACCGGGAGAAAGATGCTCCGGGGCTTGCCTCTCTCGAAGGAGCTCGGACGGTGATCGGGGCACTCCGGAAGTTCTTCAACGTCCTCCTCGTCGGCTTCTGGCACTTCCTGCTGCTGCACCTCGAACTGCTCCTCGGGCTCCTCGAGAATGACGACTGGGTTCTCGGTTTGCGATCCTGTATGATGCAATGCGTGTAAGTGCCTATGCAATCGGTGCATCGAAGGAGATGAATGCAATGGATATGTTGAAAGGCAAGGTAGTCAACATCATCCAAGAAACTATGCTACAAGCACATGTCATCTACTGCATTCTCTTCTACTACCAATATGTTAAGTCAACATATTTTATTAAATGCTTCAAAGATACACCAAAGCTTTACTAATTTCTTAATCACACTTAAGGCAACACTTGCTTAAACCCTAATTAATAATAGGTTTGAAAAGCAACATATATTTCTGATGCTCCTAAAAATCTGAGAAAAATACAGTAGCATAATACTACCCTAAATGGACTACCATAAAAATTTCATGGCATTTGGATAAGTAAACTATCCTACATAAAAATGACAAGCTATAGCATAAAAATGAGCATGAAATTACTTTGTACTATGAAAAGTGTCAAACAACAGATTGAGTATTTTTCCTATGTTCTTTATAGTATATAATCACTGTACAAAAATTGTCACATGCATGTTTTATACAAAATTTGTGCTCTAGCAAAAATAACAAAAATCAGCCATTAAAGGTACTTGAACTACACCTCAAAATTTTCCCACAGCACATGCATGAAACATATTTTTCCTAGGAAGTACATGACATAAGAAGATTAACAAACTTGGAATCATATTTTTTTGAAGCCTATAGAATTTTCTACATATTTTTCAAGTTATCAGCAATATTCAAGATTAAATAAAATTCTACAGCAAAGTATCTCAAAAATGACATGCACAATTTTTTCCAAGTAGATCTACTGATAAGAAACCTAGCAAAATTTGTTTCAACATATTTGGAGCAAATTTGAGTACCCAAACATTTTTCAAACCATTTCAAATTTCAAATAATAAAGAATAAATGAAAACAATTCCTTTACGCAATACTGGGCCGGCCCGAAGGGATCCGACGGCCCACGACACAGCGCAGCCCAAGCCTGGCTCCCACCTTCGGCTCGGCGACTGACGCGCGGGACCCGCATGTCATTGACACGTAATGGGGAGAGGCGGCGGCACGCGTCCAGCAGCGGCGATGGATTTGAGCTTCATGAGCGGTGATCTCCCCGACGAAACCAACGGCACCGGCGTGCCCTACGTGATGAACCGCGTCTATTGGTACTCTAACCTCGCTCCTCATCGACCCTAAGCACCCCAAGCCACGAGCTTTCGGCGGCTCGGCCATGGCGCCTGGCGGTCTGCGGCCGCGTCCGGCCAGGCCCAGGCCGACGGGGGGACGGTGACATCATCACCCGAGTAATAGTGCACGACGGAGAAGACAAGGCGGGAGCTAGGGAAGGAAGAGAGGAGCTGTGCTGTGCTAGCCACAGCGAGCTCCAACTCCGGCGAGTTGTGGTGGCGGCGGAAACTCAAATGGGGCCACTACCTTGGGTTCTCCGGCTCGACGCCGAGATGGAATAGCTAGGGAGGTGAAGGCGGGTGGCGCTAATCGGAGGTGGCGATTTCGCGGCCGGTGAGCCTTGTTGGCGACGCGCGCTTGCTTTCAAGCGTCGATGGAGGAGCCATGCACGTCATGCTGCTTGAGAGAGCGCCAATGCGAAGGAAATGAAAAATGGGCGGGCGAGCTGGTTTGGCGGTAGCCTTGGGTGTCAAGTGAGCTTAAGCGAGGCGAAGGCTGGTGGGACCAGCAGAGCGCCACCCGTGGGCGGCGCCCGGCGTCTGATCGCCACTGTGGCAGGCCATCGCCAGAGCCTGGTCGGAGAACACACGCCTTGGCGCCAGGGAGGAGGCCGAGCTAGGCCGGGCCGGCTTTTGAATCGGGGGCGGAAGTGAGGCGCAAGGCCCACGAAGGTAAAACAAGATTTTTCAAATTAATTTGAATTCCTTTTTCATTCAAACGAATTTTTGGACTAAATCAAAGCAGTTTCAAACTTTGGACCAAAAATAAAAGTTGCTCAAAATTTTATCCTCTACAACTTTGATTTTAAGACCAACATCCAATTCATTATAGATTTTAAATTATAAAATTAAAGTCAATTTTGACTCGAACCCTAATTTTTGGAGAATTATTTTTAAAGCAAAATTTGGCAATAATTCAAATACAAACCTTGCTCCAAAAATTGTGATAAACAATTCTAGATGATTTACAATCATAACCAAACAAGTTCTACTAACCTAGCAAACAAAATCAGGGCAAAACATTTCTAACAAAGGTATGCAACATTCAGGTTTCACAACATGTTTCAGATGTTTCGAAGCAATATTTCACTTGTTATTCACATGATTAAGCATGTATGATTTGGATGCTTGATGATGCATGATATGCGTGATTTGCAGTGCCTAAATGTAGGCATAACACCGGGGTGTTACAGCCCTCCCCCCTTATAAAAATCTCGTCCCGAGATTTGGGTTACGAACCATTTGTTATAAAATTCTTCATAAGCTTTTTGTAGATACTCTCCTGTTTCCCAAGTTGCATCGCCCTCATCATGATGATCCCACTGTATCTTGTATGTTTTCACCACACTATTCCGAGTAGCACGTTCCTTAGTGTCTAACACCCGGACTGGCTGTTCACGATACACCAAATCTGATTTGAGTTGAATACCTCGAGGTTCTATTCTTTCCTCCGGAACACGTAAACATTTCTTGAGATGTGATACATGGAAAAGCGGAAAATCAGTACTCATTGTCTCGGGTAACTCTAACTTGTAGGCTACCGGACCTCTTTGTTCCAAGATCTTGTATGGTCCTCACGAATCTCATGCAAGCTTTCTTGGACTCAAACCTTTTTTTCTTCATTGGCGTGACTTTCGGATAAACATAGTCACCAACTTCAAATACAAGGGGTCTCCTTCTTTTTATCTCGCATAGCTTTTCCGACGTGATTGGGCAGCTTTTCATATTACATTGAATAATTTGAACTTTCTTCTCGGCTTCTTCTACAAAGTCAATGCCATAATATCTTCTATCACCGTGCTCGACCCAATTCAATGGTGTTCTACATTTTCGCCATATAAAGCTTCAATGGGGCCATCTTGATGCTTTCTTGATAACTATTATTATAAGAAAACTCAGCTAACGGTAACCATGACTCCCATGATCCCTTAGAAGACAATACACGTGCTCTTAACATATCTTCCAAAACAAAGATTCACTCGTTCGATTCCGACCATACATGCGAGGATGATAAGCGGTACTACGAATCAAACTAGTTCCTAAGCCTTTGTGTAAATGTTCCCAAAAATGAGCCGTGAACTGTGAGCCTCGATCAGATACTATGGTCTTGGGTATACCATGCAACCTCACAATTTCTGCGATATACTTCTCGGCATATTGAGGTGGTCGATATTCTGTTTTGACAGGCAAGAAATGAGCGGTCTTGGTAAGACGATCCACAATTACCCAAATCGAATCATGTCCTTTTTGAGTAGTGGGCAAACCCGTGATAAAATCCATACTGATATCGTCCCACTTCCAACTAGGGACTGATAATGGTTGCAACATACCGGCAGGTTTCATGTGAATGGCTTTCACTCGACAACATGTGTCACATCTGACAACATATGCTGTAATTTCTTTCTTCATTTTGGTCCACCAATAACAAGATCTTAATTCTTGATACATCTTACTACTTCCAGGATGGATAGATAGCTTAGAAAGGTGAGCTTCATTCATGAGTTTATTTCTAAGCTCTCGATCCTTGGGAACCACAAGACGGTCGTCAAACCACAACACGCCCTGTTCATCCACTTTAAAGTGTTGAGACGGCTTTTCTTTTATTTTCTCTTTCATGTGGAATATCCCCTTGTCGGTTTTCTGGCCTTCTATTATCTTACTCTCCAAAGAGCAACTAATCTGAATACTGTGTAACACAGCAGGATGCATTAAATCAAACCCATCTTCAAGTAATGGCTGCACATTCAAGTAATGTGACTTTCTGCTCAAAGCATCTGCCACTACATTGGCTTTTCCAGGATGATATTGCACATTCAAGTTGTAATCCTTGATCAATTCCAACCATCTACGCTGTCTCATGTTTAGCTCTGGTTGGGTAAAGATGTACTTAAGACTCTTGTGATCCGTGAAAATATTGCACACATTACCCAGTAGATAATGTCTCCAAATTTTTAGGGCGTGCACAACTGCAGCAAGTTCAAGATCATGTGTTGGATAGTTGACCTCGTGCTTCCTCAATTGACGTGATGCATAAGCAATGACTCTCCTTTCTTGCATAAGAACACATCCTAATCCAGTCTTCGATGCGTCGCAAAACACATCAAATGGTTTCTCAATATCCGGTTGTGCTAGAACAGAGCAAAGGTGGTTAACGATTTCCAAAGTGTGGAAAGTCGCTTCACACTCCTCCATCCACACAAACTTGTGATCCTTCTGTAGGAGGCTTGTCATCGGTTTGGCAATCTTCGAAAAGTCTGGTATAAAGCGACGGTAATAGCCGGCTAATCCTAAGAAACTTCTAATCTCAGGAACTGTGGTCGGTGCTTTCCAATTCATAACTTCTTGCACCTTACTTGGATCGATCAAAACCCCATTCTCCGGATGAATGTGACCAAGGAAAGGAACTTCCTTCAACCGAGTCGCATTTGCTAAACTTAGCATACAGTTGATGATCTCTAAGTCCGGTCAAGACGGTTCTCGGATGCTCTTCATGATCTTTCTCATTCTCGGAGTACACCGAATGTCATCGATGAACACTACCACAAACTTATCCAATTACGCATGAAAACCGTATTCATCAAAAACATAAAGTATGCGGGGAGCATTTGTCAAGCCAAAAGACATGACAAGATACTCATACAACCCGTGATCCGTGGAAAATGCAGCTTTCGGTATATCCTGTGGCCTTATCTTGATCTCGATGATAACCGGATCTCAAATCTATTTTTGAGAACACCTTGGCCTTGGATAATTGGTCAAATGTAACATCAATATGTGGCAAGGGATATTTATTCTTGATGGTCACAACATTGAGTGGCACGTAATCTACGCACATTCTCAACGTGCCCTCTTTCTTCTTTTTTTCACAAACAAAGCGGGACATCCCCACTCGGACTTGCTTGGCGAATAAACCCCTTTTTGACAAATCTTCTAATTGCTTCTTCACTCACCTAACTCATCTGGAGGCATCCGATATGGTCTCCTTGAAATCGGAGCTGTTAAAGTACTAGCTCAATTCCAAACTCAATCTCCCTATCTGGCGGAAGACCGTAGCTCATCCGGAATTCACACACTACCGGAATCGATGAATAGGAATGATCGCCGTAGCACATGTAACACTTATAAGGTCTGTTCTCCGAGGCAATGGTACTTGGAAAGTACCCTCACCGAGGGATCCTTAAGGGTAAGTACTCGACTTCCAAAGATCTATGACCGCTCCCCAATCTTTCATCCAATTCATCCCTATAATGACATCCAAGACTAATCCGGGGCATAACTATCAAGTTCACTCGAACTTTCGCTACCTAATTCAAGGGTTGCCCTCGAACCATCCGGTTAGTCAAAACATCAGCCCCTCATTGAACTTATACTATGCATACCCATACCCCAATTACATGCATAGTTGTCCATGTTTACGTGCAAATGCTTGACTCATAAAAGAATGCGATGATCCGAGAATCAAATAGAACAACCTGCAGGGTTTTCGTTGATAGGAAACTTACCAAAGTGTGGACTCTCCCTCCTCCGGAATTTCATCCACCGTGTTCTCTCATCAGGCACTCTAGCATTATAAGTCTGCTTTGCTTCTTCTTGGGCGGTACGGACAAAACCTCGAGAAATGACCGGTTGATCACAGCTTATAGCGGTCCTCTTCTTGTCGTCCCGTGAGATCCCACAGTTCCTTGAATTTCCTTGTCTTTGCGATTCTTGGTACGCTTTGTTGGGCTGTCTTGCCATCTTATCTGCTTTTTGAGGTCCACGGAAATTCGACTTCTTGGTGAGGTGGCTCGAACCTAGCGCCAAGTGCCGATGGGCGATATGGAGGACGACCTCCCATAGGTGCTCTAGCTTGAGACGGCCCACCTTGAAAGGCTCTCTTGCGTGTCTTGGGCTGCGATCTTTGGCGTTGTTATTCTTCTCCTGCTTGAACGATGATGAAGTCATTGAATCGACACACGGTTGTTGGTACCAACATGCTTCATCATTTTGGATTGAGTCCTCTCTTGAAATCGGCTATTCTTTTTAGCATCTGTGTCAACCATGTCGAGCATAGCGACGACACAAGTTGTTGAAGGCATGCGGTATTGCGTCCACGGTTTTGGTGCCCCGGTTCAATGCCGAAACTCTCCCAACTTCATTTCAACAAATTGGGTGGAATATAGACTCCACGAAAGGCCTCGGCAAACTCTCTCCAAGAAATCTGAGCATTTGGAGGGAAGGTGGTGCGATGGTGCTTCCACCACATTCCATGCGGGTCCTCGCAATTGAAGTGCAAAGATACTCCGCTTTTAGAACCTCGGTCATCCTCAACACACGGAATTTATCTTCCATCGTGTTGATCCATTCCTCAGCATCGAGTGGCTCTGTGGCTTCCTTGAATACGGGTGGCCTGGTGTCCATGAAATCTTTGAAGCTACTATATTGGTTCACTCCCATGCCACCACCTTGATTGTTACCACGTTGAACGTTGTTGGCGATGGTGCGCGAAAATCCTCCATGTTTTTACGGGATTGTTCCGCATTCTTGCCGACTCCCGGCGCAAGTTTGTCGAGAAACATCTCGGGGTAAACGGGGGGAGGAAGTGGCAAATGTGGTTCATGGGGAGGTTCATTGTTGTTGCCATGGTTCCCACCATCACCACCACCACCGGTCCCCGCACCGCTTAGCACCGGTCTCGGCCGACTTCATACGTGGTTCGCGAGTGTTTGTCATCTGCATATTTCAGCAACAAGTAACGATTGAGTGAAGCTATAATGATTGCGAGTGAAGGAAAATTATGCCGTATTGATTTTACTGGAGAGAATAAATTCATGCAATAAAACAGAGGCACAACAATCTCATCCCAATTAAGACAACAACACTTAATCGAATTACTTCAATGGCAAACATCGCATCCATACAGTCACATTGCCAAAGATACATACCTTTGGACTTTTTATGCGTTCGAGATATAGCATTCAAAATCAAGTTCCAACCACATGCCAAGTCTCGAGGCGTTCGAAGCAACACACGATAGGTTACATGCCAACAAAAGAAAGGTCGTCGCGACAGGACCTAGATACTAGCGCAAGGCAACTAGCCTATTCCTCGGGGCCATCGTCGGGATCGGAGACGTCACCATCGCCTCCGTGAAACTACTGGCTCGTTCGGTTGTCGCCGCCGATGTCCATGCCGGCGGCGTTGGGTGGAGCATATGGGCCAACCCCATTGTAGAGCGCGTGAAACTCCTCGTGCGGAGTTGCCGTTGTATTCCTCTAGCTCATCGACTCTCTCTGCGGCAGAAGGTTTCTTGCGTTCCGTGCTTCATTCCTTTCCCGAACCAATCTGTCCAATCATGCGATCTGCATTGTTGTTGGCTTGAGTCAACGTATGCACTCATTGCATAGCTCTATCACCTCTCTCAATCGCTTTGATCTCGGCCAGAAGTTCATATCACCCAACCGCTTCCCGCAAAGCTAGATATAGCACGTGCTGTCTCTTCTTCTCGCTTCTTCCTTTGAGCTTATCCTCACTCGCAAGCCGGTCAAAGTCCAAAGAGGTACTCTCGAGACCCTCATACGCTCTAATGGCGGCGAACATAGCACTCATTGCACGGTTGTCGCTAGCTCGTCCTTCACCGGACCTCGACCAATGCACTTCCACGAGGTGAACCCAAATGGCATCACGAGGATCATCCCTAGGAAAAGTATCGGCCAGAGCTGCTTGCAAGCTCACCGGGAAATCTGCTCATAATGTCTCTAATGACACGGAAGGTCGCTCCCTCTCGCACCCTCACCGTGAGTCGACCTCAAACTCCAAATGCCAACCATCCCAATCGGAGCATCACCGAGAGCAGGAACCGTGATCTCCACCATCTGCGAGTCCATCCTCTCGCTAATCGGCTCTCATTCCAGAGTACACCGGCTCTTGACCCTCTGGGTACCCCACATCATGGAGCACTCTCCAAAGCAAAGTTGGCATGCCAAACTCGCTCAAGAAGGTGTCCGTGGTGCGGTGCTCCCTCAGGGGCCAACGGACGTCGAGGTGCTCTTCCTCCGGTGGACTTACTGGGCGATCCGCTTCGTGCGGGCCATCTCAGAGCAAAAGTTCTTTCATTACCTCGGGAAACATATTTTAGGTGATACCACTTTTATCAAAATGAGAGAATCAATTTATAAGGGGAGGAATGCATGGCATGAATGAAATGCACAAGTAACATGATGTATGAACGTGCCGTACGTTCTCACAAACTTAGGAATAAATAATTTCTAACGATGAATTCGGTGGCATACAACGATCTCTCAGGACGTAGCTAATACGTTCTACATGATAGCGTTGTTATGTACCTGCAGAAGATTCATTTCAGCCCAATTCCCAATGAATGCATAATAGCAGTAAAGTTCTATCTACACGCTCTACACGAATCCCCAGATACGTGTACAACGGTAGTAACTACCCGAACCATCGTCCTATTGACGGCATCGCCTCCACAGACGGAAGACCCATACATGAGATACCTTTGTAAAACATGCGTAGAACATGTAATTACTCCAGCATCATATAAGCATTCATCCTAGATCGGCGGTGTATCCGATCATGCTCTCACAACTCACACTTACCGAGGCGTAGAGGCAAATGATCCATTCATTACCACTCAAACAAGTGGCACTCATACAATAGCACGCCGTATGAGCGACGAAAGAGAAATATGATGCAAGAACCCCAGTGTCGAAGATTTAATTAAGCCACCTAAAGTCCTTAATCGGGCATAAAGGATATGATCATCGGCACACTTTAGATTTTGAAAATCACGTTTTCCAAATGCCTTTTGTTTTAAATACACTTGTGAACAACGAAGAACACGCTAAACCATGCTCGATGCCACCGTAATGTAACCGACCAATTATACGAAATTAAGTAAAAGAATCATCCACCGTAGCGGCAGATTTATTGAACAAACTTAAGCCCGTATAACCCGGTAGTCCGTGAAATCACAAAGGATTTCAAACCAACTCGTGTCCCAGCCATGATCGTAATAAGTTTAGCGGTCACCATCACATATTACATAAAAGTTCGCAACCTCAGATACATCAGAGTTTAAACATAGTTATTACAAACCAGTTCGAATAAAAGTAGCGGAAGTCATTTGTTCAAACCACACACACACTCACGCGGAGTTTAAATATAGTGCCAGCGAATGATCATCTCCAACAAAAGCATTAGACGAGACGTAAGGAATGACCATGCCCATGGTCCTAAGCATCACCCATCGCAGGATACAGGCAGTTGATACAATAGCCGTAATACATCTGCCCATCTGCAACAAGTGGGAATAAAACCCTGAGTACGAGAAGGTACTCAGCCAGACTTACCCGACATAACCGAAAATAAATGACACCAAGGATTATGCAGGCTTTAAAGTAGGGTAGCTGACTCATTTGCAAAAGAAGCATTTTTAGCATTTTAAGAACCTTTATAAAAGCATTATTGTCAAGTTAATTATTATTAACCTGTCGACTAGATTTGCACCTATACTAGAGTAAACATGTGATTAAGCAATTAATGATAACCACTGATCATTAAACAACTTCCATACTGTTATATTCACTATAACTGTCCAAGTGTTCCATAAACATTTACTACGATGAAGTAACTCAAGTCAAGTGCTCACTATCCAGGAGCGATGGCGATTCGAATCGATTCCTAACCAGCTGGTGATTTATTCCTTACACAAATCTCACTCACCCGCTAAAGTGAGATATTGATCACCGAGTCAACTTTCCAGGTATCTCGAGTTTGCCAGAACCACATGTACCGGGGGCCGACCGATTTGCACTTTGGTCTTATCATCCCGCCCCGTGTCCTACCACACCGCTTCGCACACGGTCATGGCTGCGGGCAATCTACTCGGCCGAAAAATCTCCCGGCTTCAGCGGTCGGAAGGTACTTTATCCGCCAGCTAAATGTAAGGCATGCGTTCAACATGACTCGAGGCCCAACAACGGTCGGTCCTTAATCGAACCTGAGACGAAACACTACGGTCCAAAACCCCGCAAGTCTCCGCCGGGTCTCAACTTCATTTAACACTTAGTTATACCATGACTTCATAGCCATCCAAACAGATCCGGTAACCACCTATAGCTCGCGGTGACAGAAATCACCCGACTTCTACGGTCTAAGCCACTAAGCATTGACTCGATTGCGGATACCGGGGTAACAAGGATATAGTATAACAAAGGTAAACAAGGTATAATGCAAAGAACGGTTGCAAACAACTCCTGAACGTAATGCATCAATTTAAAGTAAAGCATTTAACGAAATCATTGCAAACCGGGAGAAAGATGCTCGGGGCTTGCCTCTCTCGAAGGAGCTCGGACGGTGATCGGGGCACTCGGGAAGTTCTTCAACGTCCTCCTCGTCGGCTTCGGCACTTCCTCTCTTTGCACCTCGAATCGCCTCCTCGGGCTCCTCGAGAATGACGACCGGTTCTCGGTTTGCGATCCTGTATGATGCAATGCGTGTAAGTGCCTATGCAATCGGTGCATCGAAGGAGATGAATGCAATGGATATGTTGAAAGGCAAGGTAGTCAACATCATCCAAGAAACTATGCTACAAGCACATGTCATCTATCGCATTCTCTTCTACTACCAATATGTTAAGTCAACATATTTTATTAAATGCTTCAAAGATACACCAAAGCTTTACTAATTTCTTAATCACACTTAAGGCAACACTTGCTTAAACCCTAATTAATAATAGGTTTGAATAGCAACATATATTTCTGATGCTCCTAAAAATCTGAGAAAAATACAGTAGCATAATACTACCCTAAATGGACTACCATAAAAATTTCATGGCATTTGGATAAGTAAACTATCCTACATAAAAATGACAAGCTACAGCATAAAAATGAGCATGAAATTACTTTGTACTATGAAAAGTGTCAAACAACAGATTGAGTATTTTTCCTATGTTCTTTATAGTATATAATCACTGTACAAAAATTGTCACATGCATGTTTTATACAAAATTTGTGCTCTAGCAAAAATAACAAAAATCAGCCATTAAAGGTACTTGAACTACACCTCAAAATTTTCCCACAGCACATGCATGAAACATATTTTTCCTAGGAAGTACATGACATAAGAAGATTAACAAACTTGGAATCATATTTTTTTTGAAGCCTATAGAATTTTCTACATATTTTTCAAGTTATCAGCAATATTCAAGATTAAATAAAATTCTACAGCAAAGTATCTCAAAAATGACATGCACAATTTTTTTCCAAGTAGATCTACTGATAAGAAACCTAGCAAAATTTGTTTCAACATATTTGGAGCAAATTTGAGTACCCAAACATTTTCAAACCATTTCAAATTTCAAATAATAAAGAATAAATGAAAACAATTCCTTTCACATAATCTTGGGCCGGCCCGAAGGGATCCGACGGCCCACGACACAGCGCAGCCCAAGCCTGGCTCCCACCTTCGGCTCGGCGACTGACGCGCGGGACCCGCATGTCATTGACACAGAACAGGGGAGACGGCACACGTCGGCGCGGCGATGGACGAGCTCGCCGACGGTGATCTCCCCGACGAAACCAATGGCACCGGCGTGCCCTACGTGATGAACCGCGTCTATTGGTACTCTAACCTCGCTCCCTACTGACCCCTAAGCACCCCAGCCACGGAGCTCGGCGGCTCGGCCATGGCGCGCCGGCAGTCTGTGGCAGCGCTCCGGCCAGAGCCCAATGCCGGCGGGATGGTGACATCATCACCCGAGTAACAGTGCACGACGGAGAAGACAAGGCAGGAGCTAGGGAAGGAAGAGAGGAGCTGTGCTGTGCTAGCCACGGCGAGCTCCAACTCCGGCGAGTTGTGGTGGCGGCGGAAACTCAAATGGGGCCACTACCTTGGGTTCTTCTCCGGCTCGACGGCGAGATGGAATAGCTAGGGAGGTGAAGGCGGGCTGGCGCTAATCGAGGTGGCGATTTCACGGCGGTGGCCTTGTTGGCGGCGGCGCTTGCTTTCGGCGTCGATGGAGGAGCCATACAGCTACTTCTTCTGAGAGAGCGCTGCGGCGAAGGAAATGAAAAATGGGCGGGCGAGCTGGTCTGGCAGCGCTGTGAGTCTTGGCGGGAGCTTAAGCGAGGCGAAGCGGACGGTGACTCACCAGCAGGCGCCACCACCGGCCGGCCGGCGTCTGATCATCAGACGGTGCCATCGCCGAGGCCATCGCCAGAGCGCTGGCCTGGTACTGCATGTCTTGTGGGAGGAGGAGGCCGAGCTAGGCCGGGGCCAAAGCTTGCGAATCTGGGTAGGGAAGTGAGGCGCAAGGCCCACGAAGGTAAAACAAGATTTTTCAAATTAATTTAAATTCCTTTTTCATTCAAACGAATTTTTGGACTAAATCAAAGCAGTTTCAAACTTTGGACCAAAAATAAAAGTTGCTCAAAATTTTATCCTCTACAACTTTGATTTTAAGACCAACATCCAATTCATTATAGATTTTAAATTATAAAATTAAAGTCAATTTTGACTCGAACCCTAATTTTTGGAGAATTATTTTTAAAGCAAAATTTGGCAATAATTCAAATACAAACCTTGCTCCAAAAATTGTGATAAACAATTCTAGATGATTTACAATCATAACCAAACAAGTTCTACTAACCTAGCAAACAAAATCAGGGCAAAACAATTCTAACAAAGGTATGCAACATTCAGGTTTCACAACATGTTTCAGATGTTTTGAAGCAGTATTTCACTTGTTATTCACATGATTAAGCATGTATGATTTGGATGCTTGATGATGCATGATATGCGTGATTTGCAGTGCCTAAATGTAGGCATAACACCGGGGTGTTACAACTCTACGGGCTCCTCGCGGAGGAACCAGAGTCGTCCTCCAGCTCTGACTCTAGCAAGGGGAGCCATCACCCTTCCCGGGAATGCTTCATTACGCAAACCCCCGAGGGACACGTCCAAAGCATCTCCGGAGAAGAAACAACCCCAACAGGCAACCCCGACGCCAGGATCGAGGCGGAGATGGCGGCTCCATCTCACATAAGGATGGAGCATCTAAGAGCACGAAAGCTAGAGATCGATGACGTCGGGCAACAGCTTGTCCAGGAATACCGAAACATCGAGGAGGAGATCAAGCGTCGCGGAGACGGTGGGCACGCACGCACCTCGCCCTGTGATGTGCATCGGAGGATCCTCACCGATGATGGGACTCTCCCTCACTTCGCTCGGGCAAGCCAGAACATCGCCGCAGCGACGGCCTTGCTGCACGGCCTTCCGGAGGCCGCGACGTCCGAGGATCGCCGCGCCCGTCGAGAAATTCGCACGTTGCTCGAGCGTGCGGCGGCGCAGCAGGCGGAAAGCTCGTTGTCTTGACGACGTGAACCCGACACCAGCCAGCGCACACCCTCGGTACGTCCCGCCAAGGACGCGTCCATTCACCAGACGCCGCCAGGCAACAGGCAGCGCTCCGCTATACCGGTACATCAACGTCTCGGCCACAGCCGTGACATGCGCAGCACCATCGACGCCCGCAGGTGCACCCACGGCGACGAAAGAGAAGAAGCCCGTCGCGGCTATCATCCTCAGCGCGGCGGACGCTACGACAGCGGCGAGGACCGGAGCCCGAGTCCCAGCCTGCCAGGCCCTCCGGCCTTCAGCTGACACATCCTCAACGCTGCGTTCCCCCCGAGGTACCGACCACCCACCAATATCCTAAAATATTCTGGAGAATCGAACCCCGGGCTTTGGCTCGAAGACTATCGGCTTGCCTGCCAAGCTGGTGGTGCGAGTGATGACAATTTCATTATTCGCAATCTCCCGCTATTCTTGGCCGATTCGGCACGAGCGTGGTTGGAGCACCTACCGTCCAACGCCATTCAGAGTTGGGCGGATCTCATGGAGATCTTTGTGGGTAACTTCCAGGGCACGTATAAACACCTCAAAAACCCATGGGACCTCAAGAACTGCCGCCAGAAGGCCGATGAAACCCTCCGCGGGTACATTCGACGCTTCTCCCAGCAGTGCAATGAGCTCCCTAACGTTGTCGACACCGATGTGATAGGAGCCTTCCTATCCGGGACAACCTGCGAATCCCTCGTCCACAAGCTGGGACGCAGGGGCTACTCCGGACCTTGCCCACAGCGCTACTCCGGACCTCGACTCCGCGTCCCTCCGATAGAGACTCATAGGAGCCAGAAGGCATGCGGAGCAAGGCTAGGCAAGGTCCATAAGTCAAGACCACTGTACTCTAGCCCATACCCTGCACAGGGCACTATTCTGTAACCATCCTGACATTCTATAGAAGCATCGACAGTATTGTAGGCGCTGATCATCCTTTCGCACCCATCAGAATGGGTAACGAGGCTGGGTAGAAGTAAGCCACAAGGCTAGGTAGAGCACGGATCCTAAGCCCTGACCCTTGTAAAGCCGTCCCCTGCATCTATAAAAGGGGATGCGCTTCCTCCAGCAGGGGGAGGACAAAAAAACAAGGCAACACACACATATAGTCAAGCTGCTACCAAGCTCTTGGCTTCCTTTCGCCCCTTCCATCAGAGACTTGGGACCTGTCCCTCTCTCGATCATTTGTATCCCCTACTACGAACCATTCACGGTGCTAATAACACGAGCAGCAACAAACTGGACGTAGGGATATTCAGCCCGAACCAGTATAAATCTTGTGTCCTTTAGCGCACCATCCGAGCCCAACGCGCATTACTATAAATTTACTTGCCGGTGCTTGTACGAAACACCGACATTGTGTTTGCGACGCTTCTTGTTAGCTTCTATTTTTCCCTTTGATCCAGAACCTAGCCCAAACGCGCAACTGATAGTGAGCTTCCCCCGAAAGCATATTTCATCCATTGCGGAAAATGTGAAAAGCTCAGAAGCCCGGGCACCCCAGCTTCTCAACCTTTTCTCTCTCACTCGCAACACCTTCCTCCTTCTACACCAGCATCGCTCTACTCTCCAACACGACTCCCTCTGCATCCGCCTCTTTGCAACAACGCTCCGTATCGGCCTCCTCATAGTGCCGCCGCGCCACATCCACCTCCTCGTGATGTACTCATGGAGACAACTTTCCCTCGTCGAGGTCATGGTCACCACCGTTCGGGAGAAGGCACACCACAGTTACCAATATGCCCTCGAGAATGAAATTCAAGCTTTATAAATAATCTTTCTCAATTAAATGTCCAATAAATAGAAAAAATGAAAGTACTTGAAAGTACCATGATACTTTTCAACCATTGGAAAACAACTCATGGCCAAAACTTTTTACGGGCCCATACGAGGAAACTCGGCGTTGTGTGCTAGGGTTTGGTAGTTTTAGGGTTAGGACTTCTAGGGTGCTTGGTTCCATGTAACTAAAGTTCAGTCCTTGTTATATCGGATGTTTGGTACTAATTAGTACATAAATGAAGACTAATTCACGAGATGAATTTATTAAGCCTAATTAGTCCATGATTAGCGAATGCGATGCTACAGTAAACATATGCTAATCATTGATTAATTAGACTTAATAAATTCATCTCACGATTTAGTCACGGTTTATGCAATTAGTTTTATAATTGCCTCATGTTTAGTCCTCCTAATTGACATCCAAAGATTCGATATGACAAGGACTAAACTTTAGTGTCTGGATCCAAACATTCGGACTGGCCCAAGATTGCGGATTACCTCGAAAAATAGGAAGAGTAAAATTGAGTCTACCCTACAAAAACTTGATAGGTGAGTGTAAATCGGTCCAACAACTGATAAACTGCTAAAATAAGTACAACAACTTGGCAAATTGGTGCATATAAGGTGTCAACGAGCTTGGCAACGAAGACTTGATAAAGTGTTTGGTTCTTGGCATTTATTTAGCAAAGGAAACTCTGATGGTAGTTTCATGTTTGATTGGCCTTTTTAACTTAGAAACAGCTTGGTGTTTCGACTAGGCCTTGTCTCATGATCTGAGACATTGTTATGGTTAGTTCTCATGAAGTTGAAATTGTTTTTTTAAAGGAAATATATTAATATTCTAGCTTCTGCATCGACTAATGCATATAGCTGTTAAAGTTGAAATTGCTAGGTTGTTGGTGGCTAGTTTGGATGTGATTACACCACATGCCATTTCATAATTGATGCAACGAATGAGACAAGAAACATCGAGGAACATGATAAGCTATATTAATTTAGTTGGTAGCACTTGGTTTGGGGGATGAAGCAGGATGGATGGTCCATCTTAGTTTCTAGTGATAGGATGATCTCCTCTCTTAGTTTGGTTCAGAAAGGACGGAGCTGCCACCTTTTTTGTTTAATTTAGGGACATAGAATTAGGGATAAGTCGTTGACACGTGGGTCAAAGGTCTCCATGATTGGTGTCTATCATGGTATGATCTTTATCTGTCGAGAGGGTAGATAAAGTGTAGAAACATTCTATCTAACTTCCAGTAGTCTCAGGCTACTCCAACAACATCAATCAAACAGTGATAACCCACAATATAGCCCCGTCCACCCCCCAAATAGGCATTGGCCAAAGTATGGCACTTTTCTACGTATCACTAAATGATCCGCCATCTGCAAAAATGCTTCACCACATCATATGGCGGTTGCTAGCCATTGCAGAAATATGCCCCATTGGAGGGTTCGATGTGTATCCTTTTCTGTTCACTAAACTATCCCGTGCGTGTATTCTTGTAGTGGGCATGCTCCTGAGTATCACTAGATAATCCGTTGTAATCTTCCTTGATTACGAAATATTTGTGCAGTGGCTAATAATGTGATGGAAAATATTTAGATCAGTGTTGTCATTTTGTTGGGCACCTTCACCAACGGTGCGTCCCATTCACCGATCGTTCTCTGGAGGTATTGTTCTAACTCTCAAAAGTTCAAAAGAACCTAACCTGTGAATCACTACGTAGAAAAATGTTTCAGGGACGGCTGGTAACCCTCTGTAGTGGCGGTTTTGCTAGCCGCCCCTATGAAAGAATGGCTACAAATTGTTGATTTGTAGGGACGGTTCCCAGACCGCCCTTACAAATTATTTTTCCGCCAAGAAAATTTAAATTTACAATTCAAATTCAACCAGAACATATATTTTCATGCACAACTCCATCATGACTTATCTGTGTCTGAACTTGTACATGTAGGATGGGCGTTGGTCAAGCTTGATAAGCAAATCTGAGACAAGTTTTCAGATGCTTTGCGAAGACTAAAAATGAATGTAGTCAAGTACTCAACTAGATCTAATAGCTACACATCAGGAAAAAATAATACTATGAGCTCTTATTCTTCTCCAGACACACCTGCTACCCGACCACAGACAGCTCTATCGACATTATAGATTTAAAACGCCTTGGAAACTTCCTTCTCATTCTCAATCGCATCAGCTATCTGCAAATTAGAAATGTGAGAAATGTAACATTACAGATACTATAGAAGTTTTAGTATGTGATACATCTGTGGATACAGTTCAGAGACTTGCTACAAGATAAAAACATGCAACTCTAGTATGGCAGGCTTCAATATCATATTATTTCTGAACAAGTCATGTGGAAGAAATAAGTTCTAGGTTTCCCTTTAGAAGAGTACAAGTCATGGGAAACAAGAAAAGGATGAACATGAGAACTGTAGTACTGTAATTTTAGTCGGACAAACCTTATCAGTTTCCCCAAGCTTTTTACATATCCTTGCCTTTTGATCATCTTGAATATCATCCGCACTAACAATCACATCTATAAACTGCACAAGTACTTCAGTTAGCAGCGGTGACAGATGAAATCAACAAGAATAGTAATTAATTGGAGTATGGCATCTAGAAACAAAATAAACAGATGACCTGTGCCATCAGCTGTGAGACTGGATATCCATCTGCTATAATGTTGCTAACTTCCTTGTTCGCCACGTCAAATTCACCAGATTTGCAGGCTCAGTGAAGTCAGGTAGTTCTAGGCCACTAACCTTGTTGAGATCTTCAATACACTTCTGGGTGTCAGCAGGATGAACATTATCTGCACCACCTCCCATGCAACCAAAAGCTAAAGACCCATTCACAAAAATCCTGAAGTTGTTCTGAGGAGTTGAGAAAAATGACTTGATGGCCATGCGTATTCTTTCTTTTGACTCAGCAAATAGATCAAGAGGATTGTATTCACTAGTCTTCGATATCTGAAATGTGTGCAAGAATGTATTGGGAATCAACCTGAAGTCAAAAAGCAAGAGACGGTATAGTATTACAAGAGTGCCGCAAATAACAAGCCTTAAGGTATTGTGATAAAGTCCGTATATCGATGGATGTTTTTTTCAAGTGTGCAAAAGAGAGTGGAATTCTATATTGGATCAAGCATTCCAATCTACATACCTCACCCTGATGAAATTTGAGGTGCTGATGCATCTTATATCTCATTACTTGTTTTTTGATAGAGTTATCTTCTGATATATATTCTGATGATGGCAGAAACCCACATTTGGCCTGCAAGGTAAAGCATGCCAAAAAGAAGTCAAATGGTGAAGGAGAAATATACATCAGAAATGAAAAAATAAGAATAGAAGAGGAAGCTTGCAAAGTACCTTTATCTCTACAGCTATGCAGCTGCTACCCGTAGGATTACCTGAGATTAAGAAAGACTTAGTAAGCAAACATAAATTTAATCTAATATAGAGTTTTGGAAATATCTAAAGAACTAAGAGGAAACTACAATGATTTCAGGTTACGGCCTCAGGACCAGTTGCATTTGAAGACGACAACCGTGTTCTAGAGGTTTAACCAAGAGTTTAAGTTATGAATCAATGAGAAAACAAGCTAGTTTCTACCCATCTTGATGCTACCGATTGGGCTGTTGTAAGTGACAGTTGCAAATTTAAACCTATTAGAACTGCAAATTCGAAGATCTTTATAGACAAAGAAGGTGACTGTTCATCTAATGCAAATAGAAATAACAAGTTAGCAAAAGTCTTGCTGCACAACGTTTCATCAAAACATCGGTGCATGAGAAATGAATAGAGCTCTGGACCTTACTTAATCAATCATATTTTTTGATCTTAACAAGATTCAGATTACGATAAGAAGAGGAATGGAGATTGTATCAATATATGCAAAGTGTGTACCAGAAAATAATGAGTGGTCTGGTATTAGAAGAGCGGCATCAGCAGTGTTATCAATTGAACTTGCATTTACTCTCCAAGCAGGACGGCTGCTAAGAACATTCTTTTCAACAAGCTCCAGAAAATCCCTAGAAACGTGTATACGAACCTGCGTCATGGAAAGATAGCATGATTTATTTGTCTAGTCATGAAGATCCAAAGAGTAGTGCCTACTGGAATCAGCAACAAATGATGAAATAAAGCATAGTCATGTCAGAATTCAATAGTATGCACATTGATGCCATGTTATTTCTATTTTAGTAGGGGTGATTATAAGGAAATTATAGCAATTCTCCAATTTCTTCCATAAGTGAACTGAATCTGATCCCAAGTGTCAAGGTTGTCGATATGTTACCAATCAAAATCACAATAACAGGACATAAATGAACTGAACCTGAACCATACCCCACCATCGACATGATTGGCACCCAGATGTTGGCTCATAACATGCACTGCATAGGCTTGAGCCAAGCAATCTTGTTTGATAGACTCAACCAATTCTGGGATATGGCCCCACAGGAGTTGCTCATGACTTGAGAAGACCATACAACTTGGTGCCTGCTGTGACTTGTCGTTTAG
Organism: Miscanthus lutarioriparius; assembly: GCA_904845875.1. NCBI lineage: Eukaryota > Viridiplantae > Streptophyta > Magnoliopsida > Poales > Poaceae > Miscanthus > Miscanthus lutarioriparius. Next base: position 10,661,285 of record CAJGYO010000006.1, on the reverse strand, counting down.
AATCTTCTAGACCCGCAATAACTTGCCAAGCTGAAAACAAGTGAAATAACATCCTTATCATCAAAGTGAAACAATGCTTCCTCCCAAACATATCCCATCAATATTCAGGAAAAAAACATATGCATGGTCACAAAATGCACAATCATGGAAAAGTAACGTATGCTTAATTTTCAAGCAACCACGTGAGCGTCCCTGATCCATGTTTCATCACTTGCTCGACCGGGTACTGGATCTTGGGCTCAATGGCTGCACCCGCGAATCACACATAGAGACCCCTAAAGCCAAGTGATCGATGCGGGCACACTCAGTAAGAACCTACTCAGCGCATACCATGGAAGGGAACGAGCCGGTCTAGCTGAGGATGAGATTCGCTGTGCCTTCCCCTTGTAAACCCAGTCCTTGGCATCCGCGGCTTGCAGAACCCCATCCATCTCCGTCGAGAATCTGCAGCTGTCACACACAGAGACACACGAAGCGAACTAAAATGGTGACTCCAAAAGTCAAACCACAGAGAAGCAAGCGATCTGCATCTGCCATCTAGCTCTGTTGGTTAACTAGCTCTGCAACAAAGCCGGCTTGGACTTGACGAGGAACGGAGAGGAGGCCGGCCCTAGGAACGGGACTTGGTCGGAGACGACCGAGGCCGGCCACGGCGACTCGCAGCCTCAGCAAGCCGGCAGCGATAGGAGATGGCCCGATCTACGACCATGAGGGGCGCACGAACGAGGAGCGCCGAATCCTTCGCTGGATCTGTCGCGTGGGGGAGACGAGGAAGACGAGAGGGGACGGGAGGCGGACTGCTGAGAGGAGAGGCGGCGTCGGTGTGCTGAGAGGAGAGGTGTCGGTGTGCTGTGACTACGAGGGGAGGCGGACTGCTGCGAGGGGACGGGAGGCGGACTGCTGAGAGGAGAGGCGTCGGTGTGGGATCAGGCGGTTTGGGTGTTATTTTATATATCGGAGCCGGACAGTGATATGTAGGGGCGGTCGGTGATCGGGGCGGCCGGTGAGTGAGTCGACTCTACATGGTTCGTATTATCAGTCGTCACTGTTGTTTCATTTATAAGGATGGCTGATCTCTAGGTTTTCGAGCATGTCACTGTAGGGGCGGCTCTATCACCAGCTGCCCCTACAAAAAATTCATTCCGTTGCTACAAATCATTTTTCACGTAGTGAATTAGTGTCCTGTTTCCCCAAGAAGCACCATAAATCTTATCCTAATATTAAACTACAAAGAGTTTCGCCCTGTTCGCTTGGCTTATAAGCCGTACTTTTTCAGCTAACGAACAATATTTTTCTCTCACAATAAATCAACCAATAATACTTTCAACCATGGCTTATCAGTCAAGCGAACAGGGCATTTATTCGTTTGATCAGTATGCTTTTCCTTTTCATGCTACTATCTCGGACTGTTCATCCCTTTTGGCATGGTATGCCTTTTATTTTTTTTTGAACGACTAGCACCCGGACGTCCGACGCGAGGCTCGTGTCCTGTGGGGATACGACATTGATACCCACAACAGATTATATGGGCTGCGCCACCAGGGGTGGTCCAGCTCACAAGACGAAGACTTACGATGCACGGTACTGCTCGGTGCGTACCACAAGACATCAAGGGCGATATCCTGAAGATACTACGAGATCTGTTAGGATATGTTTGATCACATGATTCCTATAATCTGTTATTACTTACCGGTTATCTCCTAGATCTAACCGACTTGTAACCCTATCTCCGGCTATATAAGTCGGGTAGGGGACCCCCTCAAAACACACGCAATATCATACGATAGCCAATACAAACCAATAGACCACAGGAGTAGGGTATTACATCGTGCTGACGGCTCGAACCTGTCTAACTCTTGTGTCTTTGTTGCCTTCTTGTTCTTGATTATGCGCACATCTGCCGATCAATCTACCTTCGTGGGATACCCCTCGGAGGACTGCCGATGATATTCCGTCGATAGTTGGCGCGCCAGGTAGGGGTGTGCGTGTTGTTTTCATAACGAACAAGATGGTACACTTTTCAGGCTCTTCGTCCTCTCCAAAGCCCGACCAGATCTTTACGGTCGGGTCGATCTCCTGGGTCATCAATGCTGATGGAGATGGAGAGATCATCGAGCCGGTGCAGATCGATTCTGCACCGACCACACCAACACCCGCAATAGCAGATCCGATCTCGAAACCGCCTTCGAGGTCATCTTCACCAACAACTCGTCGCCTACTGCCCCGCTACTCGAGGAAGCAGGTCGGCAACGAGGATCTAATCGCATCCATCGATCGGGTCGGCCAGAAGCTCGCCAACGGTCTCTCCCTCATGGAATCGGCTCTAACCACTCTAGTTCGGCGCCGACCACCTTCTGATTCTGATCTATCGGAAACCGATCGGGAAACTCTAGGGGACACAACCACCATCCATCAGGATGCCCTAAGGGACAAATTCACCGACCGGATTGGAGACATCTATCCTCTCGCCGGCCCGATCGTCGTCCAGCTCTCGCCGACTGTCAATATGCTGCAAATCAGCCAACGTCCCGAAGAATCCCTCCACACCATCCTGGAGAAAAATCTAGACTCTGAGTCCCAGGGCTCTACGGAGATTATCACCGGAACCGCTGCCATCCGACCACCTTTCCCACCCTTCCGAAGGAGGTAGGATTTTTAATGTCAGCATCGACAACCTCCGCGAGATGGAGAAACCGATGAGGACCGCACAACTTCGCGTCAACAGAAACGCCAACCGTACGTAGCGCCGAGCGAATGAGGTCGCCATTGTGCTAGCTGAGGCTGCTCGCAACGAAGAATAACTCGACTCTCAAGGGAGGCCACGCCCACTCCACCGTAGCCTCGATAATGAATTCGTCCATGTCGACGGCCGCGATGTCTACATGACCCCAAGCGCCAACTTGGTCATGGCCGCTAATGAGCTCGCTCGGCTTGAGCAAATGCCAGAAGTCGCCAAGGTCGCCACAATGCTTAAGCTGCGCACTACCAGGTCAACGAGATCCGCTAGGATCGGTGACCTTCCTACTCGATAAGCTCAAATCACCGATCTACCGTGCCAAGATCCAACCGCTGCCCCAGCAGAGCCATTTCGCCAACCAACATCATGATGATAGACAACCCCTCCGGGGGGAGCTAGGGGGAACCATATCAACAACCCTCGCCAACATGACCAAGAAGTCGATCAAGATGTCCAAACACACATCAACAACCTCAGGGATGCGCGATGTCATATTGATGGGCGCCGTTTCTCTCAGCATGAGGAGGAAGTACGCCGGCGTCAAGAATACGAGCAAGAATTCGGTAATCCGGATACATCCCTCTAGCCACTTAATGCTGGCAATACTGCCGATCCCGACGGTGATGATCCCGAAGGGCTCTGAGCGTTCACGAGAGCACTCCGAATACTCTAGTGGCTCTGTGGTTTCAAAATCACCGGGGTCGAGCCCTATGAGGGGCGGATGAACCCCACATAGTGGCTACAAGCTTATGCCATCGCTGTGCACACCGTCGAGGGAGATACAAGTGTCATGACAAACTATCTTCCTATCATGCTCACGCCGACCGCAATGAACTAGGCTCATGAGCCTCGCCCCAGATTCCATCGAATCTTGGGAACAGTTGAAGAAGGTCATCATCGACAATTACATGGCTACGTGTACTCGGCCGGGCACCAAGCACGATTTGAATCGCATTTATCAAAAACCGTCCAAGCTTCTCCGTAGTTACATCAGACGATTTTCTAAGATGAGGAATTCTATTCCCAACATCATGGAAGCAGAAGTCATCACCGCCTTTGTCAGAGGACTCCATCAACGTGACCTTCGTTCAAAATTCAATCGTAAGCCGCCAAAGGAGATTGGTGAGATGATCATGATCGCTGATCAATATGCCGACGCTGATAGAGGCCAAAGTTCGCTTCAACAAGGATGCGGGCACTCACCGCCCAACTCACCGCAACGACGATTGCCCTGATGAATGACGCCATAGTGACCGCCGCTACGACGACCGCGGCCACCATTAGGACAGTGGCCACGATCGGCCGGAAGGGTCTAAAGCTGGTCAGTATCACCGCCGCCGACCAGACAACATCATCGCCACCATTGATGAACCTCGCGCCAAACATAACTACGATGAGCAGTACAAGAAAATCCTCGAAGGCCCATGCCCCCTCCACAAGAACAGCAAGCACAAGATGAAGGACTGCCTTGGCTTGGCTAAGGAGTTTTAGGCTAAAAAGAAGGACGGCGACAATGACGACGGAGCCAGAGGTCGCCGACCACCTGGGGACAACAATAACGCCTTCTAGGATCACGACAAAGTGGTAGCCACTATCTTCAGGGGCCTCGCCGCCGTCGAGAATAGAAGAGATCAAAAACTCACCGCCCACCGGGTGCTCGCCATCAACACAGACGACGCTATCGTCGACCCCAGCTATCGCCCCTGGTCTGAGGTCCCCATCACCTTCAATAGGGCTAACTAGTGGGCAGACATCCCTTACACAGGGTGTTTCCCCCTCATTCTCGATGCAACCATCAAGAAAGTACTCTTCAGGAAAGTACTCGTTGACGGCGGAAGCGCTCTGAACTTCCTCTTCGCTGGAGCCCTAAAGGAGCTAGGCCTTGGAGTAGAAGACCTCACTCTCTCTAACTCATCCTTCTAGGGGGTGGTACCTGGTAGGGCATCCCGACCGCTTGGAGAGATCACCCTCCCGGTAGAATTCGGCACGGCTAGCAACTTCCGTGTCGAGCACATCAACTTCTACGTCGCCAACTTCAACGCCGCCTACCATGCCATACTTGGTCGGCCAGCTCTGGCCAAGTTCATGGTCATACCGCACTACGCCTATCTGGTATTGAAGATGCCCGTGCCTGCAAGAGTTCTGGCTCTATGGGCCAACCTCTCCATCGCCTATGCCTACGAAATAGAGAGTCTCTCCCTCGCCGAAGCCATCGACCTCTCCATCTAGATGGCCAGTATGATCGCTGACGCCAAGACGGCGCCCGCCGATGACCTAGAGATCCCAACACTAGAGCCTCCACAAGCCTCCGCCAAGTCTAAGGAAACAAAGGAGGTAGGCCTCGGCCTCAATGACCCCACCAAGATCACCAAGATTGGGGCTCATCTCGACCCCAAATAGGAAAGCACGCTCATCTTCTTCCTACATGCCAACGCCGACGTGTTTGCTTAGAAACCTACAGACATACCGGGGTACCACGAGAGAAGATCGAGCACTCCTTGAATGTCTCACCGACCGCCAGGCCAATCAAGCAGAAGCTCCGACAATTCGCGCCAGACAAGACGGAGGCTATTAGGGTAGAAATAAAAAGACTCATAACAGCTGGATTTATTAAAGAAGTGTATCATCCTGAGTGGCTGGCAAGCCCTGTCCTTGTTCAAAAGAAGAATAAAGAATGGAGAATGTGCGTTGATTACACTGATCTCAATAAACACTACCCTAAATACCCATTTGGTCTACCTTGGATAGACGAGGTTGTAGACTCCACCGCTGGCTACGAACTCCTCTCCTTCCTCGACTGTTACTCCGGCTATCACCAGATATCCCTCAAAGAGGACGACCAAATCAAAACATCATTTATCACGCCTTTCGGTGCGTATTGCTATACCACCATGTCTTTCGAACTCAAAAACACCAGGGCGACCTACCAAAGGGCCATCCAGATGTGCCTTGACCAACAGATAGGCCGTAATGTCAAAGCTTACATCGACGATGTGGTTGTCAAATTCAAAACCGCCGACAGTCTCATCGCCGACCTCGAAGAAACGTTCGCCAACCTGAAAAGATACAGATGAAAGTTGAACCCTTCAAAGTGCATCTTTGGAGTTCCATCTGGCATACTGCTAGGCTACATCGTCGGTGCCCGCAGTATCGAACCCAACCCCGATAAGGTCTCCGCCATTACCAATATGAAACGGCCGACCTACGTAAAGGATATACAGAAGCTCACAGGGTGCATGGCTACTCTCAGCCGCTTTATATCATGCCTCAACGAAAAGGGACTACCGTTCTTCAAACTACTTAAGGCCTCCAAGCGCTTCTCTTGGTTGGAGGAAGCTGATACGGTCTTTGAGCAGCTCAAGTTGTTTTTAACAAAGCCTCCGATCATGATGGTGCCTCAACCAAACGAAACCCTATTGATCTACATTGCCGCTACCTCTTGTGTCGTTAGCACAGCTATCGTCGTCGAGTGGGAGGAGGTCAGACACACCTATAAGGTGCAACATCCGGTCTACTTCATTAGTGAGGTTCTTAATGAGTCCAAAACTCATTACCCTCAGGTTGAGAAGCTGTTATATGTCATTCTGGTCACATCGCACAAGCTCTACCATTACTTTGAGTACTACAAGATCGCCGTGGTCATCGAGTTCCCTCTAGGGGATATCCTTCATAACAAAGATTCCAATGGCCGCATCATCAAGTGGGCAGTTGAGCTTGACACTTATTCCATAGAATTTAGAAGCAGGCCGACCATTAAGTCACGGGCACTGGCTGACTTCGTCACTGAGTGGATCAAGATCCAAGAGCCCATCCCCGTTGCTTGCCCCGAGCACTAGATAATGTATTTTCGATGGCGCCCTCAACATCAACGGTGCTGGTGCCGACATTTTGTTTATTACTCCAACTAAGGACAAGCTCTGATACGTCCTCCGAATTCATTTTCCAGCCTCCAACAACGTCGCATAATATAAAGCATGCCTCCACGGACTTCGTATATCCGTCGAGCTCGGCGTCAAACGTCTCATGGTATACGGAGACTCCGCGCTGGTCATCAACCAAGTCAATAAAGATTGGTCTTGTTCTAGTGACAAGATGGACGCATACTACGCCAAGATCACGAAACTTGAATGAAAGTTCTACGGTATCGAGTACCACCACGTGGTATGAGACCAAAATCAGCTCGCCGACCACCTATCTAAGATAGACTCTTCTCGTGTCGTGATTCCACCGAGGGTCTTCATTCAAGACCTCTTTACGCCGTCTATTAAGAAAGAGAAGGAAGTTCAAGAAGTTCCCCCCGCCGAGCAGCTGGTACTTATAGTACCTTCGTCGGTCGTAGATTGGAGGGAACAGTTTATCAAGTACCTTACCAGCGCCAACGTACCCACCGATAAGACCAAAATTGAATGCCTCATCCGTCGCAGCAAGCATTACATGCTGGTAGACGGGAAGTTGATGAGGAAAAGTGCCAAGGAAGGGATACTACAGAAATGCATCACCCGAGAAGAGGGTGCAAAATTACTTCTTGAAATTCACTCTGGCTCCTGTGGCAATCACGCGGCCTCTAGAAACCTGGTCGGCAAAGCTTTCTAAGTTGGTTTTATTGGCCCACGGCCATTACCGACACAGAAGACCTCGTCCGACATTATGAAGGATGTCAATTTTTTTACCAAGCAAATACACGTGCGGGCGCAGGAATTGCAGACCATCCTAGCTTCTTGGCCTTTTGCATGCTGGGGACTGGACATGATCGGGCCTTTGAAACCTGCACCAGGTGGGTTTCGGTATGTATACGTCGCCATTGACAAGTTCTCCAAGTGGATCGAATACAAGCCGCTTGTTTCGGCCACTTCAAAGAAGGCAGTCGAGCTCTTCGAAGATATCATCCATAGATTCGGTCTCCCGAACAGCATTATCACCGATCTTGGAACTACATTCACTGGTCACCATTTTTGGGACTTCTACAAAGACCGATGCATCTCCATCAAATACATCTCTGTTGCCCATCCTAGGGCCAATGGCCAGGTCGAACGGGCGAACGGCATGATCCTCGATGCCCTCAAAAAGAGACTATACCAAAAAGAGAAAAAGCATCCGAGCAAATGGTTCAAAGAGCTCCTAGTTGTGGTCTGGGGACTACGCACTCAAGCTAGTCGCAACACCAGTGTATCTCCGTATTTTTTGGTCTATGGCTCAGAAGCCATACTTCCTGCGGACATTGCCATCCGAGCACCTAGGGCGGGGCATTATAATGAAGAGCAAGCCGCAGCTGTTCGGACAGAGGACGTCGATAGAGCTGAAGAAGAACGCCTGATCACTTGCATCCACACAGCCAAATACCTAGAAGGCCTATGAAGATACTACAATCGCAATATCAAAGGTTGTTCATTTATGGTCGGCGACCTCGTTCTCCGTAGAAAGCAGAAAACCAAAGGGATGCACAAGCTCTCCTCCCCCTAAGAAGGGCCTTACGTGGTCAAAGAGGTTACCCGACTAGGGTCTTACCAGCTATGTGACATGGAGGGAATCGATATCCCCAATTCATGGCACATCGAGTACATTATACATTTCTATCCTTAAAAGGCTCCAGATATGTACTATTTACTCTATAATGAATGAAGTTTTTGTCGCCATAATTTGTCTCCATTATTTCTCCACTCCAGTTTAATCTTCGTTTACGATCACTAGCTCCAAGCTACACCTCAATAAACTCCGGCAATTATACGTGATCTCCATAAATGTTTTGCCCCATTTCTCCATAATAAAATATCTTTAAGATATTCCACCAACCATCGAGCAGCAAATGTTCCGCTCTATGTTCTTTGGAGAAAACCCTGTCTCTGATCTCTCCCTACACGTGCTACGGGCTCCAGTGCTCTGCGTTATGGGTGGTCGACAGTGGTTCCTCGGTCATGTCTGTCTCTCCTATACGTGCACGAGCTCTAGCGCTCGACGTTATGGAATACGGGCTAGCCAAGGCCAAGAGCCCAGTAACGAACTAACTGCTCGGACGCTACTCATACCATGTATAAATGTGTTAGGGTTAACAACACATCCCTTTTTCCTCGCAAGCATTAGCAAGCCACCTGAACACGCATATGTCGTCTACTTACAACATTTATACAAATACGCAAATGTTTGCTTAGGCCATCGTGCATCTAACTCCCCTTTCTAGTTGTTCCCTAGAGGTTCCTCCCCACTCAGGCTATTGAGCTTGGCCATCACCATCTACCTCACCAAACAAATCAACATCGCCAGCCAGCCTCTTCGTCGCGTCCTCCACCTCATCTTTCAGTTGCTCCTCTTTCGTCGCACTCGTCCCTCTAGCGAATCTGGCTCCTATCGCTCGAAGATTGATCGCAGGGTAGTGGGATCAGACCACCACTAGGGCACGTGTCACGACGGAGATAGCAGCGTCTCGGTTGAAGCCTTTGAAGTTCTCCCACGCCGCCTTGCACCTGTCAATGATGGCGTCCGGACGGGGCGACCTATCGTTGGGTTGAGGAGCTACCTCCACATCGATACAGTCGAGCACCGGCTTGACTCCGGCCACCATGGCGTCAAATTTTCCCCTCTAGATTTTTGTCTCTAGCTCTAGCATGTCGAACTGCGCCTTGGTTCTTCGACGGTATTCTACAGACACCAAAAGGATTCGTCAAACGAAGAAATCATTTCAGCAACACCCCCAACCATGAACGACTCACCTTCTAGATCCACGGCCAGTTTCCCCGCTCGCCCAAATGCTTTTTCCTTCTCCTCTTAGAGTTGACCGATGACTTGACATAGTCGGCCGAGCTATGCATCTTGCTCTACAAACGTAACGGTCGATAGCAACATCAAGACTGTTCGGCAATGTAGAACAAATTTACCGATCCGCAATACATTTCTTCTGTTCGAGATGCTTTTTTAGCTACTCAGAGATGGTCTTCAACTACTCGATAAGGTGCCCTTTTGGTACTCTAGGTCCTTGGTGTTTGATTCAACAAGATCCCTTTCGCGCTGGGCCCTTTGGATGTTCTTCTCCATCTATTTCTTGTTCTCCTCGGCGAGGGGCTCCATCCTTTTGATCAACTGCTGCCGTTGTATGGTAGTCCACGCTATGCCCAGCAAAGCAACAAAGATTATAAAAGACCATAATCTCCAACACTAAAGACGGACACCACTGACGCAACACTAACCTCAATTTGCTTCATAGCTGCGCAAAGGGTGGACCATAGCCTCTTCACCTCCCTGGTGGTGTCCTCCTCTTCTACGACCATAAGTTCCTCCCCTCGCTTGCGGAAGATACGGACGGTCTGAGGTTGTGATCCTCCACGCTTGATCTCCTCGACCCCGTCCTCTTCCTCCACAGCCGGTGGTGCTCCCTGGGGGCTCGGTGGCCGCATAGAGCGACCAACCTTGCCCTACGACATCTCTGGGTGCACCGCTTGCTCCTCCAATGCTACCGGCCTCTCGCGCCTAGATTCCGGCACGGCGTCGGCAACTCCCGCTTCTACCTTTGAAGACTCGATGGCTCTCACCGTTGCTCCTGGCGTCTCCGTCGAGTCGCCCATCGTTGTCACCGATCTCTCTCCACCTACAACTCCATCAGCAGCGGTGGTCGAATCCTCCATAAACCGATGAGCGCCTAGGGACTGTGGGACGGAGTCTGTCTGTAATGTCTTCACGCTGGGACCAACTCCTGGCTACTTGCGTCAGTTTGGCCTAAAGGATTCAGATCCTCCACGCGCCCCGTTCTGCACTAGATTAGCTCATCGATCACATCAACTATAAAAATTGGATAGCTACCGATCCCAAGGCAAAGATACTTACACATCAGCTTCTAGATGAACGATTCTAAACCGGCGCTGCCTCCTCGAGCTCCTAGGCACTGCTCTGGGGTCAACCCATGTGTCCTGGGCTGGAGGTCTTACGGCCCCCGCCGTTGGCGTCTTCTCCGCCTGCTGCTCGGGGACTCCTCCCCCTCCCTTCGATTGCACCTCCACGCACGCGTGTTGCGCGATGATGCTTTAGTGATCGGAGGGGGAGCTACTGGAGCCTTGTCGTTGTCCGACCACTTGGATATCGCTGTGCTCTGCATCCGAGCGGTCCGACCACCACCAAATGAGATGCCGACCGGCTTGCGGGGAGCTACATCCGCCGTTCTTCTCTTCTTTTGGGTCGGCTCATCTTTCGCCGCCTTTTCCCTCGAACTTTCTCTGATATCGGGGGGACTCTCCTTTTGACTAGCACCTTCACCTCTCGGATTCGGAAGAGGTGCTGACGGCACCTTTCTCCGGCTGAGTGGTCGGCCTGGCGTCCACTGCCTTTGGCCAATCGCTCCTCGGCACGCCCGAGAAGTTCGCCTTTCACGCCAATGGATCTTTCTCGGCATGCCATTGCTCGGTATGCGCCGCCCATAAAAAGCCTACCAATGGATCTTTCTACAAGAGGAGGTGAATCAGTCCATTGCTCAAGGATTTCGGCAAGACGGATAAAAAGCACCGGGAACAATAATTCAGATTTTTTACCCAAGGAGGTGAGTTCTTGTCCTCTCCTGAACATCAAGATCTCCTTTGAAGTCAAAGCGTAATGACACGTTTGGAGTGAATAGTTCAATGATATGAAGTTCACCGCCACCACCACTCTGCTCATCTTCATGCCCCTCATTAGCTCGAGGAGCTCCTTCACCTGTTCCATATCGGCACTGATCGGTTTCTCCGACCAACTCCTTTGATTCTCCGAGAATCTGGTTGACATAGCATTGGATGGTAGGATCACTTTGCTTCATATAGAACCACCTAGTATTCCACCCCTTCAGCGAGGTATTCAGAGGCACAGGAATGTATTCGCCCGATATCCCATTATGGAGCTATAGATACACACCGCCGACAATTTTGGAACCACCCCCTCCTTTCTTCTTGAGCTAGAAAAAGTGTCGGAAGAGATTGAAATGGGGAAGAATGCCAAGATAAACCTCGTAGAAGTGGATAAACACAGAAATGTGCAAAATAGTGTTCAAATAAAGATTACATAGGCTCACTCCCCAATACTCCAACAGATCCCGCAAGAAAGGATGTACCGGAAGCCCTAATCCACGCCAGAAATAATATTTGAATACAACGAGTTCGTCGGTGTGTGGCATCGGATAGGGCTCACCATCGGTCGGACGCCATCCGATAGTGACACGATCAGGAAGAATGCCCGCCTCCACCATCTCATTGAGCTCCGTCTCCCCCATGAGTGACGGTACCCATTCCTTGTCATGGCTCGCCCCGGTGGCCGCCTTCTTAGCGTTACCACCTCCCCTCTTTGGCGCCATCCCTCATATCTGGATTGGAACTAGTCCCTTTACACAAACTTTTTAGCCCTAGCGGCGGAGTGCGTGTGAATGCGAATGGGGAGCACGAAGGCGAGGAGGAAGACGAAGTGACGGAGTGGCAAAGGTGGGAGCGCGGAGTACTGGCGCAGTTATAAAGACACCCTCCTAACTTTTTGCATTTAAGGGTTTTGGGAAACCGCACCATGCTGATTTGCGCCCCTTCCAAATTCCTCAAAGCGGCGTGGTAGGCCATTATTGGAGCTTCCGCGCAACTACGACCCATATCGCCCATTTTTCAACGCAACTCGGTACTACTCACCGAATATTCGCTGACCTCTCCGTAATACCATCAAGGCTCAGTATTTTCTACTGTACAGTCATTACTCCGGTTTTTTCTCCATGATTTGACTAATCGACACTTCTTGATTTATCCGAGATTTTCACCTGTGGTTCGGGGACTACGTGATCATTATGATTTGGTTTCTCACCATATTGGGGACTTTTTTTCTAGTTACTGTTGTTTTTGACCCTAGCACCACATGACTACATCACCTACTGTTAGGCTCGGGGACTAGGTGGGCACACTTCACCTTGCGATGAATGTGCGCTTTTCATTTCAGGGCTCATCTCATGGACTGGTTGCCTGTTCGGCTGGTCTTATGTCTTTCTTCTACTTTCTGGACCCTATCACCACATGACCACGTCACCTATAGTCAGACTCGAGGACTAAGTGGGCACACTTCACCTTGCGATGAGTGTGTTTTCTTTAATATGTTCATTGGAAGATTCCATGCCTCCCGAAGTTGAAGAAGATCATCTCCCTTTCTCGTGGTCAGACTCTAAGTGGGCACACTTGGTTCACAGTGAGGAAATTTTTTATTTTGAACTTGAGCTCCTTACATCATTCTGGCAAGCCTTACTTGGGTAAGCCCATGCTCGGTTGGACGGTTAAGCTGGTCGGTTACGGTTCACAACTACTTGGCGACTCATTAGGGTGGTCGGACTAAGTCTGACTGCTCGGCTTTGTTTACACCTGCTCGGATAAGCTCAAGACGGCGTTGCACATCGGATACAAGGCACTCAGGGACTAGCTGTGTGTGTGGGGGGGTACGACCCCGGATACCCATGATAGACTACATGGGCTGCGTTGCCAGGGGTGGTCTAGCCTAGAAGACGAAGACTTACGGTGCACGGTACTGCTCGGCGCGTACCATAAGACATCAAGGGTGATATCCTGAAGATGCCACGAGATCTGTTAGGATATGTTCGATCCAGTGATTCCTGTAATATGTTATTACTTACCGGTTATTTCCTAGATCTAATCGACTTATAACCCTACCCTCGGCTATATAAGGTTGGTAGGGGACCCCTCAAAACACACGCAATATCATATGATAGCCAATACAAACCAACATACCACAGGAGTAGAGTATTACGTCATGCTGACGGCTCAACTGTCTAACTCTTATGTCTCTGTTGCCTTCTTTTTCTTGATTACGCGCACCTCTGCCGATCAATCTACCTTCATGGGATACCCCTCGGAGGACTATTGATATTCCGTCGACATATCCGGATGCAGCTCTCCACGCCCGCACCTGCTCTGTTTCGCACGCCCCACCTGCTCAGATTCTGTGCCGCTCGAACAACTCGCCCCACCCATGCAACACCCATTCAAGAGGAGAAGACACCGAGGCGAGGTTGCAAAAGGTGAGGAGTGAGATGCAACACCCGATCTACTTTTGAAACATCCAAACAAAACATTTGTAGCATACGTTCGAAAATAGTTGAAACACTTGTAAAAGCACCTGAAAATATATACAATATCCAGATAAAACACATGCAACATTCAGATAAACACGCTTGCAACATACATCTGAAAATGACAACTGAAACATTAGGAACAAAAGCTTGCAACATACTGTACAACCATTGCAACATATGCAACATCCTGATCTACTTTTGCAACATCCATATGAAACAATTGCAGCATGAAGATGAAACATGTGAAACACTTAAAACATACTCTTTGCAACATGCATTTCCAGCACGCAATGTCACCTTGCTGCTTGGATGAATCATGGAGCTCGACGCCGCCACGGCGCATGGAGCTCGCCGGTGCGCCACTTGGCGAGGACATGCTCGATGGCCTAGGTAAGCACCCGCGCGAGGCATGTGAGCACCCCAGGCGAGCACATGCTCCGTGGGCTGGGCTAGCGCACCCTGGGCGCGGTGGGGGACGGAGGCACCACAAGGGGGCGGCGGCGGCGGCGGCCGAGTGGCCTAGCAGGGTCGGCGCCCGAGCGCTGCGCCTCGGAGGTGGTCGCGCGCGAGCCTTGCTAGGCCGAGCGCTGAGCGGATAGAAACAAGTACGAGGATGAGCTAATTTTTTATTTAAAAAACAGAGGAGCGGGGGTTTGGCCTGGTGTCGCGCGGCCCACCAATGGTGCATCCCGCCGCCTGGACACCTGCTTCCTAGTATTGCTGTTTCTTTTTTTGTTTTCTTGGTCGTTGGTCCGTTTTTCCTTTTTCGATATATATATATATATATATTTATTTCTTTTTCTGCTTGGACATTATAATTTAGTTTTCTCATAAACATAGTAGATATGACATTGTGAGTTTTTGAACCGTTGACATTCTTAAAAATAAAGATTCCCACCACTAAATTATTAATGTCCTAATTATGATTAGAAACAAACTTACTTTTATTGAAACATAGATCAACCTTTGGTAATGAAACAATTAAATTATATAAAATTAAAGTTATAATATATTTGTGAGTAACATGTAAATACTTTATACTGCAATGGTAAAGGCAGAAGATTCTACCAATGTTGTATTTTAATTGGATGCAAGTTTGATAAGACATTAGCATATTATTACCAACATTACTTTTATAGTTTGGATGCCATGGTCAGCATAATATAAATTATATAGCTTTTAATTTTATGAAAAAGATAAAACATAAATAGATAGCATTCTGTTGTCGTTTTTCATGAATGTTTGATAGCTTTTTTTATTTACCAAAATGCCATCACGCCTTCTGTCTTATTTGTGATCTAGATTTATGACTCATGTTCATTGTTCATGTATGTTTTTTTAGGATATTTAAAAGTCGTAGCTGACCCGTAGACTTGTGACAGCAGTAGCGTTAAGTCAGAATTGACAAAGGTATTTTTCTATGGTAAGGAAGGAAACGTTCATTCCGTGATTGACAAAGCTAGAACGCGCTCTCTCTTACTTGGAAAGAGTCTCACGTACCTGGTAGATGTGTGCGTTTTACCTATACTCATACTTCTTCTATCTATGATCCAAGCAGGATCGTCCTGTTCGCTTGACTTATAAACCGTATCTTTTTAACTAATAAATATTATTTTTCTCTCACAACAAATCAACCAACAATACTTTCAGCCATGACTTATTAACCAAGCGAACAGGATGGGTAGCAATTGCATTATGATACGTGTTATTAGTGAAGTAAAAGCATTGAAAAAGTACGTCTGATCCAGGTCCTACTTTTAGTATAAATGAGGTTATAGAAATAAAGCACAACTAGAATAAACTACAGAGAAACATGCTGTTTGATTTAATTTCGATTTGTTTTGAGTTTTTGACCATAAAACAGCTTATATATAAAGCTGTACCAAACACTTGTTTATTTTCCCTCCGACCGCCAGCTGGGCCCAACCAGAAACCCTAAACCTCTCCTCCGCCGGAATCAGATCCTCTGAAGTTGGCAAAAACGACTTGTCTCTGCAGTCCAGCATCTGGGCCATCCAATTTGCATCCAACCGTGAGCGAAGCAAACTCTGGAAACAAACCAATCTAATGGGCCGGCCCATACCAGCGTACCGACTCCCGTGGGTGCGACTCGTTCGACTCCGCCTGTCCGCCGTCGCTCGTTACCGGCCGCCACGCAGAACACACCGGCGGATCTGCGTCGTCGTCTCCCTTCCCGGCCGCCGGCGCGATGAGGCGGCTGCTCGCCCACCTACACCCCCATGCCCAGAGCCTCCTCGCTCCCCTGCCTCGCAAACCCGCCATCGCCACCAATCTCCCCATCCTCCTTCCCCGCCGCCTCCTTTCCGATGCCGCCTCGCCTCCTGTCCCCTCGCTGCCGCCTCCTCCCCCGCCCGCTGCCGACGTCTCGAACACAGGTACTCTCTTTGTCACATCCTCCCTTCTTCGTCCAATCCTGTTGGTCTGTCCTTATGATGTCTCCGATTGTAGAGTTGAAGAAGAGGTTGGAGACTTACTATGGGGTGGATGAAGAGGCAGAGTTACCATCCGTCGCTGAGGCTGTCCTTGAGCGGAATCTCACGGGTGCCCATAGTGAGACTGATGATGACCTTATTGAGGAGCTGCGTAGTAGTAAGCCACTCCCTGAAGTCCGTGACCGAGACTTTGAGTCTGATTTTGAGGAGATGCACGATACTGATGAGGAGCTGAATGACCTCTACAATGCGAGGCAATATGTTGAGAAGAAGATCAAGAACAATGAGTTGTTTAACATGGATGACTCCAAGTGGGATGCCTGGATGAATGAGGCCACAGACAAGGGCTGCTTTACTAACATGAAGGTGTGCGAGGGAATCTTGGAGGACATGCTCTACTGGGACAAGTTACTGCCTGGTATGTTCAGTTGAAGCTTTCTCTATCTTGCTCCCATTATTATGAATATTATGAACCTTTTGGAAATGAAATCTCTAATTATAATGAGAAGTTAATGACTAGGATGTTGGAGATTAATGACTAGGATGTTGGAGATAAATGATGTAATGGATTTGACATTTTACGGTCATCATTGGATTGCTTTGGCCAAGTAGTTTTGTGATTAAAATGAATCTCTTTTCTTTTTCTATGCTTCAAATTCTTATCAGTTTGCATTTCCTTTGATTATATAGACAATTGTCAGTTGGCCAAGGAGTGCATCTATGAATTATATAGACACCTGTCATCTTTATACCATACTGCTTCTTATTTAAGGAATTATGCTGGGCTGGTTGTTGAGTGATGATAATCTAGTTGTGGCTTTTGTTATATATAAGCGGGCAACTGGTTATATTGGCAAGTGTGTAATTATCGGAGCCGGAGTGTTGGCTTTACTTAGTGAAATTCTTGCATAATTGATTCATATAAGTAATATAAGGGTATCGTAGTGTACATACAGAAAATGGTGATATGTTTTTTTAAGAGTTTCTTTTGTGTTAGATTAGAAATGTTGTCAACAAGCTATAGAAACATGCGTACAAAGGATTTTCGTTGTTATCTCATTCGCTTTTCTAACTGATAAGTTGAACTTATCATAT
Organism: Miscanthus lutarioriparius; assembly: GCA_904845875.1. Taxonomy (NCBI): domain Eukaryota; kingdom Viridiplantae; phylum Streptophyta; class Magnoliopsida; order Poales; family Poaceae; genus Miscanthus; species Miscanthus lutarioriparius. The sequence continues at coordinate 10,643,938 of CAJGYO010000006.1, read as the reverse complement.
GATGGCCTTTATATATTGAACTTTGCATCAGTAACCAAATAAGACTTTATGATTCTGGCAACAAACAAAAAGATTCCAGAGACAATTGTGGTGTAACTTCAAAGAGGGTACTGTTGCCATGTTCTTCTGTTCATTTTGTGATATGCACAAATGAGTTAGCTTGGCATCTATTTAGCTTCTTCAATTTCAGCTAAATTGGCATGCAAGCTCCTTTTAGCTATTGTATGTGTCAGTAGTAGGTTGATGTGATGTTGGGGTCCCCAACCAAGTCAACATCTGAAGCAGTTCCATCTGCCCTTCAGTTGTTCTCAGATGGTACAATGTGCCACCCTCTGCAAATAGATCACAGGCACCTGCCTGTTCTCCCTTGTATGGTAGTTCCAAGATGCATCAAGGGGGTAATCATGTCATCAACAATGTATATCAGGGGATCATAGTAATTGTAGTTTAAAAGTTTATACTGATCATTGAAAAATATAGCTTGATACATAGAACATTTGAATTTTTAGCTAGGTGTAGACCAAAGAATAAAACCTGTCACGATGGGGTAGTACGTTGGACTTGCTATTATAGAAGTCGCCAGTCGGCAATGGTCCAGATTGTACTTGTGATAACAAGCATATCTTGTCAATAGAATAGGTATTTCTGCTTGTAAGGCATCTTTTTGTCATCATACTATCTGATTTATTTTCAGTATGGATGCTATGGTACCATGCAAACAGTCTAGTCTTTGTGTGCATGTTAGAGTATTCAGGTGTGAATTTCTAGTTTTGTTTTTATTTTGTTCATGCCTGAAATATAGATATGTAATTACTTGTAATTGTTTTAGTATAATAGCTATGGGTGTGTTTTCTCATTTTCCTGTACAGCAGTATTGTGATTCTATTTCTTTTTTGAAACTTCACATGTTACATCCAGATGAGATCAAGCAAAAGGTGGAGGCCAAATTTAATGAGTTGGGAGACATGTGTGAGAGGGGAGAGATGGAACCTGAGCAGGCATATGAGTTGTTCAAAGAATTTGAGGACAGGATGGTTGCCGAGTGCACTGAACTAATTGAAGCAGAGACGCCAACTGATGCTGATGAACTGACTGAATCAGGAAGTAAGAAAGTTGAGTTAGATGATCTACCTGGCGAGGGACCTGTTCTAAGGTGGGAATCACGGATTGTGTTTGCTCCTAGTGGCGATGCATATCATCCCAAAAACAGAAAAGTAAAACTCAGTGTAACTGTGAAGGAACTGGGACTTTCACGACATGCTTTCCGTCGGTTGCGTGAGGTTGTTGGAAAGAGGTATAATTCTGGGAAAGATGAGCTCACAATAATCAGTGAAAGGTATGATGAATTCTCTCTTTGCACACTAAATCTAAGATTATGAAATTATGTATGACATCCATCACTAAAATAGCCCATAAAACGTGCTACTGTCAGAATTGGGTCTTTTTGTGCATTTCCAAGACTGCTATATTATTTGTGGCTCTGCTTCATACTAATAGGAATCTTGATCTTCAGGATGATAGCTTTATCATTGCAAATTGATTGCTTTGGCAGGTTTGAACATCGGGAAGAGAACAGAAAAGACTGCTTGAGGACACTGTATACTCTAATAAAAGATGCAATAAAAGCTGACAAACTTGTTGAGGATGCCAGAAATGCTTATGTTAAAGGAAGACTTAAGGCTAATCCTCAATTTATGGAACGATTGAAGAGGAAGACAGAGAAATTGATGGCAGCTGCATAAGGTGTGTTAAGGAGCTCCTTGTTGTAACAGTTCCTCTCTTTCCTTCATCACCATGGTGACTATTCTGTATTCTCATTTTTATTGTTGGCTATAACACAGGGAGAATAATATGTTGTATGCACTTAGCTTCGCTTTCTTTAATTGCTTGGACTCTTTTGTAGGGGTCTTCTTAGTCATAACTATACGTTTATCATCTCGAATAACAATGTCAACAGACATCTCCAGTCTATGCCTTTTTGGAAACCTTTTGCTGTTCCTAAATTGAAGATGCTTAATTTCCTCAGTTTTCTGAGAATAGCAACTACCGAGGTATTTTGGTATTAATATGCCGCTGTTCCTCACATGGTACCTTTTGTGTACGTATATTCGAATTCTCATGAAGTCACAGATTCATGTAGGCAGGACTGGAATCTAATCTTAACCTTCTGGTCTGTACAATTGATTCATTTAAAGGGTAATTGCTACCTTGTTTAGACAACCTCAGTTTCTGCATTCTATGTGCTAATTGTCATGTCAAGTTAGCTACTTAAGATGTGCCCTGTAGTGTTAGCACGGGTACTGAAATTCAGTTTCTACATTCTATGTGCTAATTGTTCTATGAATCCGGGTCATATACCAGATCATGAATCCGGGCTGGGTCTTACGGAATACGGAGGGTGTGAGGGCAGCTTGGGAAGTAAAAAAACGGATTAGAAGAAACGTTTTATTCTTTAATATTAGGTAGAAGTGCTTTACACATTTGTACGTACATGCATGATGCATCATAAGCCCCGCCATTGATTTATGTGCTACAACATCATGGTCACAGGTGCAACGCGTTTGGAATAAAACTTTACTGAGATTGGTCGGTCCGGTTCACGTAACACATTTTGAGCAGAACTTGAAAATATTCATATTTTTCTTCTAATAACTCCAAGAGTCTTTCAAAAATTCACTCTCTCTAAATCATCATTTAAATAAAAACCGATTTCAATATCTTTTCACTCTATATAACAGCTCTTTTATATCTTGTGCATTCTAGAGAGTTCTCTATTTTGGCTAGAAGAAATCTAGAACATGACTCTATTTGATATCCAGTTAAAGAAGTTGTTGAAGACTATTTTCTAACTAAAATCTCTATTCCTAACAATTAGGACATAGACAGTTTTGGAGTTGCTCAATTGCTCTAAAGTATATCTATTCGATCAAATGAACCTGTTTTGTATGGAATCTATACACGATTGACGATTATTATCATTTTATATTCTGAAATAAGGTACGACTGTAGATGCACACAAGACGCACTCACCTTTATGCGCGCACACTCTACAGATGCAGGGCGCGTAGGCGAGACTACAGCGTGCATGGACCCAATGTTGAGTCGGTGGCATCATGCAGAGGGGCACGTAGCGGCGGCGGGTTGATAGTGGTCAGTACAATTGCAATTCAGAGCTCAGCTTTTGACAATTGAAGAACGTCCGGTACCCGGTTTAGTAGTTAAGGTTCAAAATCGGCGTCCAGGTTGGGCTCTGGAAATTTGACTTCACCTAAAAGAGAACTACCGAGGTTAAAATCGGCCGACAACAGTGTAATGTTCACGCTACCCATATCGAGGCGACGAAGCCAGGGCAGCTGCCGATGGCCGTTGTCTCATCAGCGAGCTCCACCTGCAGGGCGCGTATTGAGATCCCGTGCCGTTTCGCGGCAAAATACAACAAAGGCCTCGGAATGATCGAACGATCTCTCCGTGGTCCGCGCTACGATACAAGACGCCGCCCACGGCCGGCCGCCACATCAGTTGACGCGCTCTCGGCACTGCCCGGCCCGTCCCGATCCTCCGCCACCTCTTCATCTCCGCACGCAGCAGGGTAAAACCCCGGCCGGCCCGCGACCTGCATCCAAAACCTTCACAGAGAAAGAAACATCTCCAAATTAATACGCAGCAAGCTAATAAGCAGTAAGCACCCGAGGCGTCGTCCTTTGGACGTGCTGCCAGCATGGAGGTGGACGGGGCGCCGGACCTGACCGACTTCATGAACGACTGGTTCTTCGGCACGGTCGGCGCGCGGCACAGCGGCGGCGGCTACGACCTGACTGGCGAGAGCAGCAGGAGGCCAGCATCGCCAGCGGGCAACAAGAAGCAGGGGAAGAGCAGCGGCGGCGGCGGCGGTAGCAGCGCGAGCAAGGAAACGCAGGATTGGCTGGAGGAGGCGAGGAGGATGGTCGGGGCCGGATCGCCGGGGCGGAAGGGCGTCGGGTCGCCGTCCAGGCAGCTGCCCAGGTTCGCCGGCGGATCTGGGACGGAGCCCTCGCCGACGCTCGACCGCCGGGACCCGATGTCGCGGTCCGCCAGAAGGTAAAACTAGATCACTTTCGTCCGTGCAGGCGTGTGCACGGTGCACCATGCGCGCGCGCTCACGGAGACTCACGTACTCATTGTAGTCCTACGACGAACTGAGTTGGTTCGACAAGTTCGCTCGATGCACTAATGCATGAACGCAGTTTTTTTCTCTCTAACCACCACAACTGTGCCATGGCCTGGAGTGCCCGTGCAAAACATCGTTGACTGGTCACGGGCTAGGTCGTTTCTAAATTGAATGGAGGATTTTGGGTAGGATAATAGGATAGCAAATTAAAAAATTGTAGAAATGTATATTCTATTGAATAGGATCGTAGAATAAACAGACCCATTGACAAGATCAAAAAATATATAATCACAATTTTAGCTATATGTCACGGGCTCACGACCCACACTCACCTGTAGAATTAGAAGCTTCACACAGTTGTGTGTTTGGATGATAGAAACGTTACGGCGGATTCTCAAGGGAATCTTTAGAGTCCCTACCAAACACTATGTGAAGCGATTCTCCGTGAAACACCCATAAATATTTCTCTATTTCGAACTAGGAATGGGAATCATCTAAATATATATGTGTTTTGCAGTAATTCTAGTTCATTTTAAGGAGAATCTGGATCAATAGACAAATGGTTTCATCAATTCTTACCAAGCGATTCTATTTCAACAAACAAATGTTTTTAAAGAAAATCCTGAATTTGAAATGTTTTTAGGAGAATCTAGATCCCTACCAAACGCAATACTATTTGAGACAGGGTTCACATGTTCATTTCCGAGTACCTAGAATTGGATTTAGTTGCCCAGGTGAGCGCTCCAAATGAGGGCGTTATCCAAACAGACTTTGCAGTGCTGGCCTGTTGGACGATTTTCCTCAATATTATAAAATTAATATCCAGTCTTAAACATGCACCGTAATCTTGTTTTTTGTTTTGTTTTTTAGAGTAATGCGCCACAGTTTTTTGTCCATGAAAAATAACTTATGTTCTATCTTCAATATTTCTTTTAGAACGAGGCCTTCAACGGATTCATAATAAAAGTCTTAGCTGCACTCGAATTCTCCTTAGTCTACATATATTCAGATGAAAAAATAACTAATTTATATTCCAATCCATCTCAAAATATGTACATTGAGATGAATACGAATGCAGCCAAATAAACCCCCATAAGTGGGTAGTGGCGAAGTTAGAAACCCCCATAGGTGCTGCAAAAATGTGCCGTTGCTTGCCAAGTGCAGAGCCTTTGCTTAACCATAGTTTTGAGCTTCTTATTTTAGTACTCAAGTCAGTAGTTTTTTAGTACTTCCTCCGTCCAAATTACAGGATGTTTTGATTTTTCTATGTATATCTAAATACATAGCAATATATATATATATATATATATATAACGTTTTATAATTTATAATTTAAAATAGAGAAAGTAGTCTATAGCTCACTATATTTTTGTGGGTTTTTTTTATGACAACATATCATGTGTAAACCAACCAACCTGTGCAAACTTAAAACTACCGATCAGGACCACTGGATGCTGATCCAATGGATGGGGCGAGGGGGCTTAAGCACAAAAAAAGGACGGCGGGTGGGGGCTTAAGCGCAAAAAAATCCCACATCTCACCCCATTCATTGGATCAGTATCCAGTGATCCTGATTTATAGTTTCCAAGTTTGCACGGGTTAGTTGGTTTGCACCTGATACGTTGCCTTTTTTTATACCTGATCAGTGATCACTATATTAAATGACCCTGATCTTTAACAGGCCGAAAAGCCTATCCAATAGCCCAACAGGCACTAGCAAGTTGTTTGTGGCCCAAATGCAATCTCTCTCACCTCACTCTGCAAGTTTTGCCGCCCATGGCGCCCGCCGCGAACGCTCATCCTCCCCGCTAAACTGATCTTCCTCCGGCGTGCGTGCGTGCTTGCAGGCACTGGCAACCGGGCGGTATCGGCGACGAGATCCTGCAGCGCGCGTCCATCAGCTCGTCCCCTCCGCGCTCCGATCCCTTCGCCTCCTCCGCGCCCCCCTCCCCGTCCCCCTCCCTACCCCCAAACCCTCGCCGCAAGTCCCGCTTCCGCGATGCACCTACCCCCGATTCCCCCCTCGGTCGCGCCACGTCCACCTCCACCTCGCCCATCTCCGCCGGGCACTCTCGCCACCGCCACCACGCCTCCGCGTCCTCCGCCCCCGCTTTTGCTGCCGATGGATCCGGCGACGGTGTCGCCCGCCTCAACTCCTTCCTCCGCCGCCAGCGCGCCGTGGTCGCCGACCTAGCGGCAGGGGACCGTCCCGCGTCGAGGCCCACCAAGCTCGTGCTCTCCGACGCCTCCAAAAGTAAGTTCTTCTGAGCTTCTGGCCCCATATTTGAAATTTGAACTGAAACTGAGCTCTGTGGTCATTTATTGGATCTTTGTTTTGAACTTGGGTAGGTGTGAGCTCTATTGTGGCGGCGATATGCTACGCGTGGATGCTGCCAAGCAAGGGGGATGGCCACGCAGCAGTGCCGGTGGTGAACATGCGCCGGAGCAGGATGGCTAGGTGCAGACAGGCGGCTTGGCTCCTGTATCACGTTGGGGTCGACGCCTCGGCGCTGCTCTTCGCCGACGAGGTACATCATGTGATCTTAATGCGTTAACACTGTGCCTCTTCAAGACGTGAATGGTGACGGCTGGCGTACGGTATGGAGTTATGACTTGTTTAGATTGCAAGTTTTTTCACTCTCTCTCCATCACATCAAATCTTTGGACACATGTATGAAGTATTAAATGTAGATAAAAAAATAACTAATTACACAGTTTGATTGTAAATTACGAGACGAATCTTTTGAGCCTAGTTAGACCATGATTGAACAATAATTGTCAAATACAAATGAAAGTGCTACAGTGCCCAAATACTGATTTCTAACCTCAATCTAAACGAGGCCTTAGTTTCGGACAGATTCGACAACTGTCTTGGTCCCAGAGTTATTGAGCGTTTATTTCAGGCAGAGGCAACAGGGATGGGGTAGCATACAGCAACACATTTCAGTCGTGTCATGTGGGTGTCCTCAATTTTGATTGGCACCATGTGGTTGTCGTTCTGGGTGGCCATGACACCAACAGGTTTTCAGAATTTAGCATTTGCGGTTTTAGCATAATACACTGATATGCTGATAGAAAGGGAAGATGAATCCAAGCCACAAGTGGGGGACAGTATTAAAGTAATGTATGCATAAGATATCATGAAGAGTTAAAGAAGAGCAATGTGCACCGGCACCAGCCGCTAACTTATCAGCCGGCTTATCAGCTAGAATGTACAGTATTTTTCTTCCACAATAAAACAGCTTCAGTCGGACTTTAATACCAGCCGAACAGGCCCTATATTTGCTTGTTTCCTTCCAACTGGTTTTGCGTCGGCCTGGTGCAGTGGTGATAGCTGTCTCACTGAGTCACCAGGTCGTGGGTTCGAAGCTCGCCTCTCCGCAGATTTTGCGGGAGAAAGGCTTGTCTCGGTTTATCCCTTCCCTAGACCCCACTCATGTGGGAACCTCCGGCACTGGGTCTGCCCCCCTTTTTTCCTTCCAACTGGTTTTGAGAATTTCACATTTGTTTTCTATGGGCAGTGGCATGCAAAATGTGTTATTCCCCAGTTTGTAAGGAATAATCAAGCTGTATACATATCTCGTGGGAACCAAAATGTATATATGATTCTGATTTCTAGAATCTTAATTAGGTTGACATGGATGGACTAATAATGGACCAGCGAATTAGCTTGCTTGTGGTGGGGCAAGATGTTTTGAAATCAAAAGCTGAGGTAATAATGTGTACTTGTACTTTTCAAGTGCTTTCATAGGTTAATGTATATGACATCAGCATTTACTTAATAAGCATGCTTGATTTGGTCTCCTAGGTGGGCTCAGTTTGCACAACCCTGACCCATACCTATTGTGAGGATGCTTATAGCCTGCTTCAGAACTTGGACATAAAGAAACTTCTGGTTAGTGCATTTTCTACATGCAATATCCTGTGTAGATTACAGGCATCTCCTGATTATATTTTTTCTGAGGGAACTCTCTTGATTATACTTAATGTGGTTTCCCATCAGCTCGCAGGTATCCTGTTAGATACGAGCAACCTTTCCAAGAAGTGCACAAATAGAGATTCAGATGCAGTGCAGTTGCTTTTGTTTGGTACCTTTGAGCATATGAGGCATGAATTGTTTCAGCAATGTAATATACAAATCTTACTTAGGCATTGATCTACAAATATAAAATTAAGAAGTTGAAAATTCATACATTAATGTCTGCTATTAACTTCTACCTTGCATTTTGACCAGTGATGCTTGATCACAATGATCACTCCTTTGTCGAGTACCTGAAGAACACCTATAGATATTCAACCACAGATGGTGAGTTCCATCCATTTTATATTCACATGCTAAAATAACTGACTTTTATTTTACTAATTTACTGTACTTTCATCTTGAAGACAGATTTAAGATTTGTGTCCATTATTTTAAAATTGAACTAGCATTCAGATGTTACAGCTGACGTCTCAGCATGATATGACTAATAGCAACTCCACTCCACCTGCCATCTTATACAACCTCAATTACTCGATTAGAATTTCTAAATAAAGCATCTAACTATATGATAGGACTTGATGCCCTACCGGCGTTACTGCGTAGGTTATAAGGGTGGAAGAGGGGAGGACGTGGTCTGTACTCTCGACGCCGGCGAAGGGCCGTGGCGGCGAGAGTGCGGCGGCTGCTGCTGCAGCCCTAGAACGTCCGCGGTGCTACAGTGGCGGCGGCACTGTTCACGCGAGACCAGCAGGCGGCGGCTAGGGTTAGGAACTCCCGGCTCCCTTCAGGAAGCCGGAAACAATTCTGTTTCTGCTTATCCCCCAAAGTAGTCTTACAAAGTATTTATATGTCCTCTAATAATAATAATAATAGAAATAACCCCATAATAATTATAGTAATTCCGATAAGAACTAAATACTGATAACTTGGGCCTTCTGGGCTTCTCTTGCGCGGGCGTGGCCTAGCCACTGGAAGGGCGCCTGGTGTACTGGACGCCCGTCATAACATCTCTCCCCGCCTGCGAAAACAGCTCGTCCTCGAGCTGAAAGTCAGAGTAAGCTTCCTGGAACTCATCGAGGCGCTCCCAAGTGGCATCATCTTCAGCCAAGCCGTGCCACTGGATCAGCACGCGCCAGACACCACGACGACGCTGCGCCTGCAGTGCGCGTTTGGGAGCAGGAAGGACGCGCCCGTCCTGCGTCGGAGGTAGAGCACCCGAAGTCGCGGGCGGTTCGCCGCGGTGCTGCTTCAACAGGCTGACATGGAACACATCATGGAGGCGAGCACCATCCGGCAGCTGGAGACGATAAGCGACGCTCCCAATGCGCTCGAGCACGCGGAAGGGCCCTGCCCAACGCGGCCCCAGCTTGTGTTTGGCGTAGGGGTCCAGAGACTGCGCCGTGCGATGGAGGAGGTGCAACCAGACCCACGAACCGACGTCGAACTCCATGTCCCGGTGGTTGGCGTCGTAGTACTTCTTCGAGAGCTGCTGGGCTTGAATGAGGCGCTGACGAACCTCGGCGAGGATATCATCACGGTTGCGGAGAAGGGCGTCCGCAGCCTCCGTACGTGCTGTCCCCGGCCGGTATGGCAGTATGGGTGGCGGGGGACGGCCATACACCACCTCAAATGGCGTCGCGCGAAGGGCCGTGTGGAAGGAGGTATTGTAACAATACTCCACCCACGACAGCCAGTCGACCCAAGCGCGAGGGCGGTCCCCTGTAACACAACGCAAATACATTGCGATTACCTTATTGACCACCTCCGACTGGCCATCCGTCTGGGGGTGGAACGCTGTGCTCATGCGGAGCTTGACGCCCGCCATCTTGAAGAGGTCGCGCCACACGTGCCCGGTGAACACAGGGTCCCGATCACTGACAATGGACGTCGGGAACCCGTGAAGCCGGACAATGCCGTCGAAGAAGGCACGGGCGACGGACGCCGCGGTGTAGGGGTGGCCGAGCGCGATGAAGTGCGTGTACTTGGAGAAGCGATCGACGACGGTGAGGATGACCGACTTGCCGCCGACCTTGGGCAGCCCCTCGATAAAGTCCATGGAGATGTCAGCCCACACCTGGGATGGCACGGCCAGGGGCTGCAGCAAGCCCGCCGGCTGTAGGGCTTCGGTCTTGTTGCGTCGACATGTAGCACACGTGCGCACCCAATCCTGCACCAAGGAGCGGTCGCCTGGGATATAAAAATCCGAACGAAGGCGATGCAGCGTCTTCTGGATGCCTTCGTGACCGGCACCATGGGCAAGCTGAATTGCCTGATGCCGGAGGTCGCTAAAATCGGGGATGAAGATGCGGGAGCCGTGTAACAGCAGCCCCGCGTTCTCGCACCAAGGGGCAGCAAGCTCGCCCGCACGGAATCGCTCCTACAGCAGCAAGGCGTCGGGGGCAGTGGCCGTGGCACGGCGCACGTCGTCGAGGTAGGCGAAGGACGGCCCAGAGAGGGTCGTCACCGCTGCTGCTGCTGCAGTACCGCCCTCCTCAGGAGCGGCCTCGGCGTCGCGGCGGGAGAGGGCATCCGCCACGGTATTGAGGCTGCCGGGGCGGTACTCCACGGCGAAGTCGAAGCCGAAGAGCTTGCTGACCCATTGATGCTGCGGCACCGTCGACAGGCGTTGGTCCAGCAGGTACTTGAGACTGTAATGGTCAGTACGAACAATAAAGTGACGGCCCCACAAGTATGGCCGCCAATGGCGAACGACCTGGACCAACCCGATGAGCTCCCGCTCATAAGCGGCGAGCTTGAGGTGGTGGGCGGCGAACGGCCGGCTGAAGAAGGCGAGAGGCCCGACGCCCTGGTGAAGGACGGCACCGAACCCTGCACCCGAGGCGTCGTTGTCCACGGTGAACGTCCGGTCGAAATCCGGCATCTAAAGGACCGGACCGGTAGTGAGGGCGCCCTTGAGCGCCCTGAAGGCCGAGTCGACGTCGTCGTCCCATGCGAACGCAACGCGTCGCAGGAGGCGGGTGAGGGGCGCCGCGATACTACCGGAAGTCCCGGATGAACTTCCGGTAGTAGCCGGCGAGCCCCAGGAAGCCCCGCAGGGCCCGAGCAGACCACGGAGCGGGCCACGAGGCAACCGCCGCGATCTTGTCAGCGTCCATGGCGACGCCTCCAGCGGAGATCACGTGGCCGAGATAGGCCACCGAGGACGCCCCAAACGAACACTTGGAACGCTTGAGGTGCAGATGGTGGGCGCGGAGGGCGTTGAAGATGATGCCGATGTGCTGCAGGTATTCAGCCCACGACGAGCTGTAAATCAAAATGTCGTCGAAAAACACCAGGACAAACCTGCGGAGGTACGGTCGGAGAACATCGTTCATGAGTGTCTGGAATGTGGCCGGGGCGTTGGAGAGGCCAAAGGGCATCACCAAGAACTCGTAGTGCCCTTGGTGAGTGCGGAACGCCGTCTTGCTGATGTCGTCCGGGTGCATCCGCACCTAGTGGTAGCCGGAACGCAAGTCCAGCTTCGTAAAGAAGCGGGCGCCGTGAAGCTCATCAAGGAGCTCGTCCACGACCGGGATCGGGAATTTGTCCTTGGAGGTCTTGGCGTTGAGGGCGCGGTAGTCGATGCAGAATCTCCAGGAGTTGTCCGCCTTGCGGACCAAAAGGACCGGGGCAAAGAACGGCGACGAGCTGGGGCGTATGATCCCCTGTGCGAGCATCTCTGCACACTGCCGTTCCAGCTCATCCTTCTGCAACTGCGGGTAGCGGTAGGGGCGCACAGCGATAGGGGCCGTGCGCGGCAGGAGGTGGATCCTGTGGTCGTAGGGCCGGACCGGTGGAAGGCCGCGAGGCTCGTCGAAGACGCTGGCAAACTGGTGGAGGAGCCGGTCCAGGAGCGGCTGCCCTGGGGACGTGTGGATGGCCCGGACCGCGGGCTCCCGAATGTCGTCGCGGGGGGAGCCTAGTCCTTTCCACAGAAGGCGGCGGCCACCGTGAGTGAACGCCATGTAGAGGTCCTCGAAGTCCCACAGGATGGGTCCGAGGATTCAGAGGAATTCAACACCAAGGATGAGGTCGAACTCGCCCAGGCTAATGCCGAAGCAGCTGATGGAGAACTCCTCGGTGCCAATGGCGAGGGATACGTCGCGAGCAACCCCTTGGCACGGAACACGGTCGCCGTTGGCCACCAACACCCGCAACATAGGGTGGGGGGTGGTGGCTAGCTGAAGCCGGCGCATAAGATCGGCGTTGATGAAGTTTGTTGTTGAGCCGGAGTCAAGAAGCGCCACCACGCGGTGGCCGTGTACTGTCATTGGTAACAGCATGGCGTTCTCCGCGCGCACGCCAGCTAGCGCGTGGAGGGAGACCTTGGGCTCCACCGCCATGCCGGTCTAGGCAAGCTCCGCGGCGTCCGGGCCGAGGGAAAGGGCAGCGGCCGCCTCCTGCGCCTCCGGAAACACGGCCGCAGCCGCGACCTCCGCCGGCACCTCGTCGTCGAGGAAGTCGTCGGTCTCGAGGTAGAAGAGGCGCTGACAAACGTGGCCGCGCACATAGGGCTCATCACAGTTGAAACACAGTCCTTGGCGGCGGCGTTCCTGCTGTTCCGCCGGTGACAAACGGCGGAATCGCGGCTGTCCGTCCGGCCGCCTTTGGTGTAAACGCCGGCGGCGGTAGGGCTCCTCCCCACCAGCGGTGGTGTTGGCCCGCCGAGGAGGCCACAGGCAAAGCCAGGCGCCCAGGCCGGCGTTACCTTCTTTGTGGCGGTGCGGGCGGAAAAATTCGCCGCCAGACGCTTCAGACGCCCGGCGTAGTACATGGCCGACTGAAGGTCGGGCGGATGGCGCATCTCGACGTTGACCTTGATGTGCTCGGGGAGGCCACCCACGAACAGTTCCGCCTTCTGGCGAGGATTGAGGTCGCGAGCATGGCAGAGCACGGCATTAAAGCGGTCCGAATACTCCTGGACCGATGACTGGAAGGGTAGCCGGGCGAGCTTTCGGCCACCAAGCGTGCTGCGTTGCGTTGGGGGCGAAACGGGTGACATGTGTCGCGAAGCGTTCGAGTTGGCATGCCTTCATCTTGTTCCAGCGCATAGTACCAAGTTTGAGCAGCGCCACGAAGATGGTACGAAGCGAGCCATGTGCGATCCGAAGCCAATGTTCGCTGGCCGCGGAAAAACTGCTCGCAGTGGTTGAGCCAATTGAGCGGATCAACGGCGCCGTCGAACGTCGGGAACTCCAGCTTGTAAAATTTGGGAGGGGCATGGGCGCCGTTGGGAGCAGCGGCAGATGAGTCCTCGGCGGATAGGTCGCCGCCGGAGTACCCGCCTCCACCGTAGATGAGGGTACCGTCCGTCCCTCCAGAGAAGATGCCGCTGATCGGGGGCGGCTGGTGCGCCCCGGAGGACGCCGCGACCGCAGCCGCCGACGGTGTAGGGGTCGTGGCCAGCGTGTAGATGGGCGGGGGCGTCAAGCCCATCGCCCACGACAGGATGGGAGACGGCGAGGCCGGCCACCGCAGCAAGTGGAGGGCACCCCGTCCCCGCCGGTGCAGGGCATGCCGTGGGGAAGAGCGCTGCGGTTGCGGCGCGGCACCGGAGGAGGTGGTGGTGGTGCTGGCTGTTGTGGAGGGGGAGGTGGTGGGATGAGGGCGGCCAGGGTCGCCTGCATGGCTGCCATGCCGCGGGCAATCTTAGCCACGTCGCCGGCCAAAGATTCCAACGTCAGGGGCGCTCCCGAGGATGCGGACGACAATCCCGACGCGGCCGACGGCGCTGGTGCTGATGGCACGGGCAGGGAGGCGGACGTGGAGGCAGCGGAGGAGGCCATGATCGGCAAGGTCTCTGGTACCAAGTTGATAGGACTTGATGCCCTACCGGCGTTACTGCGTAGGTTATAAGGGTAAAAGAGGGGAGGACGTGGTCTGTACTCTCGACGTCGGCGAGGGGCCGTGGCGGCGAGAGTGCGGCGACTGCTGCTGCAGCCCTAGAACGTCCGCGGTGCTACAGTGGCGGCGGCACTGTTCACACGAGACCAGCAGGAGGCGAGTAGGGTTAGGAACTCCCGGCTCCCTTCAGGAAGCCGGAAACAATTCTGTTTCTGCTTATCCCCCAAAGTAGTCTTACAAAGTATTTATATGTCCTCTAATAATAATAATAGAAATAACCCCCTAATAATTATAGTAATTCCGATAAGAACTAAATACTGATAACTTGGGCCTTCTGGGCTTCTCTTGCGCGGGCGTGGCCTAGCCACTGGAAGGGCGCCTGGTGTACTGGACGCCCGTCATAACACTATATTTCTTTGAAGCCTCGCTCATCATTTTCGTTCAACCATTATTGTCTTACATGATTTTTTTTCTTTTCTTTATACTAGGTAATGAGGACAGTCCTCCAGAGCAAAAAAATTCAATCTCAGCATCAGGCTCATCGCAAGATGCTAAAAAATCAAATTCAAGTAAGCTTTTTAGTGCCTCCATTGGACCATTATGATTTGATAAGCACATTACTTGTATAGAGCTGAACAGTTAATTAAGGATACCACAATTTTCTGGGTTAACCTTTGAATCCAGAAATAATACTACATCTAGAGTTCGTTTTGGATCGCCCTTTTGTTTTCATTAAGAAACCTTTTTTTTATTGTTTTTCACAAACTCACACTTTTATTTTTTACTATAAACTCTGGATACCATGTTAACTGTTCTATCCATAGCATCTATCTGCTACTAACTAAGAAGTTTGTAAAGTTGATCATATGTGAGTGCAATTTTGTACATGATATATCTCCTGCTGATTTGGTTATGGTTATTTCCATTACAGCTAACCAAAGGACAGCACGTGGAAGTGGTGGAAAGGCTTCAGATGAAGCATCTCGTGGGAAAAATAAGTTCTTGGCGAAATGGTTTGGTTTTGGTTCAAAATAGTCTTTTTCTCATTTCTGTTAGTTTGATTAACAATTTAATTGATATTTCATGAATTTAAGAAGCATCATTATTTTGAGGAAGTACCATGTGAGAAAACTTCCCTCTACAGATTCCATTCATGTGAAAACCCAATTGTGCTTTTTGTAACTGTGTAAACTGGCCATTTGGTCAGATAAATTACTCTCCATGTTTACATTTGTGGCCTCTGTTATCGCAGCACTTCTATATTTATTTTAAGTGGAAATTCTGGGAAAATCTAAAAGGCTTTTGATGTGAACTACTAGTAGCATAACAAAGATGCACATATGGTATTACTAGTAGCATAACTGTGTTCCTAAAGTAAAATCTTATCAACCAGGGGGGAAAAGCAATTAGAATTAATAATCAGCATCAGGAAACAATTATTTTTACTCTACTTGAATTGCTCATTAAACTGCAGTTTTTTTCCCCTTGAACCCTATATGGTATTACCGGTGAAAATACACCATAAGCCCCCAAACTATTTCAGTTTGTACATTCAAACCTCAGAATCTAGTTTGTCATATAGGGCTCCCAACTATTTCGAACTTGTTCAGTTAAGCTTTTCATTCGAAGTTCTCCGCAATCTGATTCTGTTCAATCCTGATCCTTGTTTACTAAAATTACTGAATAAAACCATTCAGACTGATATATCTATGAGATTTATATTGATTTGAGTGGCCTGAGTGCCAAAGTTGCATGGTTCAAAGACCAAAATCCAATCAGGTCGTTACTTTACGCCCTGGTGAAAGTGTCGCGGTTGTATTCCTTGAGTTTACATCATCAATGGGACAAATTATGCTACAACCAGTCAGTATTCAGGGATTTGTGCCCCTATCTGCAGGGTCCTCGTTCTTGAACGGAGCAAAATTAAAGAAATTAGGAGGATCAAGATAAATTAGAAAGATAGTTCTTTTTTTTTTTTGAGAATTCAATAGTGCTCCATGGGAGGGACCAGCTCTTAGCTGGAGTTTCCCAGGATAAATCAACATGAATGCATGATTGGGAAAGGCAATGCCATTGCGAATCCTGCCTGTCATGTTTCTCTATCAGGACCAGCCTGTTCCTAATCCCCAGGACTATCTTGTGCCCCTCCAGTCCAATCCTCCATGTGATGGGAAGGATTAAGGAAGGAAGGTAAGAGAAAATGGCCCCAATCATTCATTTCGCATACACTTCCACCATATTCCAATAATCCATTAGTATTACATGATATGAATTATTGGTTCATAACATGGTAATAAGGTGTCCACTATAATGTAGAGGAACAGGAATCCTAGCTCACTCAAGTTTCCATGCGTACAGAAACAGGCAGAAATCAGAGTACTCATCAGTGTGGAGGTCCACAGCGGTGGTGGACGGCGGCTCGGGCTTGAAGATGAACAGTGCGTTCCTCATCCCCGTGCCAAAGAGCCAGTCGTGCGCGTCCCAGTACACCTGCACCTTGAGGTGGTTGATGGAGATGCACTCGTTGCCTCTGAACTTCCACTGCAGGTGCCTGACGAGGACGTTGACGGAGCCGTCGATCTTGATGACCATGTCGACGTCGACGCCGACGCCGGCGCCGCTGAGGTTGCTGCTGCTGCACTCGATGCTGATGTCGTGCAGCTTGCCCCTGTCGTGGAACCTGGCCTTGGTGAGGAACCGCTTCTTGCTGAAGACGTGCTCCTTCTTGCACACCAGGACGGCGTCCCGCAGCGACGGCCGCGACCCGGTGCGCCGGAACGCCTCCTTCTTGAGGTTGCCGAGGAGGAGCACGACCTCGTCGTCCGACACCACGGCGACGTAGTAGTCGGACATCGGCTCGGGCTCGTCGGAGTACCTCGCGCTCCGGAGGTCCCAGACCACGTCGACGGCCCTGCCGTCGACGTGGAACTGCTTGGCGCCGTACTTGCGCCAGAAGTGCCACGGCTGCATCTCCACCTTGCAGGCGGTGCTGCAGCCCTGCTTGGAGGACGCGCCGCCGCCACCGTCGGCGTCGCCCCACTCCCTGTCCCTGCTGCTGCTGCTGCCGCTGCTCCCGCTCTTGTCCTTGCCGCCGCCCTCCGACCCTTCGATCGACACGGACAGGCCGTGGGTGAGCAGGTTCCTGCACCACGTGACCGTCACCAAGCGGTCCTGTCCGGCGATCCCCGCGCGGTAAACCAGCGTCGCCGCGCTCTGCCCGGACCTGGTGGCCGCCGCGGACGCCGGGACGTCCGGCAGCTTCTCGCCCGCCGAGAAACACGAAGGGACCGAGAACAAGTCCTGCATCATGTCGATGCTGTGGCTGGCTTTTGGTGGTGGAACACAATGCGATCCTAGCTATCTATCTATCTATCTGATCGATCAATCGACCAAGGTATATATGCACCGGACCGGACCCTGAGAGTGAGGTCGACAGGGTGGCTGAAGGAAGAAGGCAAGCTTGCTAATCGCTATACATATAGGGATATAGGCGACTGCCATGCAAAGTTATGGAGTTGGGCGAGGGGACGAGGCGAGACGACCATGGGTTAGCAAACCGAGCTGGAAAGTGGGGAGGCCAAGAAAGTGAGCTGTACATGAAAGCGAGTGGATCGGAGGGAACAAACAGCCCTCGTCAGCCTAGCCAGCCTCATGGGGTGTTGCGTTGTTGGTGTTTAAAACCGGAGGAACCTTCTCCGCTTGCTTGCGTCGCGTCGAATAAATGCCCCATCTTTCAGGGACCAACCTTGGTTCTTTCAGCTGCCAGTATTTTCTAGTATTTCTATAGCAATTTCTACTGCCACTCGTTCACCATGGCCAGGAGGCCCCAGAGAAGGTGGTCTCGGCATGAGCTATCGGCGGCAGCATTGGAGTTGGATCTCTCGGGGGCCCTTCAGGTCTCGGCAGCGGCACGTGGGTGGCAAGTGGAGATGAGAGCCACAGGAGCAGATTTCTCGGTTTGCAGGCACGGGAGTATAACCTGTATCGTGCGTGCCCAACGATGGCCCCGTTCGCTTCGCTGAATAAATAAACCGAAACACTGTTTCGACTGATTTGTGGTGAAAGAAAAATACGGTTCCAACTGAAAAAGATGGATTATAAGATAAACGAATAGGGCCAATGTGTGCACGCAGTGGCAGGGGAGGGGAATGTAGGGCTAGATACTAGGCAGCCGAGATAACTGAGACAGTTACGAGTCTTTTGGGCTGTTCGCTGGTTGATTTCTGAGTTGATAAGCCCGACTGATGCTGGTTTGTTGTGAGATAAAAATACTATTAGTTGGCTGATAAGTCCTGACCGAAACCAACAAACCAACGGTCTGTTTGAATGAAATGTACTGCTACTCCTACTCCTACGCTGCAACTACTGTACTTGAAGAGTCGGTCGGGTCCTTGTACTCGGACAAAAGAGTGGTCAATGTTGGCTTTGTAGGCTGCGTGCTGGTGCTCCGCTCTGACTGACAGGGCATCTTCCTCTACCTGCACGTATACATGCAATGATGCAAATGCAAATCTTAAAAGAAGAGGATACGGCTGCTGACGTTCCTGAGCTCTTCTTGTTCTTGTCCCTGGATAAACCTGTAGACTTTCCTCTGTCGACGTCGTCCTCGCTGGCTAGCCATCTCAAAAAGATGTAATTTTAGAATAACGATAACTTCAAAGTTTGATTAGATTTATATAAAGAAGGCACTAACATTTATCAATCTAAATAAGTTCAGAGTCATACGTGTTAATAACATTTTGCTATAAATTAAGTTAAACTTAACATAATCTGTAACTTTGACCCGACATAGAATTGCATGGATGGAGTTGGCATGTGATGGGCAGGAGGCAGAGGCTGCCTCGTTGTGCACGGATGGTGACTGGGCGCAGTGATGACGGCGACGTGTGAGTCGAGACCTTCAATGTGGAACTGATCAGAGCATTTGGTGGCGAGTGACGGCGGATTCAACGCTCCTGAATACTGTACGCACTACCATCTCCCTCTTTCGTGTACCGTGTTGGACTGGACCAGCGGCCAAGGCCGATCGCCCAATGCATGCTTGTTTATCGTTTCCAGGCCTGTGACTCGGAGCCGGCCAAGATGAGCAAGTCTCAGCCTGGTGTTGAGGAGGTGAGAAAAGAATTGTTCAAGATCAGAGTCGATGATTTCCTGACTAGATCACAGGCGTTTCCTCCTCTGCCCTGCTCTCTGCTGTTTGACCGTACTGAGTCTTGATGCACCGTCATCGCTGACTTACATTCAGTCAATCTACGTACTCAGTTTGCACTTGTTTTACCCAGAAGTCAGAACATTATTACCAGGAAAAAAAAGTTTTGAAATTACATTTTGACAGCGATGTCACTTACGATTTGCGAACAGGGCTACACACTGACTAGTCTCAACAATCAACATCACATGTCGAGACATGAATTGGGTTGGCGCATGCTACAACACATCGGTTTGCTGCTAGGGTGCCGGCTGGTCTGCCTACGATATGTAGCCGATCTGCAGAACCTGGCCGGCCGGCCGAACGGCTGCCGACAGCTCCAGATCGGAGTCGTTGGAGAAGATAGACGGCCAGCGCGCGCTCACGAGCCCTGTCCCGCTGTCGTCCGAGCTCTCGCTCTGGCTCCCGCTCCCCGGCAGGTTAGGCAGAAGCGAACCGGACGAACCAGTGAACCACCATGCCGTGGCACGTGGCCGTGTCTGCGTGCGTGCCACGGACGGCCGGTGCCGGTACGAGTGCTCGCGCACCGGCCCGGGCCCGGCGCGTTAGTTCGTCGCAGTTGGCATGGAAGGAATCATGGAAAAGGGGTTCCGTTCGTGTGTGGCGCAGCCGATTGTGCCAACCCACCCTTGCCGGTTATCGATCCACCATGGATGTCGGATCAGGTGTATCTATGTCGGATCAGGTGTATCTACAGAGGGAGGGGAGGCACGAATCGGTGTTGCCATACCTTGGTGTTCGTGTACGAGGGGCACGTACCGGCCTGCCATTCTGTTCCGTGTGGTGGATTGCATTTGCATTGCTTGTACTGCATGCTCGTACAGGTTTTAGTTCTTTGTTCAGTTTGTTCTCTCAGTCAAGAGCGCTTGCCTGCTGCTGCTGGCGTTTGTTTCCTGTGTGGCCATACTCTACTGTTGGCATAGCCTGTGGAAAAGCGGTTCATGCACAAGTGATTGCGGGCATCGTTTACGGTGTGCCTTCCCTGGGCTGTACTGCTTCAGATTCGCTGCGCGCACGAGAGCTGATCAGCTTAGTGACCGACCGCGACCTGGCGTCCGGCAATCGGCCTCGTTGCCACCACACCATCACCCATACGTCCGCCGCGCCTTCTTCGCTACCGCCGCCACCTCCGGCCTCCCGGAGGCTCGCGCACAGGGCACGGGATGGGTGGCGTGCCGTGCCGCCGTGCGCCCGTGCCCGTGCGTCGCCAGAGGCTTCTGCCCAGAACGCATTTGCGACCTGAGCAGAACACAAGATCGAGGAAACGCCCGCAAGTGTCGTGTGCAGCGGCGCAGATTGTGCGGCTGGCGGCGAGATACGCTATGGCTGTGGGGGTCTATTCTTCCATTGCGTGCATCAGTCAGCGGCTAGACCCGATCGGATGTGTAGCGGCTGGATTCGCTGGGCACTAGTGGGTCGTGGGAATCACTTGTTGCAGCACACGGCTGGATATGTCCGCTTGGCCTTGCGGCGACGGGTGCCACGGAAATATCATATTTTTTTTAAAGGAAATATCAGATTAATAATAACATATATCAATAATATGAATAAATGGAAACTTTGTGCTAAGGGAAATGATACATGAATATGATCAATAATATGTTCGCTTGAACTACTTATCAGTTATGGTATAATATTTTTCTCTCATAACAAACCAGTATCAGCCGGCTTATCAGCCGCACAGTGTTTTTCTCTCACAATAAATCAGTGAACGGTACTTTCAGCCATGACTTTTTAGCGAAGCGAACATGGCTATAATCTTTTTTAATGAAAGAAGAATTATATTAAAATATAGCTGACTACATATCATGTTAAGCACTCTGGGATACAATACGCATACCCAAACATTATTTTTCATCTATATTATACCCATGCTTTGTATAGCTCTAAATAATCTTTGTGCCACATCTTACTCCCAAAATCGAAATTTTTAAGCCTTGTTCGCTTGAACTTATCAGCCTGGCTTATTAGCCATGATATAATATTTTTCTCTCACAACAAAACAGCATCAGCCGCCTTTTCAACCGCAAAAATCATCAACCGAACAACCACATATTTTTTCTGTAAAGAAGACTTCTCGTTGGTTTCATATTTATTAGAGACAACTGCTCTCTAACCAAAACTTCCTATTAGTTCCATCTTGATTAGAGATGGTATAAAAGTGGCTCAATGATCATGGCCCTGGTCGCTTATCTTATAATCCGTATTTTTCAGCTTGTTTTTTTAGCTGGAATAATATTTTTTTCTCACAACAAATCAGCCAACAATACTTTTAGCCATGGCTTATTAGCCAAGCGAAGGGAGACCATGAAGGTACATAGAGACTTTACAACTTAAATTGTTGAGGATTAATTAAATGCTACATGATTGACTTATCAGCCATGATACAGTGTTTTTCTCTCACAATAAATTAGTGAACAATACCTTTTAGACTAGCTTTTCAGCGAAGCGAACAAGGCCATAAACAACTTTGATCAATATATAGCCACAGGCCATGAAATAAATCATATAAAGCTTATTAAGTCTCTAGCAATAATTAACTTAACATAGAAAAAATGTACGACGTGATCATTATTCACTTAATTACATAAATGTAAAGAAGAAAATATTAACTTACTATAATGACTAGATAGTTACCATTTGTCTTAAATTAATCCCAAAATATCCTTAAACATTACTCGTGGCCTTCCTTAGAAATACCCAAAAGCCATATTTATCTTATGCCCAAGGATGAACCTTGTACATATGGCTTAGAATAATTTATTGGTGGTTAACAAAGCTATGACTATCAATAGCTATAAACAACATTGATCAACATATAACCATGAAAAATCACATAAATTTAAAACCCATAACTAAATTAAACCACACAAATTAAAAAATCCGTCACTTCAATTATGGCCAAATCCTTCCTTGTCAGTTCTAACCGAAACCCTAGGCTACTAATTGGGTTAATTGGAACATCAATTAGGTTGTACACGTGACTAATTTTGACTAACAAAGGCACAATTATCCCAAGTGATGAATGATTAGCACTAACATAGGGCAATTAAATCTTAAAAGAACATTAAGGATCATGAATTAGATAGGCTAATCTTACTCTGGTTCCCAAATGTCAAACTTAATGCTTAATTAAGATAGTGATTATATTAGTCTAAGCCATGAACACCTAATACGATATTAGCCCATAATTGGAGTTGCTGGGGATGATGACGACGTCCTTGTGGATGCTGCTGATGTAGGCTTGTGCCAGTGTTATAGAGGATATGATGGATGCTGCCATGCTGGCACTCGATCTCGATGGATAGGAGTTAGAGATTTGGTTAAGATGACTTAACTAACTTATAAGGAGAAAGAGATCCTCTCCACTCTTATAGACTCCGGATGGCCTAGGACCTTGGTTGTTTGATAGTTGAACGTGCCCTGATCAGGGCACTAATATGACCATTAAGCTCTTATGACTCGGTCCTAATTTGATCAAACCTTGGGTCATTTCTAACACTCCTTCATGCTCTTTCTTCAAGTCCCAAAGCCTCTCTGTTATCATTTTCGATCATGCGAGCATGGGATCCTGGAGTTACATTTGGTAGCAAAGAGGGTTTGAATTCTTGTGGGTAGCGTCCCACTGGACCACAGACCCTTTCGTCTTTCTAACATCTTTTAACAGATCAGCAGATAATTTAATGTATGCTGGATGTTTTGAGTTATATGTTGGGGTGTATTATATGCTAGGCCCCCATTAGTGTGTTCAGGGTTCAATTACATAGTCAATAGGCTTGTGAGATAATGATTATGATCCATTTACAACCCCTAGATGGTCTTTTCTAAATATAAGCCCTACTAACAGAAATTGTGAAAATCTTCCATCCCACCTCCCGTATAAAAAGGGGAGGGGTGGAGAGGTAGCCCTTATTCATTTGAACTCTCTCAATTGCTCTCTAGTCTCATATCTCATTGTTCGGTTTAAGAAAAAAAAAATCAATTTCTACTGTATTACAAAACGCTTAAACGGTGATGGATGGCTGCTCCCTTAGCACTTAACGCTTTTTATAACTTTGGTGTGTAACCCACCTAACGTTTTTTATAACCTTGGTGTGTAACCTACCTTTTCTAATAGTTTTACTGATGATAGTGATATTACTTGTTACCGCTTTCTAAATAACCATATGAATATAAGTAACGACTTTTTAATGGTATAAGTTAACATGACAAGACATTTGTTGCAGCTTTTTCAGAGAGCAACTTTAGTTTTGATATGATTTAGAGAACTTAATGTAAGTGCAACATTTCTCTTGAATGAAGTTGCTGACAATGACTTTAAATGTTTCTAATCTGTCGGTTGAATGTTTCTAATCTGTTGGCAAGAATAAGTACAGTTGAATATGCTTTCCCATAATCCCACTGGTGATCTTTATCTTCCGCAACAACAGCTGGTTGAGGCTGTACCCAGATTTGAAGCTATTTTTGTCAAGGCAAATACTGCGAAAACTTGCACATATGGTTTTTTTTAGAGTTTTAGGGCCGAAGGCCCTAGACTTTTAGCATTAAAGCAAAAGACAATTTTGACCGTTTACAGCATAAGGGGTATGACAGACCATACCGAGCAGTTAGGCATTCGGAGCCTTTAACCAACAGACTTCTGCAAAAACTACTAGATAGAAACCTGTTCCAAATTAAGAAGCGAATAAAACAAAAGGAGCCTAAAAGGCAACTCCAAAGATTGACAAGTTTGAAAAGCTTCGGGCAAACACCTTAGGCCGTGTTTAGCGCGGCCGATCCGACGCCGACGAAATCACTGTAGCTACACTGTAGCTACAGTGACGTTTTGTTTTATTTGTTAATAATTGTCTAATCGTTGATTAATTAGGCTTCAAACGTTCGTCTCGTAAAGTACAACCAAACTGTGTAATTAGTTTTTGATTTCATCAACATTTAGTACTCCATGCATGTACCGCAAGTTTGATGTAACGGGAAATCTTCTTTTTACGTAGTGTCAAAGTTGAAAATTTGGTGCAACTAAACATGTCCTTATTTTTCTCCTGCACATGTATCGCTATCACCACCCTCGACATCTACTTGAAACATGTCTCCAGCTGTCCTTCACCACCCTGTCACGCAGGTAGGCACAGAACTTGACCAGCTAAGACCTTGATCTCCCTTGCTCATATAGTTTTCCACTGATGTTCTTTGTCTTCTGCAACATCAGCTAATTAAGACTACCCAGATTTGGAGCTGTTCTTGTAAGGAAAATACTGCAAAAACTTACTCATAAGCTTTTCCACTGGTGTTTTTGTCATATTTGAAGCTGTTCTTGTGAAGGCAAACACTATTATTCTCCATTTATTTAGACTAGTTATAGGGATCTCAATGTTTCATGCTAACCATTTATTCTGAAATGGTGATACAGAAATTCACAAAAAAAAAAGAAATGGTGATACATAAACTAGTTATAGGGATCTCAATGTTTCATGCTAACTGTTCCTTCTGAAATGGCGATATAGAACTTGTGCTTAGCTTGCCTAGTTTTTTTTTTTTGAAAGTTTTTAGCTTGCCTAGCTTTACTGTGAAGCTGTTCACTATTCTCTCAGAGCAATAGCGCTAGCAGCCTGTTTCACATTTGCCTTTTCCGAATATGAATATATATGGTGTTGCTTTATTAACACATCATTGCATCCATGTTAGCTGTTCACCGAGGGCTGTCTTGCTTATTTTGGATGACGGAATGAGTGATTTAAACTTTAAATCTATGATTGCTTATATGAATTTTGATAGACTGAGATGGAGTTCCAAGTGCAATTTTCACAACTCTAAAATTGATTTCTTTGTCCAGTGAAGCATAAATCGTACTCAAGAAAAACACAGGAATATATAATTAATTTCATAGGAAAAAACGCAGGAAAATGATTTTTTTCCACATTCCAAAACATGCCCTCATTCTGGTGACCCATATCGCATTCACGTGCGGCCACCACCGGGCTTGCTGCTACGCATTGCTCGAAGGAACAAGCTGTGAACCAATTTTCATGTCGCTTCGGGCGTTATGGGTATAAATAAATAAATACGCCGTAGAGCAATTGTTTGTTTGGTTGCTTCAGAAAAAATAGCTCAACTATGTTTTTAGAAAAAAATATGGGAGTTGCTCACATACTACTCCCTTCCTTCGTCTTGAAATTTTCAAGAATGCAATTTTAGAATAGTGCTATGTTGAAGTATATTATAAATTTGATCAAATGTATATAAAAATAATAATATTTATCATACTAAATAGGTACAATTAGAATTGTTACGAAACATACTTTTTATAATATTTCAATTTGAAGACAAACATGTTGGGTACTATTTTGTATAAAATTAGCTAAATTTAATATATTTTGATTTTGATCATCTAGAAGAAGATTCTTAGCCACACCAAAAGGGATAGTATATGTGCTTTCTTTATCGAAATACTATCATGCGCATAGATGCGCTTATCATTTTCGTGGGCGTAGAAACACTGCCGGATTCAGACTAAAACAAAAGACTATCTTTTCTTTATTATTATTAAAAAACAGAAGACTATCTAAAATCTGTCATTTTGGTGGGCGTAGAAACGCTGCCGGGTTCGGATTAAGGGGCCGATTGTTTTTTTTTACCCTGAAGTGCCAAGCCAAACTTTGGGCTTGCCCCGATAATTTGGTCTGCACTAGGATTGGAGCCAAAATTTGGCAAGGCCAATGAGATTTTGGCTGGCCAATCTACACCTAACAGGGAAGCAGCGTAGTGCGACCGCGAATGGATAAGGTGCTGGTGATAAGGTGGGCCCTGCTTTGATGGGCCTTTCTGTTTTTGATGGCCTTTGTCCATCTAGGACCATATGGGGCCGTTCGCTGGTCTTATAAGACCAGCCAGTCGGCTGATCTCCTTCTCAATTTACTGTTCATCAAATCAGTCAAATATTGTTTTTTTCTCACAACAAACCAGCCGAAATAGTGTTTTCCAGCCAAATTTTAGCCAGTCGAACGGGGCCTATGTCTCTAATTTCTTTTCTTTTTCTAAGGTAATATATAAACGTGTAAAACGCCTTGCAAATGCCTACACGCGTCTAGGCTCGCTTATGCTCTGGACGGAGGGTCTTTGGTTAGTTAGCGCCTAGCGCCTAGTATCTCTCGGGGTTGCTAAAGTAATAGATCTAGCAAGCTAACAAAAGAAAATAAAACCTTAAATTTTCTCCTTCTCCAACAATCTCCTATAATGACTTTCTAAACAATTTTATATTGGGAACCCCAAACTATTTCTAGATGACCAAACCTTTTTTTAATAGTTTTTTTTGTCTCTTACCGCTTTCTCATCTAGAACTCTTTATTTTTGTTAATATACTCATGCCTCTAATTTACTCAGTAGAAAAATGATGGATAGGGAGTTGATACGGAGTTTCTCTAGAACGTGGAAACTTATGAGTTGGAGAGAATATTTGACATTTTTTATTTTTTAAAAATCTTTTTACCAAACTATTAGAGAACACTTTTTTTTATATAAAAAATCAAAATAGAGAGTTGTTTTATGAAGCACCTAGAGATGCTCAGCCTTGGATTTGGCAATGACCACTTTGGCCAGCTAATGGCAAAATCCAAACAAACACGCGTCCAGCTCTGCTCCAAGCCAAAAAGAACCGGTCCCAGTCTGGGTTTCGCCTGCGGCACTGGCATTGTTCTCTCCTGCTCCGCTCCCCCACGCGTGCTCTCTCTCTCGTGGCGACGACTGGGCGGCCGCCGCCGCCGGCCTACGCCACCATCAGGCCATCGCCGGCGACAAACACCACCACCAGGTGCGTCCACCCCTTCTCATCCGTTCCTGTTATGCGAAACCGAGCATCCAAACCCTAACTTCTGTTTATATTCGGATCTGATCTAATTACAAGTGTATACATGTGTTATGCCAACTAAACTTCGATTATTTATTTATTTATTTTTGCCAAAATGGTCGGCTGTACATGTGTAAACCCATGTCCTTTTACTGCGACCGCCCCTACTTGATTTCAAACTGTGGGTTTGGAACAAGCATGTGGTTGAATGGTTGCATTGTAATGCCTTTAGCCTACTTTGATGATTGAAAATGGAACTATGCTGCAAAGTCAGTTCTTTGCTAGTATATCTAGAGAAGGGCATACTATATTTACTGTAGGGTTCATATCTGTGTGTCATATTCATCTTAATCAGCACTTCTTTTCTCAATGTGCTACTTCCATGCTAGGAGCTCTGACTTATTGTCTTCTATAAATATAACACAGCCACAAAAGCTTCAGTTGTGACAGTGCCGGTACCATTCTGCCAACAAGTTCCTTTGCCACAAAAAGATAACACTCACATCTCTCATGGCAAAGCCTGGAATTTTAGGCCGCAGGTATGTTCATTGCTTAGACTTTATGTATTGCTCTTCTGTCTAGCAACAAGAGAATGTTTTTTAGGTGCCCATTCATACAAATCACTATTCGATCTCAATTTTCAGCAGCGCACAGAAATCAAATGAGGGCATGCGAATCATATTCTCAGCAGTTGTTGGTGTTATGCTAGGGTACTTGTTTGGCATTTCCTTCCCCACAGTTAACATTACAAAGGTAAAATGGATCATTTCCTTCTCTTGCCTTCTTCTGCAACATGCTCTGCATAGAGGGAAAAAATCTTGACGGCTGCATTTTGCAGCTTCACTTCCCTTCTAGCATTATCTCCTATATTGAGGACAGAAACTCTGGCATCACAACCCAAACATTATTGAATCATGCATGGACATCTGCAGCTACTCATAAGAACAATTCAGCTTCTAACTCTGATGAAATTCCTAAGGTACCTTGCCTGGCTTAATGACTTGTAGTTCCAATGGTCACTATGCACTGGCACTAGTTTTGTGAGTTATGTCCTGCTTTTGCTATTGTTTCTATGTATATATATTGTGGTCAATGTCTTCTGGACCTGTAGTTTTACTTGTTTATTTCTGATGCATGGTGTGCCCGTATCTCTTTGCCTTGGTAATGGATGAGGTTACCAGGAACATACAAGGGGATATCCCTTGGTGTATGTTGTTCGCTGATGATGTAGTGTTGGTGGACGAAAGCCAGGCGGGAGTAAATAGGAAACTAGAGTTATGGCGGCAGATCCTTGAGTCTAAAGGTTTAGATTGAGTAGAACTAAAACCGAATACATGAGATACGACTTTGGCGGAGTTGTATAGAAGGAGGGAGATGTGAGTTTGGAAGGTCAAGTAGTGCCTAAGAAGGATGCCTTTCGGTATCTGGGATCGATGCTACAGAGGGATGGAGATATTGATGCGGACATTAGCCATAGAATCAAAGCAGGGTGGATCAAGTGACGACAAGCTTCTGGCATTCTCTGTGACAAGAGGGTACCACAAAAGCTAAAAGGCAAGTTCTATAGAACGACGATTAGACCGGCTATGTTGTATGGAGCAGAATGTTGGCCTACAAAGATTCGACATGTTCAACAACTGAGTGTTGCAGAAATACGTATGTTGCGATGGATTTGCGGTCACACAAGAATAGACCGAGTTCGGAACGATGATATACGTGATCGCCTAGAGGTAGCACCAATTGAAGAAAAGTTTTTCCAACATCGGTTGAGGTGGTTTGGCCATGTCCAAAGGAGACCTGCAGAGGCACCAGTGCATTGTGGAGTCCTAAGCCAAGCTAATAATATGAGGAGAGGTAGAGGAAGACCGAAATTGACATGGGGGGAGGCAATAAAAAGAGATTTGAAAGCTTGGGATATACCTAGAGATCTATGTTTGAATAGGAGTACTTGGAAAGCAGCTATTGAAGTGCCTGAACCGTGACTTAGGGCTCTTGGTGGGTTTCAACTCTAGCCTACCCCAACTTGCTTGGGATTGAAAGGCTATGTTGTTGTTGTTGTTGTGATTTCTGATGCATGGTGTGTGGGTATGAAGTTCTAGAATTCACATGAATGCTTTAAACCTAGGAATTATGCCTACATTGTCCTTCACTTGTTAGCGCGGTTCAATTTATATCCTTTATGAAGTATATGAAATAATGAACTGAAGGGGTGGTTTCTTATATATGAAAACTGCATTTTCATTTCTGTACCTTTTTTTCTGTTTAATTATCACAATAATTTCAGATTTATGTTCCAACAAACCCTAAAGGTGCTGAAAGGCTTCCACCAGGCATTGTAGTGTCTGAAACAGACCTTTATCTCCGGAGATTGTGGGGTGAACCTAGTGAGGTTGGTTTCTATAGTTGATACTTTTTTCAGTATGATATCAAATGATGCCCTCAAACGGAGTTGTTTATTTTGCTGTTCAATATCTGAAATATAGTATACCACCAGGATCTTACTAGCAAACCAAGATACCT
Organism: Miscanthus lutarioriparius; assembly: GCA_904845875.1. Lineage (NCBI taxonomy): Eukaryota > Viridiplantae > Streptophyta > Magnoliopsida > Poales > Poaceae > Miscanthus > Miscanthus lutarioriparius. The sequence continues at coordinate 10,614,396 of CAJGYO010000006.1, read as the reverse complement.
TGTTACATTTACAGTTGGATACTCTCAAAAGGCAAACATTGATGCAGCAGTAAGAAAGGTAAGACATCTAACATGCTTAAAATGTGTGAGGAATGAATACTGCAACTGATGCTGTTCAATTGATAATGCATCCTCATGAAGTAGTCAGTAGTCACTGTGTTCAAATTTGAAAAGATTGTAAATTGTTCAGATTTATATGTCTTCTCTACAGTTTTCAGAAAACTTCACAATTATGTTGTTCCATTATGATGATCGGATAACTGAGTGGGATGAATTTGAGTGGTCAAAAAGGGCCATCCATGTGAGTGTCAGAAAGCAGACTAAATGGTGAGTTGTGCTTTTATGTGTTTGCCACGCATTTGGCCATCAAAGGTTAAAAACTTACTTCTCGTTTACCCAAGGTGGTATGCCAAGCGATTTCTACATCCTGACATTGTTGCCCGTTATGACTACATATTTATCTGGGATGAAGATCTTGGTGTTGAACATTTTAATGCAGAGGCGTAAGCAGCAGCTCATCCTTGTTGGTTTTTTTAATGGTGTTCCCTTGGGAAAGTTAATCTCAAAGCATTTTCTTCAGGTACATTGGGCTTGTTAGGAAGCATGGGCTTGAGATCTCTCAGCCTGGTTTGGAGCCTGATAAAGGTCTGACATGGCAAATGACTAAACGAAGAGGTGATCAGGAAGTCCACAAGTGAGCTCCTGAATCTATATTGCTTTTCTAATGTTTTGTAGCGAGACATCCCTATATTGGTTTCTGGAATGATATTTCGCTTTTTCAGAGTAACTGAGGAGAGGCCTGGCTGGTGTAGCGACCCCCATCTGCCACCATGTGCAGCGTAGGAGTGCAATCATTTATTAGATTATTTGCTTGTCGAAATTTCTGTTTTTCACATCTAATTTGATATGCAGATTTGTTGAAATTATGGCAACTGTGTTCTCAAGGGATGCATGGCGCTGTGTATGGCATATGATTCAGGTGGAGTGGTGTTACCTACTGTTCTCTTAGCTTCATTTGAATTATGTATTCTTATAAATTGTTTTCTGCAGAACGACTTAGTCCATGGATGGGGTCTTGATTTTGCTCTTAGGAAATGTGTGGAGGTATATTGATTATCGATATTACTCTGATGAATTGAATTCTACATGTATACTATCTTGCATAGTTGCAGGATACCTTGGATTGCTTGTTGCGTAGAATGAGTATTTTTTACTTTAGTTCCTTTGGGGATCATGGAGTGGCCAGGCGTGATATATCGTCGGGGATCGTTAGGAAAGGGTGGGAGTTAGGTTGGGTAGACAGGTAGTAGAGATAAGAGGATGTGTGGTAAGGTATAGTGGATAAATAGAAGCTGGTTTCAATTTCAGATGTGGTGGGACTCGTGGAGAGAGAATTTCATTGCCACATTCTTGGCTAATGCACATATACTGATACACCATTATACCAAGCATTTTAATACCATCCACAACCTGAGTTTCCCCCCATTACATGCTATCCACAACCAGTCATGTTTTACTGATCGAGGATTCTCTTATTTGATCTTATGTTAAACAGCCAGCCCATGAGAAAATTGGAGTCGTTGATTCCCAGTGGATTGTTCATCAAGTCGTCCCATCGCTTGGTAACCAGGTATGCCAGACTATTAATATCACCTCATTTTGTGCATGGTCCTGTAGCATCGGTGAATTCTGATCCTGTAGCATCCATTCCTGTCAGGGCAAGGCACAGAATGGAAAAGCGCCATGGGAAGGGGTAAGCTAACTAACAATTACTAATTTTACATATTTTGCACTTCTCGTACTGTTTGCCGTGGGAATGCATAAATGATTTTATCTTTCTGTTTTGTCTGTTCCAGGTTAGAGCACGCTGTCGTAAAGAATGGGGGATATTTCAAACAAGGTTGACAGACGCTGAGAAAGCATATTACTTGGCGCATGGGATCACACCACCAAAATCGACAGTAGCTTAGATGCATGCCTGCATACAGGCACCTCGCGAGTCATAAGGCAAGGTTTGTGCTTCGTGAACCTGGCGCCTGCCTGTCCGATAAGTAACTGACTCTGTAGGGATGCAGCACCAAGGCCAGATTTGTACAGGATCAATTTCCTTTCTACTCTTCTTAGTTTTTCACTTGTTTTTTTTTTCTCTCTGTACGAGAGTAGCTCCTATGTAAGTAGCCTAGCACGATTTCGGAGATACTCTCATTTGTCTTATTGGCCAAATGCAGTATCGATACTGTCATTTCTTTTCCTTGTTTTAACATACAAATGATTGCGTTGGAACAGCTCTTGTGCATTCAGTTCCTTATTTTCATGCTCTAGCTAGATATATGCAGCCCGTTCGCTCGGTCGTATTTGGCTTATAAGTCATGACTTAGCAGTCAACAACAACAACAAAGCCTTTAAGTCCTAAACAAGTTGGGGTAGGCTAGAGTTGAAACCCATCAGAAGCAATCAAGGTTCAGGCACGTGAATAGCTGTCTTCCAAGCACTCCTATTTAAGACTTAGTCTTTGGGTATATTTCATCCTTTCAAGTCTCCTTTTATTACCTCTACCCAAGTTAACTTTGGTCTTCCTCTGCCTCTCTTCACGTTACTATCCTGGCTTAGGATTTCACTACGCACCGGTGCCTCTGGCGGTCTTCGTTGCACATGTTCAAACCATCTCAACCGGTGTTGGACAAGCTTTTCTTCAATTGGCGCTACCCCTAATCTATCACGTATATCATCGTTCCGAACTCGATCCCTTCTTGTATGACCGTAAATCCAACGCAACGTACGCATTTCCGCGACACTTAGCTGTTGAATATGTCGTTTTTTCGTAGGCCAACATTCTGCACCATACAACATAGCAGGTCTAATCGTCGTATTATAAAACTTGCATTTTAGCTTCTGTGGTACCCTTTTGTCACATAGGACACCAGACGCTTGCCGCCACTTCATCCACCCTGCTTTGATTCTATGGCTAACATCTTCATCAATATCCCCGTCCCTCTGTAGTATTGATCCTAAATATCGAAAGGTATCCTTTCTAGGCAGTATTTGACCTTCCAAACTAACATCTTCCTCCTCTCGAGTAGTAATGCCGAAGTCACATCTCATATACTCAGTTTTAGTTCTACTTAGTATAAAACCTTTAGACTCCAAAGTCTCCCGCCATAACTCCAGTTTCTGATTCACTCCTGTCCGGCTTTCATCAACTAGCACTACATCGTTCGCGAAAAGCATACACCAAGGGATGTCCCCTTGTATGTCCCCTGTGACATCATCCATCACTAAAGCAAACAAATAAGGGCTCAAAGCTGACCCTTGATGTAGTCTTATCCTAATCGGGAAGTCCTCCGTATCTCCATCACTTGTTCGAACTCTAGTCACAACATTGTTGTACATGTCCTTAATGAGTCCGACGTACTTCGTTGGGACTTTATGTTTGTCCAAAGCCCACCACATAACATTTCTTGGTATTTTATCATAAGCCTTCTCCAAGTCAATAAAAACCATGTGTAGATCCTTCTTCTTCTTCCTATACCGCTCCATAACTTGTCTTATTAAGAAAATAGCTTCCATGGTTGACCTTCCAGGCATGAAACCAAATTGGTTCATAGAGACCCGTGTTATTGCTCTCAAGCGATGCTCAATAACTCTCTCCCATAGCTTCATAGTATGGCTCATCAACTTAATTCCCCGGTAATTAGTATAACTTTGAATATCCCCTTTATTCTTGTAGATCTGTACCAATATACTTCTTCTCCACTTATCAGGCATCTTGTTCGATCGAAAAATATGGTTGAACAGCTTGGTTAGCCATACTATAACTATGTCCCCGAGGCATCTCCACACCTCGATTGGGATACCATCCGGTCCCATCGCCTTACCTCCTTTTATCCTTTTCAACGCCTCTCTGACCTCAGATTCTTGGATTCTCCGCACAAAGCGCCTATTGGTGTCATCAAAAGAGTCATCCAACTGAAAGGTTGTGTCCATATTCTCACCATTGAACAATTTGTCAAAATACTCTTGCCATCGATGTCGGATCTCATCCTCCTTCACCAAGAGATGCTCCCTTTCATCCTTAATGCACTTAACTTGGTTGAAGTCCCGTGTCTTTCTCTCACGAACCCTAGCCATCCTATAAATGTCTTTCTCTTCTTCCTTCGTACTCAAATGTTGGTAAAGATCCTCGTACACTCTACCATTTGCCACACTTACAGCTCGCTTTGTAGTCTTCTTTGCCACCTTGTACTTCTCTATGTTGTCCACACTCCTGTCATGGTACAAGCGTCTATAGCATTCTTTCTTCTCCTTAATAGCCATTTGGACTTCCTCGTTCCACCACCAAGTATCTTTAGCCTCGTCTTCACTTCCTTTGGTTACTCCACACATCTCTGAGGCCACCTTCCGAATGTTGGTTGCCATCTTCTCCCACATGTTGTTTATGTCGTCTTCTTCTTTCTAAGAACCCTCTTTGATAACCCTTTCCCTGAATACCTCTGACGTCTCCCCTTTCAGTTTTCACCACTTTGTTCTTTCAATCTTAGCTTGTTTATCCCTACGGGCACGCACCTAAAAACGAAAATCTACCACCAAAAGCTTATGTTGAGAAACAACACACTCCCCTGGTATCACCTTGCAATCCAAGCATGCTCGTTTGTCCTTTCTTCTTGCGAGGACAAAGTCAATCTGGCTACAGTGTTGTCCGCTACTGAAGGTCACTAGATGAGATTCTTTCTTTCTAAAAAAAGTGTTGAATATCATCAGTTCAAAAGCTACCGTGAAGTCCGGAACTTCCTCCCCCTCCTGATTCCTACTACCATACCCAAAACCTCCATGAACTGTCTCGAAACCTGCGCTTGTAGTACCTACATGCCCATTAAGATCTCCTCCTATAAAAAGCTTCTCACTACTAGGTATAGCTCTAACCAAGCCATCTAAGTCTTCCTAGAACTGTCTCTTAGCACTCTCGTCGAGGCCTATTTGAGGGGCATACGTACTAATTACGTTCAAGACCATATCACCAACGACAAGCTTGACTAAGATAATCCTATCTCCTTGCCTTCTCACTCCCACCACACCATTCTTGAGGCTCTTATCAATCAAAACTCCTACTCCATTTCTATTCGCGACTGTCCCTGTGTACCAAAGCTTGAAACATGTATTGTCCACCTCCTTCGCCTTCTGACCCTTCCATTTAGTCTCTTGAACGCATAATATATTTACACGTCTCCTAGTCGCGGTATCAACTAATTCTCTTAACTTACCTGTAAGTGACCCTACATTCCAACTACCTAAACAGATCCTAGTTGGTTCGACTAGCTTCCTTATCCTTCACACCCGTCGACTCATATGCGAAGACCCTTGCTCATTTTTCACTACACCCGGACGCCGATGTAGCGCGCCACTAAGGAAGCGACGACCCGATTCTTGCTCACTTGACACCATGTCCAGATCACGACACGGCGCGTCACGGGGGTAACGACCCGACCCTTGCCTATTTAACACCATACCCGGGTTCCGATATGGCGCGTCGCTAAGAGGGTTACGCCCCAACGATTTTCTTTCGGGTTTCATCTCCATTAAAGTGGCTAAGTTTTTATATTGGCTCGTCACGCCTAACACAACCCTCCTCCTTTATCAGGGCTTGGGACCTGCTATGCTGGGACACCAAAGGCGCCCCACCATAGGCGGAGTTCATGGCTTATCAGCCAACGAACAATATTTTTCTCTCACACCAAACCAACCAACAGTATTTTCAGCTATGACTTAAAACTTGTTTGGCAAGGCTTCTAAGGGCTCCAGCTCCTCCTGAACTAGCTACTGTAGCATGGAACCGTTTTTCTCTCTCCTCGTGAAATGAACTAGGAGCCCGAAGAAGCCACGTTTTCTAGCTCCTCCGGCTCTAGCTCCTCTGGCACTGTAGCATCCGGAGTCAAAGAGAGCCATGCCAAAGAGGGCCTTATAAAGCAAAAAAGTCCAAACGAACAGGACGTTGAATGACAGACCCCTGAAACATTGCTTAGCCAGATATGTTTGTCCTGCCAAGGCAAGCCATGTTGGATTGTTTAAATTGGGTTGTATGTAGTCATCTCTGTGATCTAGTAGAGGTTTTATGTTTCTAGTAGAAAGTAGTAGAGTTGAGAATATTTTATCTTTGTGGCCATTGGTTTGTGCAAATTTACATTATCTAATATGATTAAATCTAGTGTGCTAGCTAATGCTGTATTATGCTTGCTTTGAGCAGTGTGCAGGACTGATCTATGCGGACAACTAAACATGGATAAACTGCACAAGTCTGAATATATATAGGATAATATAAGTTTAGTCTGAATACATATTAATATAGACAGCCAAACATGCTCACAACAAAAGTACAAAACAGCTATCAGTGTTTCATCATCATACATTATTATCCCAAGGTGGCATTAAGTACTACATCTTATTTTTAGATATTTCGATTGTTGCATCAGCAACCACAAGATCCACCAAGTAGCGGCATAGGCCTATATATATATATACCACACGGCATATGAATATAGGAAGACGTAGGTATAGGTACGTGCATCTGGTACAACTGTATCAGAGCGTTACGCGCCGTAGCGAAGGAGGTGGCGGTTCTTGATCGGGGAGCACGTAGCGTAGCCGCCGCCGCCGCCGCCGCCGGTGTACTGGACGGTGCTCTGGTACGACTCATAGCGGCGCCCGCCGTCCTCGCGGGTCTCGTATGACTCGTAGCGGCGCACGCCCCCGAGGTTGCCAGCCCCGTGCTTCTCCTGCTTGTACGCCCCGTAGCTGTGCTGCACACCGCCGCGCGGCGGGAACGCCTCCTCGCAGTCGCTCTCGTCGCTCTCGCTCTCAGTCTCGCTATCGTACACGTCCTGCATGTAGCCGTGCTTCTGAACGGCGGCGGCGCCACCACCGTAGTGAGCGCCGTACCCTCCTGCGCCAGTTCCGCCGTACGCCTCCTGGTACTGGTAGCCGCTCTTCACTTTGGCACCGGCGGTGGCGCCGCCGTACCCGTACGCATCTTTCTGGTAGCCGTACTGCTGCACGGCGCCACCGCCGGCACCGCCGTAATGAGCACCGTATCCTCCTGCGTCAGTTCCGCCGTACGCCTCCTGGTACTGGTAGCCGTTCTTCTTCACTTTGCCACCGGCGGCGGCCGCGGCGGCGCCGTACCCGTACGCATCTTTCTGGTAGCCGTGCTGCTGCACGGCGCCACCGCCGTAGTGAGCGCCGTACCTTGCCCCTGCCGCGTCGGCGGCGGCTTCCCCGTACCCGTACACCTTCTGCTGGGAGCCGTTCATCTTACTAGTGGCGTCCTTCTGCTTGTAGGCCTGCTGCTGCACGGCGTCACCGATGATGGCGCCGCCGTACGCCGCCTGCTGGTCGTAGGCGTACGTCTGCACGGCGGCACCGGCACCACCGTGGTGCGCGCCGTAGCCGGCGTCGCTCTCCCCGCACGCCTCCTGCGTGTATCTGTAGCCTTGCTTCTTCCCGCCGGCGCCGGCGCCGTAGTGGGCGCTGCCGTACCCTGCAGCCTGGGTCTCCCCGTACGTCTCCTGCTTGTAGTTGTAGCCTTGCTTCTTCCCGCCGGTGCCACTGCCGTAGTGGGCCCCGCCATACCCTGCAGCAGCCTCGGTCTCCCCGTACGCCTCCTGCTTGTAGCCGTAGCCCTGCTTCTTCACGGCGGCGCCACCGCCGTAGTGGGCGCCGTACTCCGCGTCGATTACTTCGCCGTACTTCTCCTCCTCCTTGAACTCGTCGTGCTTCTTCACGGCAGCAGCGCCGTACTTCTCCTCCTCCTCCTTGAAGGAGTGCTTCTGCACGGCCACGGCGCCGGCTTCGCCGGCGCCGTAGCAGGGCTTGTCGTTGACGGTCATGCGGTTGATCTCCGTCACGACGGTGGTCACGGACTCGCTGTTCTGGCGGTGGTAGTTCATCTGGGGCTTGCTGTTGCCGTAACCATAGCCGTAGCCGTAGCCATTGCCACACTTCACAAGCGAATCCATGCTCACAGTAGGAGCTTTGTTTTCTATTTTTTTCAAGTGCAGCTCTCTGCTTATATTACTCTGGCTGCTGCGCCTTGGCTTTGTGTTCGTATGGATCGGCGATTGGCCTGCTTTATAGGCGCTGTGGCGAGAATGAGAGAGGCTGAGAGCATCTGTGCCCGATGGACACCTCTTGCTCGAGCTCGATAGTATGGTATATTGGTATGGTGGTGGTGGTGCAGGGGCGGCAAGCAATGGATATGTGCTCGATCCGTTAGTTACTCGCTTTATATCTAAACTGGCATCTTGAAATTGTTCGATCGAACCAGACAAGGCTGCGTGCCAGTGTGAATCTTTCGATTTCTATAAACCAAAGAAATCTGTGGCAAGTGTTTATGGTCCAAATAGCAATCTCATGAAGAAAAAGTTTGGCACTGTTATGCTCCACAGTGTAAAGCTAATGATCGTTGAGGCAATCTTTCACCGCACAGCGGATGCTCTTGAGTCTCGACCATATGATCAAGGCATCTATATACATTAATACAACGTGAGGAGTGAGGACGCATCTCGCATATACTGCGATCATTATTTTCTAAAGCGAATGAAGATCCTATTCGCGTGCCAAACTTGATGGCCTCCTTTTTTTTTTACTTGGCTTGCGTACGTAGCGCAGAAGCAGGAAATGCTTATCTGATTATCTCTCGTCATATAGTAGTAGCGTTTGAATGATTTGATACCATGGATGGATTATTCTACGTTCGTCACGTGATGGTACTCTGAATTCTGATGCTGCTGCTACCGTGGTGTAGGGGCTACCCTGCTTTGAATTAATTTTGATGCCCTTCACACTTTGAGAAAACATGATTGTATGCGTTCATACTCTGCAGTTGAAGTAAAATTATGGAAATTCACTGTAAATTTTATTTTATTTTCTTTTACCCTTTTTTTCTCGAAATATAACCACGGCAAAGCTACTGTTGCTGTCCTTTTGTTTCTAATCTAAATAAAAAAGAACTTGCAGGCAATCCTCATGAGACGAAAGCGGCAAATGTACTGGTGATTTCTCGCAGCCAAAATTCGGTGCTGAATCCCGTAACTGATTATACTTTATACCTCATCATGTATATGTACATCATCACCGCTGTGCGGCTTGGCCTCACGCACGTATACGTACCCTGTACCCAATCTGCAGGCAATCAGCAGAATAATTGTTAGAGCACACATCTTTTCGTTTTGACAACTCAAGCAAGTCGCATAAAGAATATCAATAATTATGATGCCAAGGAAATATAGTTAGATTTTTTATTTTTTTTACGGATCACAATACAGACGTAGACATTTATATATGCACAAATACTCATCCTACCCGTCTATAAGCACACCTAAACCTCGCTATAGAACACTCTATCCTATGAAAAGATTGAATCAACATAAAAGGACAACATTTTTTTTGTAGAATTCTGAAATAAATATAGAAAAAATGCACGCAAGAAATTCAACCCGTTGAGCTACACTTTGTTTGCATATATAATTAAATTCTTCATGAAATATATTTTTATAGTAAATTTGTTTTGTATCATATAAATGTATTAATCTTCTTTACAAACTTAGTCAAATAGAAGATATTTTACTTATGATAAAATCAAAACATCACTCTTTATGAGACATGGGTAGTAATTTATATGTGCCTAGCTGCTGCCGCTTTGGTTCTCATGGTGAAAGCATTTTTCGTTTTCTGAGAAATGAGTGAAAGCATTTGTGCTGGGCTCCATCGTAGTGGTAGCGTACGGCAGAGACCAGACAGCGCTCTCCGGCCGGCGGCCGACCTGGTGGTCTATGCATGGCTTTATTCTCAAGTCCACTCCGCTAAGGCGAGCGATATGATCAGGTTTCTGCAGGGATTATATTCCTTTGTCACGTAAATCTATATGTACCTAATAAAGCACCAAACAATTATTTATATATATTCGCCAGCCTTTTTTTTCACGGCCCACTTCATTGTTCCTTGCTTATAGCTTGTGGATAGAAGGAACACCTACGCAGAAGGGTCTTTGGTCCAATGGTAAGACATCTCTTTGTATATTCGCCAGCCTTTTTTTTTTCACTGCCCACTTCATTGTTCCTTGCTTATAGCTTGTGGATAGAAGGAACACCTATACGCGAAAGGGTCTTTGGTCCGATGGTAAGACATCTCTTCATAATTAACTTGTAAGTCATCATATCTGTAGATGTGTCACAATATTAAATGTACATGAAACTCAGATGAAATCCCACTAAGATTGGTCTTAGAGAAATAACCATCGGCCTGTTTGCTGGTTGTTTTCTGGGTTGATAAGCCCAGCGGTACTGATTTATTGTGAGAGAAAAACACTGTTGGTTGGCTGATAAGCCCTGACTGAAACCAACAAGCGAACAGACTGCATGTCTACATGAGAACTAAGACGTGAAGAGATATGATAGATAGATTGGTGATGGAGAGAGAAGACATATAATTGGATAAAATAATATTATGTAGCAATCCAGACATTCAATGATGACTTATGGATATCGACACCATAAATATCGACTAATGGATAAAAATTTCAAGGACTATTCTATATTGAAAATAGCATTTAACCTTTTTTAGAAATAAAACTGTTGCATGTGAAGATATCGAAAGTCAGTGAGAGATGATGTGGCATTTAGTGGAGGATATCGTGGATAACTTGCATGTTGCGATTGAAAGATAGTATGACGTTGTGCTATTTAGTGGAGGATAAGTGGATAACGTGAATAGCTTGCATATGTTGATATTGAAAACTAGTGAGGTTTGCTTTTGTAAGGTATATAACTTTGCACAAAACGTTAAGAGTATAGCAACAGAACGTGGTCATGTACGCATCTCTGTATAACATAGGATTTTGGTGACATGTCATAGAGTTAATATGCATTAGGTGAGTTTTATTATAATTGTATTTATATTTGTTTTTCGATGGTACAAACACAAATGTCCACAATGCAAACGTGTATGCATATTTATCCTTACGAACTCACACACTAAAATCCTATCTCTATAGGGAATTGCTGGTGCCCGGACATCCGATGAGATAGGATTCCGTCAGGCGGTAACTTGGGCACACTTCCACCGAACGCCCCATCAGAAAACACCATCGCACAACCCCGGCTTTGGTCGCTAGCTCGCCCGCCCACGCCTGTCGCCGCGCCATATCGCTGCTACACGTGTGCGTCTGTTCCTGTCTGTGGCAGAACCGCCCGAAATAGCCCACTTACGGAGGCGCTCGTCTTCCACCAGACACTAAGCACCCCGAAAGCAAGGTACAGCGGGCGGTATCCATCGGGCACACCACAAGTGAGAACCCGAAAGATCCACATTTTTCCCTAAGGATCCAATAATGAGAACGAGTTATAATACTTATCCATTTCATACATCAGAGTTTCTTAAAAAGTACATTATTACAATACCAAATATCATAGTGCGGAATGATAAACCGTGGAATTTTTAAAAAATAGACATCTAGCGATAGGGACAAGGATCCGTCTGAGCCCACCAGAAGAATCCTCCACACAAGGTACTTCTCATGCATCACCTGCAACAGGGGCAAATAAACCCTGAGTACATAATGTACTCGCAAGACTTATCCGACTGGTGGGAATAATTTTTCGACTCCGAGGAATATGATAAGCTTTATGGTTGGCTGGTTTCTTTTGGCAAAAAGCAATACTAATAGTGAGTCCTTATTTATGTATTATTATTAGCCGTATTAAGTTATCACCTAGCCCGTCTATATAAGCACACGTTCTATTTTCAAGCAAGAGTTAAGCAATCAGTTCTATTTCTTCTCCTTTCAACTTTTCGTTCTTACTACGGTGCTAAACCGCAGACAAGCCGTACCGGATCGCCCGGCGATTCGCGAATCAATGTGCCCAGCTGGGTGCCCCAAAAACACATGCCCCGCTTGTACCCCAGGCACAAGCAGGACTAACCCATCACTCTCCTGTCCCGTGTGTCTAGGTCCCCGTCCAAACTTGGACTCTAAGCCCCCACTCCCGAGTCCCGGACTCAGTATGGTGCAAGGATCTCAACCATCTCCGCCTCCAATCAGTCAGTCCGGAAAGAACCGGATCCGCGACAAGAGAGCAAAAGTCTTCCCTGCGCCCATACCCAAGTATGCGCTCGGAACAATAAATCTGTGACTTGCCTAGAGTCATATGCAACGACCGGTCCTTAATCGACACAGACAGGAAAAAAGTGTAACCGAGCTATGCCCTGTTGGCCTCAGGACACAACCCTTTACACCCACCAATACCCAAACCATATCCCTGCTCGGTCACCATTTACCTTTCCACCATTTTATCATGAGTGATCATATATTATCACCTATGTGCGAGTAACGGCAGGTTACTCACACTATCAATATCCTGAGCATAGCAGCTGCTCGACCTGTACTAGTAGGACCCATGGGTAGATATATTTATGCATGTAGTTTCCATAAAATGCCTATAACCTAAATGCACATCACATATATATATTCAGTGATCATTAAAATAGGGGTTATGCATCGGGGCTTGCCTTGGGCAGGAGACAGGTCAGCACCAGCAGGCTCCGGGGCTCCCTCCTGCACGAGGATCTGCTCCTCGTACTCCTCGATCACCTCGTCGTACTCCGACTCGCCAACGGGCACGAAGTCTACCAGCTCGTGATCTACATGCATGAAATGACGATGCAATGCTTAGGAATATAACAACAACTCTTAAAATAAAAGTACATCGATTTAACTACTAAGCTAGTGCTATCGACCACGGTGCTCAGCTACCTATTGTTACCGATAACAAGTTTGAAATATGACATTCATTATTACCATAGCAACTACAGGTGTTCTTACCCCTAAAGCTAATTTTACGCTATATACGATAAAGCAAGGGTAATGGCTACTCTATTTAACAATGCATTGTAAGGCTAGAAAATTTACAGCAAGTACATAATAACCTAGCGAGCCTACTGTAAAATTTTTACATCCATAACTATCACCAATCTTCCACAAATATTCCTACAACTATTAATCTACATAATATTAGCTTTCTGATTTTGAACTTATGACCCAATACTTGCCATAACTAACTTCAATCAAACTGTACTAACAAATAGACGGTATTTTTTCGAACCTAACAAAATTAGTCTCACTATTTTTGGACCTCTACACAATTTACTACAATTTATCAAAGTTCAACTCATAACTAAAGAAAATAAGCATTTCTATTTTACTGGAAATTAAAGAAACCGAATTCTAACTCGCGGCCCATCTCGCGCGGCTCGACCCACAACGGCACGGTGCGCGCGCCAGCGAAGCGCGGCCCACGCGGGGGCGCGGCCTAGCCGGCCAACGGCCCGCGACGAGAGAGACCCGCGCGCGACGGCAAACATGCAAAAATGCCCCCGAACTACTCTGTATTTACTGCGAGCTCTAAGGCACTATTCCTCTAGTCTACGGTTTTATAGCTACGCCCTTCCCCTTCTTCTTCTTCGCCACGGCGACGTCCCCCGGCACCCGTGCGCGCACTAGCGCGACGGCGCGGGCACCGGGCGGCCATGCCGGCGTCACCCGACCCTCCATGTCCTATCTAAGGAACCGATGGTTACCTCCACGACAACGCGCAGCGACTGGAGGCGATACGGCGAACAGGGGCGTTGTCTCGAGCTCCCTCCCCGGCGGTGGTCCTTTCCCTGCGATGGCGGGTGCGTTCCCGTGAGCGACAGCGAAGACGAAACAAACAATTTAGCTAGCGAGCTCAAGGAACTACCCACGGAGACCGTTGAGATGTTGGTTCGGCCGGAGATGGCCCGAGCCGAGCTGGCCGTGTGCGCACCGACGATGCGGCGATGCACGGCGATGGCACGTCCGTGTTGGGGAAGGTGGGGCTGCTGTAAAGCTACGACTGAGGTGCGCGGGGTGCTCAGGAGGGTAAGACTAGGCTGGTGATGCAATGAATCGCCATGGGGTGCTATGAGTAGGCGGCTTGCCCATGGCGTGCACCCGTCCGGTCTTAAGGACCCGGCGGAGTGGCGATTAGGAATTGAGGCACCGTGCAGCGGCACCTACAGCGCGGTGGGGTAGGTTGGGTGACCGGCTACCTGGCGGAGCCGAGGGTGCGACGAATTGGAGTATAGTGATGTGGTCACGGCGAATTGACGGAAGGGGTCCCGTCGGCCATGGCGACAGCGAAGACAGGGGAGCTTTGGCCCGGCCTGGTTCGGCCCGGCTGTGGATGTCAACACAAATTACAAGCACGCACAACTATGGGGAACAGCGGGACGTGCTCCAGGCGGCTGTCCGCACGGCTGAACCCGCACACCGACTAAACTCGGTACGGCGCCACAGCAGATAGCGCCGGACAAGAGAAGCACAGCGCAACGTGACGCCGAGGTGATGGTGGAGCAGGCGGTCGTCCCACGCGCGAGCAGCCACGGTGAGTCAATGGGAGTAGTGCCGGGCGTGGTGACTGGCGACGTGTAGCGCGGGACTCGGTGCGCCTCCCGCCAGAGTAGGGCAGGGCAGGGCAGGACACGGTCGATGTCCCGGACATAACGCGTCAGCCACGGCGACGTGACCCGCACGCCAGTGAGTGGCAGCAGGCAGCCAAGGCAGCAGCGCCAGGACCCTCCGCGCGATGTGCATTCACGGCGGCAGTGAGGACGCGGCCAGCGCTTCGGCGCGCGCGCTGGGCGAGCCAGTAGCAGCGCCAAGCCGAGCAGTGGCAATGGCCGCGGCTACCGCGTGTTGGTAGGCGGCCTTGGCCCGCAACGCAAGGGCCGTGCGCGTGCGTACATGCACAGGCGCGGTAGTGGGACACAGCCGGCGCGGCAGCGCGCGCTGGCAAGCCTGCAACGGTGCCAGGCCAGCAGGGGGTGGTGACCGCGCCCGGAGCTAAACCATGTGTCGTGCACGCTTTTTAAAGCAGCTCAAAAACTCGAACCCGATACTCCGAACGCCAAACCAGTTGTTCGATGCGCAAGAGGGTACGTAGGGCTATCGACCGGAGTCATGACATCTTGCCACTTCCTAAGCCGATCGCTCTACAACAATTGCCAAAAGTGGCTTCGTCGACCCAAATACGGACTTACGCGAAACGAACAAACCGCGATGGTTTCGCGTCGAATTCAATTTAGACCTATTGGGTATGCTAGCTAACGAACCTCGTCCGCACATATTTTATCGTTGCCTACGAAGTACGTACTACCAACTCTATCAAAGTTCGCATAAACATTCTATAGCATTTTCACTCGATAAAAATTCGCTCAAAATACTAAACAATATTAAACAACATGAAATGTAACCTTTGTTTCTTGTTTCAGATAAACATGTCAAGTGACGTATATTGATTTATACTCCAAATTACACACAAGTACAAACAAGTATGATGCTCATGCAGTGTTTTAACAAAACAGTACAATGTAACACCGAGGGTGTTACACTGTCTACCTTGTCCCGCCGCGCACGCGTACCCCGCCCCCGTCCGCCTCGCCCCGCGCCCACCGCTCCTCCCTTGACCCCCTCCTCTATCTCTGCATGGGCAGGACCCGGGAGTCGGGATGAGGACGAGCACGCCCTGTCCGCAGGACCCAGGCGCGCCGCGCGCCCCATCCGCTGACCCCCGGCTCGCCGCGCCCCTTCGCCGACACCCGGGCCATGCCCCCATGACTCTCTGAACACACCTCTAAAACACGAAACACTTGCAGCATGAAACACTTGAATGCAACATACGTTCAAAGCAGATGAAACATTTGAAACATACACTTGCACATAAACATATGCAGCATCCAGATAAAACAATTGCAACTTGCAACATGAAAACATTTATTGCAACATAAGACTGAAACAACTAAAACATGTTGAACATACTCTTGCAACATATGTGTGAAACATGTGCAACATCCAGATAAAAAACGCTTGCAAGATACGTTTGAAATAGATGAAACATTGTAAACAAACGTTTGCAACATGCCTCTGAAACACTTGCAATGCAACATCCCGATCTACTTTTGCCACATCCATATAAACTACTTGCAACATACCTTTGAAACATTCAAAACACTTGAAACATACATTTGCAACATAGAGGAGGGTAGGTCGGGGCCGGTTGATTCCGGCCTCGGGGTGGGAGCCGGCGACGAGCGACAACGTGCGAGAACCATCGGCACGGCCCACACTCGTGGGTGCCCTTGGTTCGGTCGGGACCGACCTGAGGCGCACGACGGCACCACCAGCATTAGCCGAGGCGAGCGGCGTGCCCGACGACGCCGGGGCGAGTGGCGTGGGTCGACGCGCGACGGTGGGGGTGCGGGGAGCAAGGAGCGAGAGAGCATGCGGATGGGGTGCGTGACGGGTAGGAGCGAGGAGCGAGCAGCGCAGGATGGGGGTGCACATGGGGAGATGGAAGCATGGCGCCGTGAAGCGGGCTATGGGAGAGCGAGCGGGGAGATATTTTGATAGAGAGATCGGGAAGACATAGAGAGGAGGCAGCCTTGTTGGGCCGGTAGCGTGCAGGCCTCGGTCGGCGGCGTCCGATCGGCCAGACGCCTGTCCCAGCATTACCAATCTCTATAAGCGCTTTAGAAAAACTAAACCTGTAGATTTTGAGATTGACGAATCATCGTATAGGAGTCTTGCTATCGAAGGACGCGGTTTATTACTAAAAGAATAGAGTAGTTAAATTCTAATATAAATTCAACCACTGGTGTAAAGTCAAAACTTAGAACTTAGATACGCAGCTAGAGTGACATGATACAATATGTTAAGAGTAGGCTAATCAAGACAAGTACAAACAAGCCACAACTACACGGGGCGGATCAGGGATTGCATAGAAGAGTTTCGTACAGTTTCGAAGAATTGAACTCCAGATCACTGTGAGCAGCAGCAACTACCCATGCAATGCAAAAATGGCATCGAGCGTTTCTGTCCTCTTGATTAACATACCTAAAATTCAGTACTGCGACACTTAAGCTCACGTACATGAGTTGTCCCTGCTCGTCTTGAATGACTGAATGTCTGAATCTCGACCATACTTTCATTTCGGTCACGCAAGAGACTTGTTTACGCGATCTCACGACTTTTTTTTTGGTTTTTTATTACTGAAGTCACAGCCATACAGGAGTACATGCATATAAGGTGGATGCAGAGCATCGATGAATGGGATTGGGAATGGGAGTACAATTTATTTACGTACGAGATTAGCTAGGTTGTCATCACCTGCAGGTTATTATTTAAAGTTGCATGTATGTACTCATGCACCAACGTTGGCGTCTACCAATCCGGACTCGCATCGTATCCACACATTCACCACGAGCTGGCGTCGGCTGCTTAAGCGCGGCAGTAGCCGCGCCTGAGCTGGGCCTGGGCGAAGCCGCCGCCGCCCACGACGAACTCCTCTACCTCCTCTTCGTAGGTCTCCTTGCACTCGTAGGTCTCCTCGCAGGTTTCCTTTTCCTCATAGGCCCCGTAGCGGTGGTGGGAGCCCCCGCCATGGTGGTTTGCCGCCATCGCGTTGCTAGCCTTCATCATGGGATAGTTGTCGAAGCAGCGCCCGCGGGCCGGGGCCTTGCCGCCGTCGACCTCCTTGAACAACTCCTTGTGGACAACGTGGTGCTGCAGCGGCACCACCGGCACCTCAGAGCAACTCCAACTCAGAGTTGTAAAAATAGATGGCTAAACTTATAATTTAGCCAACCTCTAAAATAAAAACCTAGTAAAAAAACATAAAACTGCAACAGCTTTTTTATTTGAATGAGGCGAATGGCTAGCGGCACATGTAAGCTATATCTAGCATGCGAGAATTTCGAGATAGATGACTTGCTATTTTAGAAAACGAGATACAATAGCTGTTGGACGCTCTTTTTTCTCTAAAATGCTCAAATATAAATTACACAACATAAATAGCTCCTGTATTGGAGTTGCTCTGAACATGGCTGCTCGCTACTTGGCTGCTTTCCCTGTGTGCCTTGGCACTTGGATCGCTATGGCTCGGCGCTGCATGGATGTGCTTCAACTGGCTTTTTATAGGCGTGCTAGCGGCTAGCGCTGATCGGTTGGGCTGCATAGGATTGCATGCCGCATTTGTTATGGGCTGGTGGTAGTGGTAGGGTGGGACAGGCTTTGGGGCGACCTCCATCATGCATGGCTTTATTCTTCATGTCCATGACTCAAGTGTTGAGCTAGGCATCTTGTTGCGGGGGAATAAAATTAACTCGAATTCAATAAACTCCAAATGACAGAAACAAAGATCCTGTTCGATCCATAAATGATAAAGCAGCAAAGATCCTATTCGCGCGCTACATTTGACGGTCCATAATCCCCTTGTTTAGCCAGGAGAAATACGGATTGGTTTCAAGCATATATAGCTTGCGTGGTTTGAGTGTCGATCACTCAGTGTTGTTAGATTAACTCGGTGTTCTGTATCACGGCAAATATTTTACCGTCCTTTAGGGAGACAAATGTCAGTAAATCACAATAACGATGTGGTTTCTTCAAACAAATTCCAGGTACGAAGAGCATCTCCAAAAAAAATCTCTCCATAAGTCACTTGCTAAACCATGCCAAGTGAGCAAAATGGTACTAGGAAGTTCATTTTTTTGCCTCTCCTCCAACTGCTACCAACAGTTTGCTTTCCCAAAATTAGTCCCAAAGCTCACGTTGTCATTTTCAATGACCAAAATCGTTTAGTGGCTCTAGCTTAGGTGCCAGTTTTCTTACACGTCGTATGATCGAGTGGAGACTTGATGACTCCTCGGTGGATTATACAGTAGGCCTAGTTGGACTATGTGACAAGTTTGGTCAAGTCTCTGTGTTGCACCGTATGTTTCGATAATGGTTGTGTGACACGCCGATGGACCATACGACGAGGAATATCCTAATATATTCCTAATTAAACGTTATGGGGATCAGCCAGGTCAGCAGTGCTATATGATCTAGCGCCAGCAATGGTGACGGCGGATCAGATGTCTGTGTGATGTCAGCTTTTTCAAGCGACTAGCAACCCCTCCACCCTGATTTTTTTTTTAATTTTAACACTTTTTCGAAATTAATTTTAAATCTAGCATGGTCAGGTTTTTTTTAACTAACACTTTTGGCCGCGTCTATTGCCCTGGCGCGGCCAAATGCCTGTGCCACGCCTTGCATGGTGGCGCGGCAAAGGGCTGACGTGGCGGCGACCGGAACCGTTGATCTGGCCGATCGGCGGCGAGCCTGCCGCGCCATCGATCTTGGCGCAGGCGATGCTACCGATCCGTGGCGCGGCAGGGCCGAATAAAACCTCCACCGCGTCCCGCGTCCGCCAGTGGCTGAGCAGCCGCCGTTGCCGGCAATGAAGAAGCAAGGCAAGGCCACACACAGCCTGCGCCATTCGTCGCCAACGCCCGACTTCTTGCCGAAACACGCCGGCGGCCGTGTGTCCGCCAACGCATGACCGCAACCACCAGTAGCAGCCGTGTCCACCAGCTAGCTTGACCAGCCCGCCGAGACGCAACGGCGGCGCCCGGTCGGCCGCAAGCATACCGCATGCCGGCGTGCCACCCCCTCCGGCCACGCACGGCGGCTGCCCGCCGAGGCCTGCGCCCGCGCCTCCCGACCCAGTCTAGCGCGCTGCAGCGAGGTACTCCCCTAATATAGTTAGTATAGTTAATAAAGTTAGTAAAACTATTAAAGTATAGTTAGTATAGTTAGTAAAGTTAGTTAGTTTAGTTAGTATAGGTAATATAGTAAGTTAGTATAGGTAGTTTAGTTAGTACAGTTATTGAGTCTAGTTATGCATTGGATTTAGTCTAATTAGTTGTTGTAGTTAGCCTTGTATAGATGTTAATATTAGATTATTTAGTATAATTATAATTAGAATATGTATTAATATTACTTTGGACATTACGTACGACGATTTCGACAACTTGATGAAGTTTCTTGAAATACTTTTGCAGATGAATTGTTGTGTTAGAGTTTTGTATGGAGAAAGTGTTAGGAGAGAAGATGGTATGTTTGAGGATATAGAAGAAGAATTGGAATGGTTTGATGAACCTCCTAACTTCAACGACATTTATGTTCGTTTGAATGCAAAGTTTGGCGGTGATTTCACACTGAAGCGGAGGTTTGATATTGGGAAGACTAGGGCACACTATGTCCTCATGCCCTTGCGTGACCCTGCTCACTGGTCCTGCTAAACTAGGGTTCTCCAAGGTTTCAATGTGCCCATGACTGAGGTGGTGGTGGAGAATGGGTACAGGATGCAGGGTGTTCAGGACGGCCCGTCCATTGATGGTTTTGGAGGCAATGACAAATAATTTGGGGTTGAAGGGGAAGCAACTCAGGATAACATGAATTTGGACGATCAGTTGACGCAGGAGTAGTTTCATTCAACTACAGTAGGTTGTTTAAGCAATGACTTCGATGTGAATGAGTTCGAACGGGAAGAGGAGGAGCAGGAGGAGAAGGACAGGATCAGTGATGTAGTTAGCAGTGATTCAGACGATTCTGATGATGACCTAGGAGATACAGATGCTATGCCAATACCGGCTGATGCCATGCCAGTACCGGTTCATACTATGCCATTACCAGTACCAACTGAGGTTTTGCATGGTGTCCAAGCTCAGGGTAGACTAGTCACAGATTTGGCTGCAAATGATACCCCCTATGATTCATGGGCCAGAATTAGCGAAACGCAGCAGTATGTTCCACCACCACCTTACACAGCGATTGAGCTTGAGCAACTAAGGTCCAAGAACGTACCTTTCAGGGGTGTTCCAAACTATAAGGATGTCAGCATGACGGATATGGCAGTTTGTAACACCGGTCTCCAGATGTGTAGGAATTCATTGTATAACCATGAGAAAGAAACCCTTAGAAAGGGGATGATATTTAACACAATGTCAGAGATGAAACTCTTCCTTCAGGACTATGCTGTGTACCACCATAGGACGTACACCGTCACTCATTTGGACCAGGAGTTGAGGTACCATGTGATATGCAAAAACGGTTGTATGTGAAGGTTAAATGCACGAAAGAGACAGAGTGATGGCAAGTGGAGGATAACTAAAGTTGTCGAACCCCACACTTGTCTAGACAATAGGGGGAAGGAAAATCATCAGCAACTCACTGCACGTTACCTTACCCGTCGTATATTGGGGCTCATTGATGACAATAACGACATCTCGGTGTCTTCTTTACAACAATCCATATCTGGATTTGTTAATTATGATGTGACGTACGAAAAGGCTTGGCGTGCTAAGCAAATTGCTCTGATGATTCGATGGGGTACTTGGGAGGAAGCATACAACAGGGTGCCCCGCATCTTATGTGCAATGCATTACTACAACCCTGGCTTAAAATGGTTTGTGGACACCGGAGGGATGTTTTGTCGGGACTCATTGAGGCATGTCCTCTATCGTGTGTTCTGGTCGTTCACGCAAATGGAACATGCATTCTAGTTTTGTCGGCCAGTCGTACTTGTTGATGGCACTTTCTTGACAGAAAAGTACAGGGGCACCTTGATGATGGCTGCTGCTATTGATCCTGAGGACCAGATACTATCCATGGCTTTTGCTTTTGGCAAAGGGAGAGAACAATGAATCGTGGTCATTGTTCATGCAGCTTCTACGTGTGCAAGTGTTTGGCCCGACTCGCACTATATGTTTGATCTCAGACCGTCACGCAGGGCTTCTTAATGCTGCAGCTGAGCATATAGATGGGTTCCCGCCTCTAGTACATAGGTGGTGCATGAGACACTTTGCCGCTAATTTCTGGCGGCGTCAGCAGAAGCAGGAGGTATGTGACAAGATAAAGGCTCTATGTTGTGTACCTACGGAGCACCAATTCAAGGAGACAAAGAGAGAACTAGACAAGATGATAAATGCAGCGGGAAAGGCCTGGTTAGAGGCGCAGATGGAACAGAAGGCTCAGTGGGTGTTAGCATATGACGAGGGGGGTTTCAGGTATGGCATCATGACCACTAACTCCTCTGAGTCCTTCAACCGTGTATTCACCGGAGTTCGATCGTTGCCTGTGTTTGGAATTGTTGAGTTCTCCTTTCATAAGTGCAACAAATATTTTATGAAGAGGTAGGAACTTGCGCAGAGGAATATAGCTGAGCAGGAGCGTTTTGGAAAGGGTGGAGCTGAACATTTGAAGGAGGCCGAGGAATTAGCCAAACAGCACACCGCCAAACCGTATGGACCCCGCCGCCATATCTTTAGTGTACGGGGCAAGGGTGGCACAAGCTTGGGCGACGAACGTTATGGTGGACGAAACTACCGCGTTGATCTTAAAAAGGTAGAGTGCGGTTGCAACGTCCCTCAGATCATGCATGCCCCTTGCTCTCATATGATCACGGCCTGCAGGGTTCGTGGGTACAACTATGAGGATCTGCCATATATGTCACCCTTGTATCTCCGTTCGAACACAGTTAGGATTTGGGAGATGAGCTTCGAGCCATACCTTGACCCGACACAGTGGCCACCTTATAATGGTTATGACTACGTGCCACATCCGGATCTAATGAAGATAGGGAAGGGTAGGAGGAAGAAGAAGCGACTCAAGGGGGACATGGACGCTATGAGAGGGTATGGCGAAGACATGTATGGCGGGGGAGACTTCAACGAGACCCATGGCAGGAATCTTTGCTCCGTTTGCAAACAATCTGGTCACAAAGCTAGCCGGCATAGAAGACAAGGGCAGCAGGTGATTTCATATTGTGTTCGTATTGCATAACAAGTAGTTCAAATTTTGCAATGCTACATAATGCTAATCTGAATATTGTTAATTTGAATGCTCTAACCCTTTATTTATCAATTTGTAACAGGATGGCCCCTCCCACGCCGCACCAGCTGTACCCCCCTCCTTGAGGTGGAGTACGGCGACCCCCTTCTTCCACCGGACGACGAGGTTTCCAAGAGGCGTTCGAGGGATCCTTATATTTTTGGGACTTAGTTCATTACATCAAACTTATGTCAAACAAATATTGTTGTCGAAAACTTGCAAACTCATAAACCAATGAAATTGTTATGTGGCAACTTATCGTCCATTTATTTGCTTCATGTTCGTTTCAACTTGCGCACAGTCGAGGTAGCACTTGTAGTTTTGCACAGCACCGACAACATCACAATTGAAACTGTCCGTTGCCTATCCGCGTCACTGCCACGCCGTTGTCTATGGCGCGGCACTGACGCGCCATGTACCATGGCACGGCACTAACGTTCGATTTCACCCGATTACGTTCGATTTAGAAATTTTGAACGCATGATACAAACTGATGTGATCACTTAAGATCGATCATGGGTAATCCGAGTACATGATACATGAGTACAATACATCAGTAGTTCAAATGGAATATAAGACAACACAATGGAATTTCTACTACATAGCTATATTGATCATTAATAAAGCATGGAACTAACAGACGGCACAATCAAAAACCCTCAGTCAGAAACATACTGAGTAAGCAACTTGTCGTCCGAGTACCAATCCTCAACCATAACCCTGTTGCTGTGGCTAGGCTCACATGCATTGCCATGATCTGCCTTTCACCTGTAGTAAGCGGCCTTTGCTTCATCTGCGGCCTCTACGGCCTGAGTAAAGAACGCGTCGTCATCCTCCTCCATCTGCAAGCCCGTCTCTGCTAGAGCGATGAGCTCACTCAGTCTGGCAGTGTCGTACTCAGCCTCCTCCGCCTGCAAGCCCGCCTCTACTAGAGCGATGAGCTCGCTCAGTCTACCAGTGTCATCTTCAGCCTCCTCCGCCTGCAAGCCCGCCTCTGCTAGAGCGATGAGCTCACTGAGTCTGGCAGTGTCGTCCTCATCCTCGTCCCCCTCATCAGACAACACAATCGGTGATTCAACGGTGCGACCAGCTCACTTTCTATGCTCATCTAACTTCTTTTCCTCGTACCTTGCACAAGCCACCTCTGCAGCATGGTCCTCGCTGCATCCAATCCCTACATGTATAAAATGCAATCAGTTAGCAACGCGATTATATTCCATTTAAAATCAGGCAACGAAAAAAGGCTTCCAAGCACTCACTGGCACATAATGAAACAACATGCTCGTTCAAGACTTGCATCTATACTCTTGTCTCCTCCCTTGCCCTCTCCTCCTCTAATGTCATATGTCTCTCCAATCCCCATTTGATAAGCCCAACGTCGATCGGGTTACAAATACCGCACTGCCTAGCAAACTCACACATCTTCTCTTTGTGATGTTTAATGAAAAGGTTGACGTAGTCATGTCCATATCCCCTCTTCCGTGCAATTACTTGCTTCCTCTTCAGTTCATCCAAGAACTTAGCTTGACTATCATAACATTCCCACCTGTATTTCCTAGTGCTCTGTTGAAACGATAAATTATATCATATATGTCTTAGCAAAAGAAACAAAATACAATCCCATGGTTACCATAAAAATAACCAACCTCATCATAGTCAATCATATGGCCGCAATAATGACCTATTTCAAGCTCCAAAGGGACTAGACCGTAGTTGTATTTAACACCACATTCGCACTTGACTGGCGGTGCTTTGTAAATTAACCTTTCTTTCTTCTTTTGCTTTGCTTTTGGAGGTTCTTCAGGCCATTAGTTCTTCAGACTATACAACCACTCCTTGAAACGACACTTCGCCATTGAATACACCTAAATAACGTGACATTAGTACATGAACATATATAGCTCAACATTTCAACACATACACTTTGCACTTACTTCATGCTTGTTTGGATACACAAACTCCAACGTATTCTCAGGGTTTATCACGGCTCGATCTCCGCAATCGCACAAATGAGGTTCCTCGAGTCGTCTAACTACGGCTAAGTGCTTCTCCTTAGCTGTCATTGGAGGGGGGTTAGGGGAAGGTGGAACCCACCGCTCGAAGTGCTCCCGTGGATGTCGCCCTCTCCACCAATCATCGAAAAGGAGGTACCTGGGGTCAAACTTGTCTGCACCATCGATCCGCTGAAAGAAAAGGCACCTTTCATGGTCCTACACAACAAAAATTCAATAAAATATTAGTAACCTAGTAATACAAATGAAAATAAAAATATACGGAAACAATTACTTACATTAAAACGACTGCACGTGTAGAAGCAACGAGTCGCTGTGTCCGGATGTCTCGATTGAAACACGTCGGCCGGACGACCACAGTCACAGTTAGGGACAGGGAGTTCAGGAGGGACGGGGGCATCTTTGATAGACTCATCGGGGTATAATTCTCTAGGACGATCCCGTTTTCGCCATAACTGCTCCCAAAATGTCTTCCATCTAATAAAACGGTTCCAATTAAACATCAATCAAAACAACGCAAATTAATGTAAAATATAATCATTTGCAATGCAACTAAAATAATATAACCGACAATTATAGCAACAAAAAATACATGGTAAACATACTTCTAACTAAATAATTAACCTTAACATTGACAAAATCAAACTAATATCTTCCTTCAAACCGTAGACCATAGTTCCCAAGCATAATTTTCCTCCTAACCTTAACTCCCATTCATAATATTCTATCCACCATTCAAATGAAAATAAAATGTGCGTCATTACCTTGAACGAGGACGAGGAGGGAGGCGGCCGGGGAATGGAAGGGAAGGGAGGGAGGCGGCAATGGACGGCCGGGTGGGGGGCGGGCTACCGGCGTTCGTGGCGCGGCGGCCAGGCGGCCTTGTTGCGCTGCTGCTCGGGCAACGGTGGCTGCTTGGCCACTGGGAGACGCGGGACGCGACGGGGGTTTTATTTGGCCCTGCCACGGATCAGGGCGCGGCACTGACGCGCCAAGATCGGTGGCACGGCAGGCCCTGCCCCGTCAGCGGTCAGCGGTTCCGGTCGCCGCCACGTCAGCCCTTTGCCGCGCCACCATGCATGGCGCGGCACAGGCATTTGGCCGCGCCAGGGCAATAGGCGCGGCCAAAAGTGTTAGTTTTAAAAAAACCGACCATGTTAGATTTAAAATTAATTTTGAAAAAGTGTTAAAATTAAAAAAAAAGGCTCCACCCTCTATATAAGTGCTACTACTAGCTCATTTGGAGCTGCTCATCCACCACATTGTTGTCAGCACTTATAAAGAGGATCGTGAAGCCTGATCGTGAAGCCTTTGGAGGCCCATCAAAGTCAAGAGGTGAGATTGGAGTGTTAGCCTTGACTGCTATTAGCGTTCTTGCATTGGTTACATTTTTTGAGTTGGAGCTGAAGACTTTGTTATGATTGTCATCACGTAGACAACTTGGTGGAGGACTTGTGACCTTTCTCAATGGAGAGTTCTTGTTGAGGAGGTTCCAAGTGGTGGTCATGGTTTCAAACCCACCACTCCAAAGCGAAGAATGGGGATTCGCTAGTGAAGTGGAGTGTAACCGACTCTTGGTGAATCTTAGGTGCTCCAACATATATTAGGGGATTATGACAACAATCTAATACCTAGGAAAAAATCCACTTTTTTCTCTTTGCCTCTTGTTCATTCTGGCATTACTTTTTGCTTGAGCTTGTTTGTGTGCAAGTTTCTTTGATTGACAACTAGGATTCCATGGTAGAGTGTTTAGCATAGGTTAAATTCTTGCTTATAAGGATCTAATTGTTAGTGTGATCCTTTACTAAGGAGTTGATTAGGTGTGATGACCCTAAGAACTTCTTAGATTTCTTTTGTAAAATAACTTAGGTGTCGAGGTGCTAGATTGTTGCTTTAAGTTTCTATAGCCAATTTACCCTCTCTTGTGCCATTCGGTCCTTATAACCCCCCCCCACACACACACACATGTTACTCACTCTTATGAACGGACACAAGCAAACCATATCTCTGTGAGCACATCTGAAAGACTGGGCCGGTAGATTTTGAAATTATTGATCAATTATCGCAGGAGTCTTGCTATCGACAGACACAACTCCTTCCACTGGAAGAATAGAGCAGTTAAATCCTAAAATAAATCAGGAAAGTGTGACCACCCGTACTAAGTCAAGACTTGAACTCAGATGCATAGCTTTATAAGGAGTTACACGATACAATACATTAGGGGTGAGCTAACTAAGACATGCACAGACAAGCCACAGCTGCAAGGGACGAGTCAGGGATTGCATAGAAGTATATTTGAAGAATTAAAACTTAGACCATGCATCGGTCACTGTTCAGAGCAACAACTATATATGGTCAAATGGGCTGGGCCACGTAGGCAACATGGGGCATGGCCCATTTAAGCATGGCCCGACATTGCTATCTGGCTTATATCGGTCCAGCCCAAAGCATAAGTGGTGCTTGGACCGCTCCTTCAGCCCGCAGTGCCGTCATGAGCACGTTCCGTTTGTAAACCAGTCTATTAAGGGCCAACATTAAAAAAACCCTACTTAGATATAAAAAACAGACTCCTGGTCCTCCTCATCAAATATTTCCCCAACATGTCAGCACCGATTCCTCATAGGCAGTAGCCTCCCTCTCCCGTCGTCTCCCCTCCAAGCCTCTTCGGTGCCGATTCCCATCAAGCCATAGCCACACCCTTCTGCCCCCTCCCTCCCTTCCTCAGCTTCGTCCTCCGTCTCTGTCTCCCTTCATGGTTAGGAAGCTTCCAGTTAAGGGCTCGTTCGGTTACTCCAGATTGGTCCTTGGAATGGTTCCTGGTTGAAATGATTCAATAATTTGTATAGGGTTCATAAGCTGAAATAGTTCCCGGGCCCAATCCACACCAACCGAACAGGGCCTAAATGTGAATCAAAAACCAAAGGATACC
Organism: Miscanthus lutarioriparius; assembly: GCA_904845875.1. Classification (NCBI taxonomy): domain Eukaryota; kingdom Viridiplantae; phylum Streptophyta; class Magnoliopsida; order Poales; family Poaceae; genus Miscanthus; species Miscanthus lutarioriparius. The sequence continues at coordinate 10,586,681 of CAJGYO010000006.1, read as the reverse complement.
AAAGATTCTAGTTAGTCTAACAAGTCCAAACAATCTAAATGTACCGGAAAAGGGTAATAATAAACACGCGGGCCCTTTCCTTTATTCACTTCACGGTCTTATTCTCGTATACATAAGGTGCATCAGCATGCATACCACAAGTACATGCGTACGTGCAGCAAACGCATACATACTAGGACCGTGCAGTCGTGCACACACTCACACATAGTACTATATGAGATGATGCATGCATTCAGTCATATATATAGCGACCTCTGTCAGGCAGGCAGAGCCCTGATGGTGGCAGTACGTGATGCGTGCTCAAGCGTAGTACTGCCCGGTGCACGAGTCGTAGCGCTTGCTCTCGCAGGCGTCGTACAGGCGCCCACCGTGGCCGTGCCCGTGCACGTGGTACTGCTCACGGTGTTCCCCGAGGTAGCCACCATGGCATGATCCTTCGTGCCCGCCATGGACGTGGCGGTGGCTAGCTGCCGCTGTGCTCGAGACGATGGTCATGGCCGTGGCCGAGGTGGCCATGGCCGTGTCCGTAGTGTCCCCTGCCATCGTGCGCCATCTCGTCCACCTCCTCGTACTCCTTGCGGACGACGGCGTAGCGCTCGCCGCCGCCCTCGCCGTGGCAGAACCCCGGCTCGGCGTACGGCCTCCTCGCCTCCTACGCGCAGTAGCCGGACTCCGAGTAGTACGCCATGGTGGTGGTGCTCTACTCAGCGGCCTTGTTTGCTGCCTCGTACGTGTGCCGTGTGCGTGTGTGTGTGCAGTGATAGATCTGCAATGCTGAGACCTGATCGATGCAGGATACATGGACGGGCCCTGCTTTTATAGCGTGCAAGCTCCCTGGCCATGCATTGTTGCTTTGCTAAATGACGGTTAGCGGCGTGCATGAGTGGAGAGATGGGAATTTGTTCTGAAAGAGATACATGCTCGCTCATGCTTTCTGCCAAGCAGTGCCACCTGCCCGTTCGGATGGAGGATGGAAGAAAACTCCAAACGCATGCATCATATTACAGAGACCCGTGTCTAGGAATTTTTTGATTGAGATAAAAAGCTTGATCAGGCTATAGCTATGGATTGAAGCAAAGTACGTAGAGTGTAAATGGAATAACAAAAGGGCTTGGATGATAGGCGGATATCAGCACACACGCACACAAACAGTAGGTTTTTTCTGTTTATATTTGCTAGTAATTCTATACTTTATGTTGTAGGATATATATTATTTGAGCTTGTCTATCTAACACCCGGGTGTTTTAGCACCCGGTAACATCTGAATTTTTTCCCCATAGATACTATTCATCTCCCTCCTCTCTTCTCTTCATCCTTGACATAAATCACAAATCATAAGTAATCACAAATCACAAGTAACAAATCACAAATCACAAGTAACAATTTTTTTTTATAAAAGGACAGAGATAAATTTGGTGGCGGTGCCGGAGTTGGGGAAAAAGCTCGCGGACTTGAGGAAGATGCCGGGGGCGGCGGCACGGGGACGGGTGGGTGCAGGCACGGCGGCGCAGGCGCTGCAGTGACGCGGGCGTGGCGGCGCAGGCGCGGCGGACGTGCGGTTCCGCAGCCAAAAAAATTCGTGTGTCATCGGGTGATAAAACACCCGGTTGTTGTATAGCATTTCGGTATTATTTTATATGATCAGAACCAACACTAAATTAAAAAAATCCCAATATTGATATTTTTCCTGAAGAACCAGAACAAATTGACATATATAAGATTCAATTATATATCACTAAGCAGCAGAGATATAGGAAGGGTAGCACAGAATTTGGGATCGGAAGCACAGATATATCTTAGAACTGAAGAGGGACTACAATAGAAATATGTTTGTTCTTTTCGAATGATGATTCTCTCCTCCTCTCCTGAACTACTTTATCCTAGTTGCTCACGCAACCGGTAGCTGTAGCTCACGCCCATTCCGGGCCTTGGACTTGCGGGTTCGGTCTCCTGATGCGGGCTCCGCGTCTGGGCTCGCGTTCGTGGACAACGTCGTGGGCTGCAGATGGGCCGGCGTTGTCCGAGCATGGGCCTGATGATGTGGAGGTTGTGCTGTTGACATCCCCCTGGTAAGCACCAGCTTGCCCCCAAGCCGAAGCCCTGGGGAAACGTTGCCTAAGAGAATCGACATCTTCCCAGGTCGCCATGGATGCCAGGAGGCCAGACCACTGGATCAATGCTCGGAGTCGAACAGTGGATCCCATGGTGGCGACCCTTTTCTGCAATACCCGTTGAGGAACCTGCAAGTCATCAAGAGTGGCTGGTAATGGACGAGCAGTATGAGTGACTGGAACAGCTCTTTTTAACTGGGACACATGGAAAACAGGGTGTATGTTTGATGTATCAGGAAGCTGGAGCTTGTAAGCCACTATGCCAATCTTGTCAATGATCTGATATGGCCCGAAGAAACGGTAAGCCAATTTCTGGTTGGAGCGGGGGGCAACCGATGTTTGAACATACGGTTGAAGCTTGACATATACCCAGTCGCCCACACTAAATGATCGCTCTGTCCTGTTCTTGTCGGCTTGCATCTTCATACGATTCTTACTCGAGCAAGATGCTGATGAATCAAAGCTTGAATTGTTGAGCGGTGCTGCAACCACTCGTCCAGAGAAGAAACAGAGCAGGCTGCAGAAGAATCGATGCCCAGTTGCCTTGGGGACTGCCCATATAGTACATAGAAGGGCGACTGCTGCAACGCTGAATGTCATGTGGTGTTGTACCAAAATTCCGCAAGATGAAGCCAATCATACCATTTAGTGGGGACTGCATTGGCGAAACAGCAAAGGAAGGTCTCCATATATTGATTAACTCTCTCCGTTTGCCCATCGGATTGGGGGTGGTAGGCGGAGCTCAACCTCAATTCAACTCCAGCTAACCAGAAAAGTTCACGCCGGAGCTGACTTGTAAAGATCTTGTCACGGTCTGATACGAGAGCAGTTGGAAGACCATGAAGACGGTAGACGTGGATCATGAACATCTTAGCTACTGACAGAGCAGTATATGGGTGTTTAAGGGCAATGAAATGGGCATACTTCGACAAGAGATCAACAATGACCAATATGCAGTCAAAACCATGAGAGTTGGGAAGTCCTTCGACGAAGGTGGTGTTTGGTTGCCCCTCCTAAATTTTAGTCACTGTCTCATCGAATGTTTGGACATATGCATGGATTATTAAATATAGACTAATTACGAAACTAATCGCATAGTTTGCGACTAATTTGTGAGACGAATCTTTTAAGCCTAATTAGTCAATGATTTGACAACGTGGTGCTACAGTGACATGTGCTAATGACGGATTAATTCTGACAGATTATGTAATTTATTTTTTTATTAGTATTCAAACACCTCATATAACATCCTTCCGACACACCTCCTAAATTTTAGCCACTGGATCCAAACACCACCAAAGTCAAGAGATAGCATTGGATGGTGTAGCCAGCGGCTGTAGCAGCCCTGGATATTTGACACGTTCACGTTTGGCTTGTTGACAGGTTGCACAACTTTTAACAAACTTCTCCACGTGTTTTCTGCGTCTAGGCCAGGCAAACAAAGCTGGTATGCACTTGATGGTTGCAGGTATGCCCGAGTGACCGCCGAGTGGGGAGTTGTTAGTCGACGAAATACGGCCGGCAGTCTATCGAGGGGTATGTCCACGATAGTAGATGAATCGGTGGAGGTGCACGTGATACAAACTAGATGGTAACAGAGACACAAAACACAAGATTTATACAGGTTTAGGTCGTCAGCATGACGTAAAACCCTATGTCGTGTGCTATGTTATTTTGTATTGATTGTGTATCAGATTTGATATATCGTCTAGGGGACCTCTGTCCCTCCTTATATACTCTGAAGAGGTAGGGTTACAAGAAAAATATCCTATTTGGTATTACAATATCTTCTTGTAGCTTTACGGTGCACGCCGACCAGTGTCGTGCGCCGCAGGCCTTTATATTGTGGGCTAGGCCACCTCTGATGGCGCGGCCTATATCTTGCCCTATGGATACCGGGGGTCATACCCCTATAGCTAGTTCCCGAGCGCCTTGTATCCGCTTGGCGACGCCGTCTTGATCAAGTTCGAGCAGTTTATTATGAAGCCGAGCGGTGAAAATTGAAGCTGACCAGTTTGACTGGTGATCTGAGCGGTGAAGATTGAAGCAAACTGGTAGGCAGATCTCGGACTTACGTAAGTAAGGCTTGTCAGAAGGATGTAAGGGGCTCAAGATAAAATTTGAAAATTCTTCACCTAGGTGAAGTGTAGCCACTTAGACTCTTAGTCAATAAGAAAGGGTAAATCAGAAAAAAACACTACATTCACCGTCAGGTGAAGTGTAGCCACTTAGTCTCTGAACCTGCTGGAAGATGAAGAAATAAATCTTGTAGCAGGGTCAAAGAAAATAAATCTAAAAGCTTGCCAACGCCATCTGTTGTGTACTTATCAAGACCCCAGACGTGCTGGCCAAGATCAGCACCCTGATCCGAATAATATGGAACAACTTGAAAGCACAACGATGAGACGTAGCAAAATCCAAACGCCAAAGGAGGTCCCCAGCTTAGCTGACGACTCTTGCACGAAGAATCCAAGGGCCGAAGAGTTCCAGCATAGCTGGCAAGTCCTCAGCGTAGCTGTCGATGAAGCCGAAGCGATGATCAATATGACCAATGGGTTGGTGATGAGCGCCGAGAAGTTCAACCAACTGGTCGGCAATAAAGTTAATGCCTGAGCAAAAGTGAGTGTCGAACATTCCAACCAACTGGTCGACGATGAAATCCATGAGCTGAACGGTCCGACCAGTTGGTCGGTAGTGAAGTCCGAGTGTCAGGTGACGCGACCACCCAGACGATGATCCTCTTGTCCTTCCTGATGGATCTAGTCCCCGAGCGTAAGCTCGTTGACTGAACCAGGCCCTTGAAATAAAAATATATAGAACATGTAGTTCATGATGTAAAAATAAAATATATGAAACCCGGAAGAAAATCAACAGTGATGAAATAGCGTATGCAGCTCGACGATCAGTTGTAGATGAACATTATATTCGTTTTTTGATGAAGTGTTTATATTTAATATAAACCATCCGAATAGTTAGTTTATAGCTGAGTCTCCAGCCTCGCTAGACCATTAACCATAACACAGAGCTCGGAGCCCGTGTGTGTAGGAAGAACAAAGCGTCGCCAATGAGCTGGTGCCAACCACCCATAACGTAGAGGGCAGATGCTCGTGCACATGTACGGAGAAGCTAGAGATAAGGCCGTCTATGGGGACATCCGAGCATCAACCTGACTGTTCGGGGATTTATTGAGTCGAAAGCGTGTGCCATCTTTAAGATGGTATATGCGGAGAAAAAAGTCGTTTGAAGAATAATCATGGATAAAACAGCATGGAGCGATATCGGAGACGTATGAAGATTAGAGAATATTTAGAAGAATATTAATGCGTGACTTAGCTTGATTGACGCCGAGTGGAGTAGAGGAGCCGGCGAGTCATGATGTCCGAGTAGATGGGGACGGCTCGCTTGACAGCTCGGTGGCTCGCTTGGCAGCTCGGACGGCTCGCTTGACAGCTCGGATGGGTACACGGAGTCATAGGAGAACGGGCGTAATCGGAACATGACGGAGTCAATCCGCGTGGGGAGGCGAAGCCCTTGAGCGTGTTTGACCGAGGCGAGGGTGCAGTCCGAGATCTTCCTTGCATGCCTGAGATACATGAGGTTGCTTGCATGGTGGTGTTGATCAAGATGCATATGTGCTTGTATATCTCTTCAACTACTCCAATTAGCTTGTACGGCCGATCAGCATCTTTGGTGGAAACACTGCTCCACATCGCGTTATCGCCGCCCGCCTTTCCTGATTGCTAGTTGTCGTGATCCGCAGAAACGATCTTGCGTATCCGATCAGAAATCACGAGCAACAACAAGATACGATTAGGTTTCTCCCAACCGAAATCATGCAGACATACGGGTATATCTGGAAGTATAATAACAATATTTAATTAGGAAGCGACATTACTTAACTTTCTTAGATTGTTTGACTCCGATCTTGTTGTTGCGTGTTGCGTCTGTTGGAGGCGCATGGCAAGGCGTCGGACTCCAGCACGTGCGGCCGTTCGTCGAGGAAAGCAATTCGCTGCGTAGCAGCGTCGAGTTGCCGTCGAATGCCGAGTTGCCGGCGACGTTGGTTGATGAAAAGATTCTCATCTGGTTCGCCATAGAATTAACATGCACACCTCCTACATGGCGCGTCACTGTCGACGAAATACGGTCGGCAGTCTACCAAGGGGTATGCCCACGGTGGTAGATGAATCGGTGGAGGTGCGCGTGATACGAACTAGATGGTAACAGAGACACAAGACACAAGATTTATACAAGTTCATGCCGTCAGCATGATGTAAAACCCAACGTCATGTACTATGTTATTTTGTATTGATTATGTATCAGATTTGATATATCGTCTAGGGGACCCCTGTCCCTCCTTATATACTTTGGAGGGGTAGGGTTACAAAGAAAATATTCTATTTGATATTACAATGTCTTCTTGTAGCCTTGCGGTGCACGCCAACCAGTACCGTGTGTCGTACGCCTTGATCTTATGGGCTGAGCCACCTCTGATGGTACGGCCTATGTCTTGACATGTGGATACCGGGGGTCATACCACCACAGTTGTGCAATGACTGAATATGTAGTTGTTGCATAGCAGTGTTATTGCCCACCCAGATGCGCTGCTTGTACGTCAAAAGGCCATCAACTAATGAAAAATTTGGAACGGCAGCAGCATTAGCAGCTAACTTGGCGAGCAGAGTGGTAGCCTGGTTATCTGAATTGTAACCGCGAACGATGTCAGCGCACCATTGTGGGGTGACGACAGAGATAGCATTGCAGCTGTCGGCAGGGTGCTGACGGCGTGAGAGTGAATCAGCAGCACTGTTATCGCTCCCTTTCTTATGCACAACCCGATAACGGAGACCCAACAGCTTGGTGAAGACACGCTGTTGCCAGACGGTATGCAGTCTCTGGTCATTCAGATGCACCAATGTCTTTTGATCTGTATATATCACAAATTCAGCCAACTGTAGGTAGCAACGCCACTGCTCTACGGTGATTAGTATGGCGAGATATTCTTTTTCATAGGTTGAAAGGCCCTGTGTCTTGACACCCAGTGGCTTACTGACATATGCCAATGGATGCCCATCCTGGAGCAAGACTGCCCCAACACCCGTCTGACAGGCGTCGGTTTCGATAGCAAACACCTTGGTGAAGTTTGGAATGCCCAGAACTGGTGCTGTGCACAGAGCTTGTTGGAGAGCTTGGAACGCTTGTTGTTGTTCGTCAGTCCACACAAACAAGGTGTTTTTCTTGAGTAAATTGGTGAGAGGCTGGGCGATGATGGCAAAATGACGCACAAATTTTCTATAAAATCTGGCGAGGCCGAGGAACCCTCTCAGTTCACGCACATTAGCTGGTATCGGCCAACTCAGAACAACTTCCACTTTGACTGGATCCGTTTGCACACCCCGTGAACTAAGGATATGTCCCAGGTAATTTCTTGCTTAGCAAACTGGCACTTCTTCAATTTGACCACCCATTGATCCTTTGCTAAGAGCTCGAGTACCTGCTGTAAGTGTTGCAAATGTTCCTCATAGGAGCTGCTGTACACGAGAATGTCGTCGAAGAAAACCACGACACAGCGTCTGAGCAAGGGAGATAATGTTGTGTTCATGGCCCCTTGAAAGGTCCCCGGGGCGCCAGATAGTCCGAATGGGACAACTGTGAACTCAAAATGGCCGGCATGTGTGGAGAACGTTGTTTTAAACTCTTCACCAGGCTGTAGCCTTATCTGTTGATATCCCGAGTAAAGATCAATGATGGAAAACCAAGAAGCCGAGCCCAACTCATCGACTAACTGGTCAAAGATGGGTATAATCTAATAAATTATGCCAGTCAAACGTGCTCAGCAAGATGGACGACCCTGACCCCCCCGACCCGTCCCTCTCCTCCGTCCTCCTCGAGCCGCCACAACCCAATCCACCCAGATCCGCTCCTTCCCCAGCCGCTACTCCCCATCAGCACCCAGATTCGTCACCACCATCGCCCGATCTATCCTTTGGTAGGTCACTCTCCACCCTTCGCCCAGGTTTCGGCGAGTTCGGAGCCTCTGATGCTCCTACCCGTTCTCCGCTCGGGTCACCAGCGCCTCCGTCCGAGCATGGCTCGCTCGCGGGCGGCAGCTGCGCCGGCGCCTGCTCCGGGTTTGGCGTCCACCGCCCTGCGCCGGCGCCCGCTCCGGGTCTGGCGCCCACCCTCTCCCAGCCTGCCCCAGGTCAGAAGGACGTCCAACTTTGCCGGCCGGTGCCCTCCTCATCGTCCCCACGCGCGGCTAGCGGCCTTTCCCCCTCGGCCCTTCCTTTCCACCCGGAACGCGGCTCGATGGGGAGGTCAAAGCTCCGTCGGTGGGCCGACGAGGATGAAGATCTACTCTCCGACGTCTCGATCGGCGATTGCTCTCCTTCGTCGTACACAGAGGCCGCCACGGGCGCTTATCGCTACTACTAACCAATTGCTCGGCATGTCCGCTTTGGGTGTTGCGGCACCAGCGCGATCGACGCCGCTGCCATTCTTCTTGGTAGCTAACGGGACGGCGGCGGAAGCGACGAGGGTACGCCGCCCGTGGCGCGTCATCGCCGACGCCGCCGTCGGCCCGCCATCTGCCGCCGTCGGATGCGGCGCAAGGCCCATAATCGATCGGGTGGCCGGGAGCCCAGGCGACATCGGATCAGTCGGACCCAGCGACCTGCGCGCGCGCTGCTGCGCACTAACGGTGAGGGGACGTCGCGCGCTGTCTCGCTCAGACGCGAGGAGGGTGGCGGTGCGATGCTTGGGTGTCGTGAGTGAGGGGTGGCGGCGGCGGCCGGGGCGGTGTCTCAATTGCTCGCCCCGAAACATCGCGTGGCGACATGCCGCCTCCCATGCCGGTGCCTACGCTGCAATGGTTTGGGCCACCTGGCCCGTGCCTGTAAGCGTCCGCGAACAGTTCCTGCTCCGGAGGTCGCCGGTGGGAGCCGACAGCGTCGTCGCTTGGGCCCGCAGGCTGGTCGTCGACTGCAGCCACCTGCTCTCGTCGGTCCGGCGGAGTCGGGTGGGGCTGTGCTTGTGCCGTCTGCCGGTACGCCTGTTGGCCGAGGCCGTCGGCGCCGACGCGAGAGACGCCGAAGACGGCCACAGGAAGGCACCAACGCCCCCTCCACCGACGCTACGGCCGACCTCGTCGTGCCGGCCAGCGGGACGTGCCTTCCTTGGGTTGACCCGTTGACACTGTTGGTTTGGCATCACGACGTGCTCCCTGTTCGCGACGCCACGGATGACCCGATGCTCGAGGAGTTTGTAGCCTCCATCGCCCCCAGCAGGTTCGACCCGCAGTTGGCCGTCTTGGAGGAGCCCTCGGGGGTGGGGGTCCCAGCTGGAGGGTCGCTCCTTCCGGCGCAGCTTTGTGCTGGCCCATCTCGCTCGGCCGCTTCTTCAGACGAGGAGCACTCGGACCATGCGAGGACGCCGTCCAGAGTTACTTCTCCGCCTATGGTCTTGTCGCCCATGGGCGCGGCGGCGGCTGTGGCGCCAGCTCCGGTGTCACCGAGTGACATCTCGCAGTATCTACGGTCGCAGCTTTCCTCTACCATCATGGAGCCGATCTTGGTCGAACCTCCACGTCTCCGTGTTCCTAGGAGGCGTCGTGCGGTTGAATGCACATCCTCACCGCCACGTCGTAGCGGGAGGCTTGCGGCCAAGAGCAGATGCAGAGCCTCCAACCCGACCGTGCAAGCCCAGAACGTGCTGATGGCAAAATGGGGACTCCACCAGCAGGATCAGGCGTCGCAGGCCGATGCGGAGGGCGATTTCGATAAGTACATGGCCGTTTTCGACGAGCCTCTCTCGGAGTCCAAGCGCGAGGCAATTAGGATGCTCTTCCCGGCTGGCTGCGCGATTGACGGCATCCAGCTGGTGGAGGGGGTTGAACTCGAGGTTTAGCCTACCTCTGGGTACCCGCTCTAGGTCGTCCAATCATTGTCCATGGCCTAGTTTACTAGCTCGCTGTACCTTAGCCCGTTGTTGCTTTTAGTCCCTCTTGTGGTACTAGCCGGGCTTCGTCGTAGTTCTCTTTAGTTTTTTCGCTTCTGTTTTTCTTCTTTCTCCTCGCCTGGGAAACCTTTGGTTACCTAGTGTTGAGCCGTTTGTTGTTTGGTTCGGTGTTGTCTAATTCCTCTTAATGAAATACGTGCTATACGGCACGTTCGAGAAAAAAAAGATGGGTATAGGATATACAGATTTCACAGTATTTGTAGTCGACGCAAAAGCGCCAGACTAGCCGAACCGGTGATGAAAACGGCGATGTACTTGGTTGAATGAGGCTGTGATCGAGCATTTCTTTGACTTGCTTATCGATTTCATCTTTGAGGCTTAAGGATACCGATAGGCTCGAATGTTGACTGGGGAAGCTCCATTGACCAATGGAATAGCGTGATCACAAGACCTCTTGGGTGGCAGCGAATCAGGGATCTTAAACACTTCCGGAAACTGCAGCAATATCTCAGAAATCTCAGTTGGAAGATCCGGTGGTTCTGAAGCAGAACCTTGAAGGTCCATCGCTAGCAACTGAAAGACCAAGTCACCTGGCTGCGGTGCTGTAATGCCTTGTAGCAAAATCTGTGTCCCCTGGTAAGGAATAGAAAGCCACTTAGATTCTCAGTGTACCTGCATCGGGCTGTAGCGAGCAAGCCATCCATCCCCAAAATCAAGTCATAAGAGTCAAGTCGTAAGATACGCAGATCATGCTTGAACTGATAATCCCCCAAGGCAAATTGGCAGTCGACAATGACAGAGGAACACCTCAGAATATGTCCATTAGCGATCTTGACTGAAGCAGTTAGGGCAGTTCGAGGCAGTTCAGGAAGTCGAGAAGCAACTGACTCGGCCAAGAATGAAGCTGAGCTGCCGGAATCAATCAGCACAACAACCGAGTGGCCCTGTACAGACCCCTGAAACTGAATTGTGCGAGGCCCCTGGGACCCCATATGGGCGTCATGAGAGAGAGCCAGATTCAACTGCTCAGTAGGCTCATCAGATGGTTCAGGCAAATCATCCAACTGGAATAGATCCCATACTTCTTTCATTGCTTGTAGTTGTATCATTGGTGCGCACTTGTGACCCCTGAACCACTTCTCAGCACAACGATCACACAATCCCTGAGCACGCCGGAATGCACGCAGATTGGATAGCTTATCAACTGTTGCTGCTGCTCCCGGTGTGGATGGTTGTGGTGGATCAGCCGGTTTTGCTTGAACAGGAGGGCGGGGCAGTGGCATCGCCGATTTGAAGTTGCTCTTGGAACTTGATCCACTGTCATATTTGTGGAATTCTAGTTTGGGAATTGTAGTGACCACCTCTTCCTGCAACAAGGAGAGCGAATACGCAGTATCCAAATTTTGGGGCCGTTGCATCGCAACAACAACTCTGATCGCAACCCATCTATGAAACGAGTAATACTTTAATCAATGTAGTGCAGGTTCAAGTGATTTTGCTGCAACTTTTATTTTGTCCACTGGACCTTTTTTTTTTCCTTTTGTATAAGGTTGTTTTTTTCCTTTTAATGAAACACGGGTGAATGGCCCGATCGTGAAAAAAAAATATAAGGTTGTTTAGTTGAATTTGTTAATCCTAATATTTCATCCATGTGTAATATGCATGAAATTCCTATTAATAATATAGCCATTTGTTTGTGTATATGATGAGATATTGCGATAACCAACTTTGTGTTAAAATGCACACCATCTAGAATCCTATGAATATAACTCAAAATTAATTTATACAATTACCCAAAAGAAAACATGCATATTTCCACCTTAGGCCTTGTTTAGATCCAGCGTGTAAAGTTTTGGGATGTCACATCGGATGTTACATGAGAGTGTCGCATGGGATGTTCGGATACTAATAAAAAAAACAAATTACAGAATCTGCCAGTAACTGCGAGACGAATTTATTAAGTCTAATTAATCCGTCATTAGCACATGTGTTGCTATATCACTTTATTGTCAAATTATGGGCTAATTAGGCTTAAAAGATTTATCGCGCATGGGCAACAGCCGCGCTCGCAGCAGCAGTCGATTTGAGCGCGCGTGGGATTTTTCCGTGCCAAATCCATCTCCACCTTCATATATCCCCGCATCCTCACTTTTCCCTAAATCCATCTTCATCTCGCACTGTCCTCGTCTCCGATTTGGTGCGCCGAGATGTCCATGCCGTCCGCAGCTAGGAAGAAGAAGGGCTCGTCACCGTCGGCGTTGGCTGCATGCAATGGTATACAAAATTTATTTATAGTTGATCATAGCTACATGCAAAGCATTAAACAGCTTAGAGACGGTCCCTCTGTCTGTGGGTTATATGACTTGTCTTTATACCCGTCTGTATGATAGATTCGAGGTGCTTAGAGACGGACCCCTGTCTGTGGGTTGTACATGCCCTCAGTGATCAGCAGCAAGTGCAACAACATTCTTCTTGGTTGGAGCGAGCTAGTAATCTTCTTTATTGTCATCCATTTACCATGGCTAGTACGTTTTGAGTTTTAATTTGTATATACCCCATGCTGCAGAATTTAGAGCGAATGAAAGCAAGATTGACCCTATTCGTGTTGTTTTTACTTGGCAAGGCCATGAATTTCAGAGTTTTTAACAATGGTCGCTCGTTGGACATATATTTTGTAAGCATAATATACTAAAACATATGCAGCAGTTCGCAGATGCTGCCTGACGGGTACGATGGTGACTGCTGTATATGCCTGCATCGGCTTGCATCCATGCATAATATACTCTTCGCGACCATTCGACATATATACGGTACGGTGTAAAGGTTTAGAATACCAATCTAGATCATATAGACGATGGTCCGCAAGATTCACATCACAAAGCGCATGTTCATCTCATGTTGGCGCCCTGTGTCGTCAACACAGCTTTTTACAGCACGTATGCAACACGGCCGGAAGAACCTGCTTTATTCAGATTACGAGCTTATTTAATTTTTACGTCGTTCGTACAGGGGCTGCATGCGTGCGTGCACTTACGCTCGCGAAGTGAGTACACACATACAGTCATACTAGAGTGGAGAAGACACGTACATAGGTACGTCATACATACATACATACACACACATATACGTGGCTCAGGGTCCCGTCCAGGTTCAGATCATGATACGTGCGTCGATCGAGTCCGGCCGCGTGAAGAAGCTGGTCATCAGTTGTCGGACTTGACGACGAAGTTCTCCTTGCGCTCGTGGAACTCGCCGGTGCAGGTGTTGACGTCCTCCTCGAACTTGGACTCGCGGGCCTCCAAGTGGCCGTGGCGGCCGCCGGCGCGTGACACCATGTCGACCTCCTCGAACTTCTCCTTGACGACGTGCTGCTGGACGCCGTGGCGGCCGAAACCGGCAGGGCTGGTCACCGACTTCACCTCCTCCGAGCAGTAGTCCACCTCCTGGTAGTGAGCCATTGGTGTTTATGTGTAGCGCCTGTGCCTGTGTGTGCTTCGAAGCGGTTGTGATTTGTGGATGTGTGTGAGACTTGTGTGATGGATGAGGGGTTGGGTGAGCTTTTTATAACGTACAAAGAAGGTGCTGCATGAGTGGAGTACTGGAGTGAGGAATAATCTGATCACGACTCGTGAGGGGTAAAGATAGCTGTCATGCATGAGTGGAGTACTGGAGTGAGGAATAATCTAGAAGTGTTTGGACTATACTGGCCAAGATTCGTTTTTTATCTTTTTTCCGAAACTACCGGCAGGATTCTGTACGTACGGCATACTTGTGTATAGATAGAAGGGGTTTTCAAAACAAAGTATAAATATTTTTAAGAAAAAATACAAGAACTTCTTAGTCAAGGAGAGTTTGGCCAAGGAAAGCCACTCCACCAAAACAACTTGAAAAAAAATGGATCGTCTCGGTGGGCGTGGCGAGCGTGAAACGTAAAAAGTGCAGGGAAAATTCATTTGTACAGAGAGTGCCGGTATAATTGTCAAGTTAGACCTTGTTTGGATATATGCACATATATCCACATCAATGTTAAGGAAACTACGGATATCAGCATGTAGTTACCGAGCAGAGCGACAATCGGTTCACAAGGTCAGGTAAGAATACACTTGCCACGTAGCATGTGAGAATATATACTTGCGTCTCAGCCTGCACCGCATCTCGCCTCAGTAGGGATCGACACCGCTAGTCGCCATGATGTGATGACATCCTAATTATAATATTCTAACAGGACTTGCAAAAAGCATCCGCATGCTCCAATCACCTTTCGGGCAGCCATGGCTAAAGAGCCACCACCGTTGGTTTTACAATGTTGATGAAGAACTCTAGACTGTTGCGTTGTATTGCTTGTCTTGTTGTACATGTATATACACACTAGTCAGAAAATTTGTTAATTAGAAAGTCAGAAATTTTACCACCCAAATTCACGTGCCCTCGACATGCCAACACCTAATCTCGTCTTTGATAAAGAAAGAATACCTAGTCATATCTTTTGGTCTCATCAACGCTTCTGCATTCTTCATGTATCTCATGAACTCAGTCTTTATGTCAGAGTTGAATAAGTTTGTGGTGGTATTCATTGATGATGTCTTGATATATTCTAAGAACAAGGAAGAGCATGACCAACATCTTCGGATAGTACTGACTCGATTAAGAGAACACAAGCTGTATGTCAAACTCAGCAAGTGTGAGTTTTTACTGGATCAAGTACAATTTTTGGGACATGTTCTGACCCCTGATGGCATCTCTGTAGATCTAAGCAAGGTGCAATATGTGCTAAATTAGAAGTATTCCAAGTCAGTGCATCAGATTTGTCAGTTCCTTGGTCTTGCTGGATATTATTGGCGTTTCATTCCTGACTTCTCCAAGATAGCTCAGCCGATGACCAAGCTGCTCCAGAAAGATGCCCAGTTTGTTTGGAACCCGGCTTGTGAAGAAGCCTTCCAAACTTTGAAGAAATTTCTTACCACTGCTCCTGTCCTGGCCCAACCAAATATTGACAGACCTTTTGATGTATATTGTGATGCCTCGAAGACAGGGTTGGGATGTGTGCTTATGTAAGATGGGCGGATGATAGCTTATGCCTCACGCCAGCTAAAAAAGTACGAGGTGAATTATCCCACCCATGATTTAGAGCTGGCTGCCGTGGTGCACGCTCTAAAAATTTGGAGGCGTTATTTGTTGGAAAATAAAGTACACATTTTTACGGATCACAAGAGCCTCAAATATATTTTCACTCAGTCCGAGTTGAATATGAGGCAAATGAGATGGTTGGAATTAATTAAGGATTATAACCTGGAGGTACATTACCATCCCGGAAAAGCTAATGTGGTAGCTGATGCTTTGAGCCGGAAATCATATCAGGCTGAAGAAACACCTTTGTCTCTCAACTATGCTGAGGTGCTAGCTCACATTGCCTTAGTCTCAAATTTACTTGAGCAGCTTATTGTGGAGCAAAGGCAAGATACTTCAGAAATTCCTCATATCAAGAAACTAATTGCCGAAGGGCGTGGTCCTCAGTTTAGTATTGATGAGCAAGGGGTAGGAAAGTACAAGAACAGATTGGTGGTTCTATCAAATGAGGAGCTTAGAAGGAAGATTTTGAATGAAGCTCATCATTCCAAGTTGTCTATTCATCCTGACAGTAATAACATATACCATGATTTGTGCCACTTGTATTGGTGGTCCAATATGAAACAGGATATCACCAAGTACGTCGCGGAGTGCGACACTTGTGGGAGAGTTAAGGCCGACCACATGCGTACCCCGGGATATTTGCATCCCTTGCCCATTCCTGTTTGAAAATGGGAAGATATTTTCATGGATTTCATTGTGGGTTTACACATCCAAGGGCTATAACTCTATTTGGGTCATTATGGATCGCCTTACTAAGTAAGCTTATTTTCTCCCAGTGGATTCCAGATATTCAGCTAGGAGGTATGCCAAGCTGTATTTTGACCGGATTGTGACCCTGCATGTAGTTCCTCTCACTATTGTCTCTGACAGAGGGTCTGTCTTTGTCTCCCGTTTTGGGAGCAGCTCCAGGAGTGTCATGGTACTAGCCTCCTCCGCAGTTCAGCCTATCATCCATAGACTGATGACCAAACAGAAAGGGTCAACTAGGTACTTGAAGATATGTTGAGAGCTTGTGCCATTTCTTTTCCTGAGAAGTGGGACGAATGCTTGAACTTAGCTGAGTTTTTCTACAACAATAACTATCAAGAAAGCATTCATATGGCACCCTTTGAAGCTCTACATGGGAAGAAATGTAGGACACCACTTAACTGGGTTGAAGTGGGAGACCATAGATAATTTGGGCCTGATTTCATCAAAGAAGCTCGAGAGCAAGTCAGTATTATTCAGAGTCATTTGAAGGCAGCTCAGAACCGACAAAAAGCTTATGTGGACAAGCGAAGAAGACATTTGCAGTTTGCAGCTGGGGATTATGTGTACCTTAAGGTGTCTCCTATGAAAGAGGTGCATCGGTTTGGTGTTCAAGGCAAGCTAGCCCCTCGATATGTGGGTCCTTACAAGATTTTGAGACAGTGTGGCCCAGTTGCTTATCGTCTCCAACTTCCAGATATTTTATCAGCGGTACATGATTTGTTCCACGTATCTCAGTTGAAGAAGTGTTTGCGGGTCCCTGATGAAGCTGTGGAAATTAAAGGACTTTCCCTCCAGCCTGACTTGACGTATATTGAATATCCTGTCAAGATATTAGATGAGAAAGAAAGAGTGACTAGGAACAATATGGTGAAGTTCTACAAGGTTCAGTGGCAAAATCACTCGGAAGATGAAGCAACGTGGGAGCAAGAAAGTTATATCTTGGAGCATTATCCCCATCTTCTTTCTTGTTCATCGAGGTAGTTGTTTATTTCGAAATGTATTCCTTAGCTCTTTTCCCACACTAGGCACATGAAATCTTGGGATGAGATTTTGTTTTAGGGGGGTAGATTTGTAACACCCTCGGTGTTACACTGTGCAATCTCTTGCTAAAATATTGTATGAGCATCATATTTATGTGTAAATGTATGTAATATAGGGTGTAAATCAATGTACGTAACTTAAAATGACCAACGAAAATGCCTAACGAAAGGTTATTTGTGATGCATGAAATTATCAAGTACGGATGCTCGCAAATTTTTATTGAACGAAAACACTATAGAACGTATATATGGAACTTTAGTAAAGTTAGAAGTATGAACTTTGTAGATAATGATGAAATACCTGCGGTCGAGAAAGAAATTCACTAGCTAGCATACCGAATAGCTTGGAAATCGAATTTGACGCAAATTCGATCGAGACTTAGTCGATTTCGTAAGTCTGAAAAGTGGTTTGATAAAGCTAGGTTTGGTGATTTTTGTAGAAGAATCGGGTTAAGGAGTGATGGGGTATTAAGGCTTGTTTTAGTAGCTTATTATGCCCTCTTAAGAATTACATAGGTGGCTTGGCGATTAGATCAACATTTTAGGGTTTTTCGAACGCATTAAAAATCATGCGCATGACGTTTCCGGCCGGTTTTATCGCGTGGATGCGGTCACCGCACTCTTGTGCCGTCGTCGGCGCGCTGGCCACGCGAGCGAGCACGCGTGCTTGGCCGAGCTCAGCTGGCTGCGGTGGTCGGCAACCCTGGCTGGTAGCGGGCCCTCCTCTCCATCGCGATGCACGTTGCCGCTGGCGTCGCTGTTGGTGCCCTAGGGCCGCCCGCGTAGCACTGTGCTCGGCTCTGCTCCGCCAAACGTCATCGTCGTTCCGCTCGGGTGCAGTGGCATCCCATGGCCGCAGCCGTCGTCGCCAACACGCGCACGTTTCTTCTGTGTCGCATCGTGACATCGCGTGCGCCCACGCCGCTCGCGTCACGTCGCCGCTACCGTTGCTGCGTGCGCCTGCTGCATCGGCACATGGCCATGTCGCCGTCGGCTTGCCAATTAACGCGCTGCGGCCACACGAGTCGTGCCGACTCGTACGTGCACGTGTAGCCTCCCCTGTGTGCCCTTGTCCGCTTCTATTGAGTGGCATGCGTCACTCTGCGCTCCTCGGTCACCTCCGCCTTTAATGGCGTTGCGCTGGCGTCATCGAGTCACGCCAAGGCCAGCTCGCAGCGCCGGTCCAATCCTAGTAATTGTGCATGCCTGAAGCGCATCTGGGAACCTAGCTACGCGCCAAGCTCGCCCATTGCTGCAGTCATGCCGTGTCGAGCCTCAATTTGAAGATTCCCCGCTGTTGGCCACCTTAAGACCGAACGGCGATGCCCATCCAATTCGCCTCGCACCGTCCACCTCCATTCAACTCCGTGGCACTGTGTCTTCGCCCTGTTCCCCTCCATCTCGTGCGCACCCCATTTTCAAAGCCGCTACCTTCTCGGCGCCGCTGATACGGTCGTGCCATCGCCGCCCGTCGTGGAGCTTGCCGTGCGCGCATGGCCGGACTCACCCGGCCCATCCCCTGTCAAGCCACCACCACAGGTAGCTTCAGGTTGAGTTACTGATGCCCATCCTCTAGTCCTTTCATCTCGGTTGTGCCTTGGCTCACAGGAACACGATTACCGCCGTCGTGGAGGGAGCTCTTGACCGCCTCTCCGTTCATCGCTTCGCCACCCACCACTTCACGTTTACATCTAGGTGAGCATCAGCTCGCTATCGGGGGCGAGGAGGGGCTAGGTTGGCCGGCGTGACCACCCAGTGCCGTCGCTGCCGCGCCAGTGCGCGCGCGGGTCCCTGAGGACCTGGCCGTGGTAAAGACAAATTGTTCCGAGGGCTAGTTTGCTTAAACGCTGATTGTAAGAATAGTGTTGCGCAAGTTAGATTTCGCTTTCCATTTTATAAAGGATAGAATTAGCTTTATAATTTACATTATAAGTTGAACTTTGGAAATTAATATCAATTCACATAAGTAGCCAAAATTTTTGAAATAAATTCTGTTGAGTTCCTAAAAATGTGGTCTACCTGATAGTAGGATTAGTTTATGTATGTCTATGTTGATGCTGAGGTCTATTAAATCATTTGGAAGTGCTAATATCATTTAGATTAATAATTGTAGAAATTCTTGTGGCAAATTGGTAATAGCTTTGGATATGAAATTTTTATAGTAGGTCCATTAGATTATTATATGCTCACTGTATCTTTGTAGCCGTAGAATAGGATGATAAATAGAGTAGCTAATACTCCTTATTTTATCATGTATAGAGTAAATCGATATTAAGAGTAAGAATGCCTTTAGTTGCTAAATTAATACATGAAATGTTTCATACCTGTTTAGTGGAAATGATAGGCAACTTAGTGTCTTAGTCGGTAGAGCTATCTTAGTAGCTTGATAGATGTATTTTTATTTTAAGAGTTGCTGTTGGCGTATTATTAAGTGTTGCATCATTATTTTATGCATGTAGATAACGAGTTGGTAGAGTTCATGCCTGCGGACGAACAGGAGTACAAGGAGATCATTAAGGAGTACGAGGAGGAGATTCTCGTACAGGAGGGAGCCCCAGAGCCTTCAATTACTGACTTTGTTGACACCCCACCTGCCTAAGGCAAGCCCCGATGCATAACTCTTATTTTGAATGATATCTGAATATATATATATATATGATGTGCATTTACGTTACAGGCATTTTATGGAAACTACATGCATAGATATATCTACCTATGAGTCCTACTAGTATAGATCGAGTAGCTGCTATGCTTAGGATTTCGGTAGCGTGAGTAACCTATCATTGCTCACAATAGGTGATTATTATTATCACTCATGATAAAATGGTAAAAGGAAAATGGAGACCGGGCAGAGATATGGTTTGGGTATTGGTGGGTATAAGAGGTTGTGTCCTGTGGCCAACGGGGCATAGCTTGATTACACTGTTTCCCTGTCTGAGTCGGTTAAGGACCGGCCGTTGCATTAGACTCTAAGCAAGTTACAGACTTATTATCCTGAGCATATACTTAGGTATGGGCGCATGGAAGGCATGTTGCTCTCTTATCGTGGGTTCCAGCTCTTTCTGGACTAACTGATTGGAGGCGGGGATGGTGGAGGTCTAAGCATCGCACTGAGTCCGGAATTTAGGAGCGGGGGCTTGGAGTCTAAGTTTGGACAGGAACCTAGATCCTGTGACAGAAGAGTGGCGGGTTGGTCCTGCTTGTGCCTGGGGTATAAGCGGGGCGTGTGTTTTAGGGTGCTTACATAGAATGGTTAGATAATGAACTAACCATGAATGCTAATAATTAACATACATAAGAATTTACTATTAGTATTGCTTTCTGTAAAAAGGAACCCAGCAAACCATAAAGCTTATCATATTCCTTGGAGTCGGGAAATTATTCTCACTAGTCAGATAAGTCTTGCGAGTACATTATGTACTCAAGGTTTATTTACCCCTGTTGCAGGTACTGCTTGAGGAGTAACTGTTGTGTGAAGGATTCTTCTGGTGAGCACAGACGGATCCTTGTATATTATCGATAGATGTTTCTTTTCATTCTGATGTTAAATTTTCGCGCTCTGAATTTGGTACTGTGATAATATATTTCTAAGGACTCTGGATGTATGAAATGGACTAAGTAATGTAAACTCGTTCTCATTATTGGATCCTGAGAGAAAAAGGTGGATTATTCGGGCTCTCCCTTGGGGTGTGCTCGACGGAATCCACCCGATGTAGCTCGCTCTCGGGGTGCTTAGTGTCTAGTGGAAGACAAGCGCCTTCGTAAGTGCGTTATTTCGGATGGTTCTACCACACTAATGGTGCTCGCACGCCACGGCTCGCCACCGGCTCCCACCCCGACGACCGGAATCGACTGGCCTGATATTTCCTCCTCCATGTTGCATATGTATGTTTCAAGTGTTTCAGATGTTTTAGATGTATGTTGCAATTATTTCCATCTTAATGTTGCAAGTAGATTGGGTATGTTGCACATGTTACATATGTTGCAAGTGTTTCAGAGACATGTTGCAAGCGTTTGTTCAAACCGTTTCATCTGTTTCCAGACGTATGTTGTAAGCGTTTTGATCTGGATGTTGCATATGTTTTCACACATATATTGTAACAGTATGCTCCAAAATGTTTCATCTGTTTCAGTCTTCTGTTGCAGCAAGTGTTTTTATGTTGCAAGTTGCAAGTGTTCTATATTGATGTTGTATATGTTTTCGCACATATGTTGTAAGTGTATATTCCAAATGTGTCACCTGTTTCATATATATTGCAAGTATTTTATCTGGATGTTGCATATGTTGCAGTGGTTATACACATATATTGTAAACGTATGTTTTAATTGTTCCACTTTGTTTCAGTATGTTGGAACAGGTGCTACTCCCCACGCGCTCTCACTCGTGGGCAAGCACGTACTGCGCTAGCATGCGCGTGTTTCAAAAAAAATAAAGAAGAGGAGACGCGGGGCGCATCAGGTGCAGCAGCATGGGCAGACATTCGGATGCGCGGGTCCATCTGGACATCCAGACGCTAGCATAGTCTAGGAATAATCTGTCCCCGAGGAGATATGTGTGTGCATCGGTGCATGCAATTGTGTCCTTTATTTTATTCGCCTTTTAGCTTTGATCCGAAGTATGTGGACTATGGGCCTGTTTAGTTGGCAAAAAAATTTGGCAAAAAATTTTGGTTTTGGGTACTGTAGCATTTTGTTTGTATTTGGTAATTAGTGTCTAATTATGGACTAATTAGGTTCGAAAGTTTCGTCTCGCGATTTTTCACCCAACTGTGTAATTAATTTTTTTTTATTTACATTTAATACTCCATGCATGTGCCGCAAGATTCGATGTGATGGATACTGCGCAAATTTTTTTGGCTTTTGGGTGAAACTAAACAGGCCCTATGTTATTATTGGCCCGGGTAGATACTTGGGTTGTGGCTAGGTACATTTTAAATTGCAATTGTTCATGTTTATATGTGGTTCTTGTGTTCTAGTTATTAGGATATTTTTCATTATATTAGAGGAAAAAGGAGCGCGAGACACTCGATGGGTGCAGGTATGATCCACTTCTAAAATACAATCTCAGTTGCAGATGATGTGTGAGCCATCGATCGTCCATTGCTAAAATCCACTTCTATAAAAGTGTATTGGTAGAGTTATATTACTTGGATGAAAAGATATAATAATTTTTTGCTAATTACTATCAGGCCTGATATTTGTTTCTTCTTGCACTGGAATTGAACTCACGCTGTTTTACAAACAAGCAGCTAATTTCAATGAGCATATTATGAGCATGTAATATTATGAGCATGTAATGCAGAAAATGTAATGTAGAAAATCCAATGAAATTATAATACATATTAGACTCACGTTCAGTGATAGTTTAAATTCCAATTATAATACATATTAGACCCGTTGCAACGCACGAGTAAATTTGCTAGTAAATATAAAAGGTCACGCCGATTCAGGTATCCAATCAATCACTCAATACGACTTTTACTATTTTGCCTTTATCTTTTTTCCTTTTACTCTGTTTTTGTCATCCATAGCTTCCTTCATCTCTACGATATTTGAAGGCGTCGTAACTGGTCTGCCAACGCTAAGGCAACCCAAAGTGCGCTTGGCCAAACACAGTCCATCTCGAGCAAGCATTTGTTGGTCTGCAAAATGATGGATGTCGTCGTCAAAAGCCCAAACCAAGTACTATCTAGTTGACTTGCAAAGTTTGTATCCGATACATATATAATATACCTCAGTCTCATAAGTATGCAATTCTAGATCTGATCAAAGTTAAACTATCTTAAGTTTAAATAAGTTTATAGAAGGTATTATCAATATGTATGACTCTGAATACGTATATTATAAAAATTATATTTTTGATGAATCTAACGAGACTTATTTAGTCTGATAAATATTAGCATATTTTTTATATAAATTTGGTAAAACTTACAATTGTTTAACTTAGTACTCTCTCCATCCCCAAAAGAATGCAATTTTAAAACAGTGTCATGTGTTAGCATATCAACTTTGACAAATTATAGATAAAAAATATAAATATTTATAATATCAAATAAATATCATTAGATTAATTATAAAATATATTTTTATAATAAATTAATTTAGAGTCATAAATATGAATATTATTTTCTAAAAACTTAGTCAAACGTGAGCCACTTTACGTGGCACGCAACCCATAGTTGCATTCTTTCCGTGATTCTATTTTCTGACAGAGAGAATGTGCATGGTAACGTAGGTAGGTAGTACGGAGAAGCTTTATTCAGGTCACGAGCTTATTGTCGTAATTCGTACAGAAGCTGCGTGCGTGCACGCCAGCCAAGTGCGATGACCCTGCACAATCTTATACGCACGTACATACATAAGGCACGCACGCACGCACGGACGGGCGTGCATGGTACGGTCGTGCGGCCGGCGGCTCAGTTAGCCCTGGCGACGAAGCTCTCCTTGCGCTCGTGGAACTCGCCGGTGCAGGTGTTGAAGTCTTCCACGACCCTGGTCTCGCGCACCACGATGCCGTGGCCGTGGTGGTGGCCGCCGGTGCGTGACACCGTGTCGACCTCCTCGAACTTCTCCTTGACGACGTGCTGCTGGCCGCCGCCGCCGTAGCGGCCGAAGCCGCCGGCCGGGGCCACCGACCTCACCTCTTCCGAGCAGTAGTCTACCTCCTGGTAGTAAGCCATTGGTGATGCTTGGTGTTTGTTGTAGTGCCTGTGCGTCGTTCAAGTGCTTGTGTGGATTGTTAGTGTGATGGGCGCATGGTAGCGTTCGTCGGGTGCGCTGGACACAAGTGGAGTGAGGAATAATTTGTTCATCCTCAACTTGATGAGGGAGAAAGATACCTGTAATCCGTACTTTTCAGCTTGTCTTATAATCCGTATTTTTCAGCTTGTTTTTTCAGCCGGAACAGTGTTTTTCTCACACAACAAATCAGTCGGAACAGTGTTTCGGTTTGTTTTTTTAGCGAAGCGAACGGGGCCATTGTGTACTTGCTTACTCCGCTTTTTAGCATTGATCTAGATGTATTGACTGTAAACTTGTAACCGCAGCCGATTATTACACATAGTTGGGTGGCTAGAGGCCTTTTTAACAGCATTTCTTTTATCATGTTTTGATGAGGTTTAATTGTGGTTCTCTAACCACGCTGTAGTTTGTGGATAAAATTAGCTAATCTAGATGAGCACGGAGTTGTGAATGGAAAAATAATAAGAACAAAAGTACTCCCTATGTCTCGCCCTATTCGCTTGGCTTATAAGCCATACTTTTTCATAGTACTTTCAGCCATGGCTTATCAGCCAAGCGAACAGGGCATCTTACGATTCAGAATGGAGTAGATATTATGATCATACTGGAGCTTTTGTATGCTCCAGAGCTGCTTGGTTGTAAAGCAGTGAGTTCAAGTCCAGTGGAAAAATAGAGGGAAACGAATACCAGGCCCGAGAGTAATTACTCATCTACAGAGTGCCAATTTGGCTGATGTTCGGATGGCTGGTTCGTTTCGTTGCTGGTTTGTGAAGAAGTACTGCTGGCTGGTTTGTGTGAGAGAAAAATACTGTTTCGACTGAAAATTTACGATCATTTACGATAAGCCACAGCCAAACGAAGAGACTGTTGTTCATTTCAGATTCTCTATCGGTACAAAGTCACCTCTCACCGGTCAGGTAAGAAGAATATACTTATCAGTTAAGTTAGGCACTTAGCCAGTGGAGCGGGGAATAGATACTTGCGTCTCGGCCTGTACCGCATTTCATGTCTTCATTCACTATAGAGAAGAGAATTGAGATGGAGACGGAAGCCGCCTCACCGACGGACAGAAGAACTGATGAGTGATGACATCCTGTGTATATAATAAGATTCAAAGAAGAGAGATGCTCAGATGCAAAGCAGCGGCCTGCTCCGGTGCTCCCATCTCCTTTCGGGCAGTCATTCCTGACGAACCCGCCGTTGGTTTCATCAGGAATCTGCTGAAGGGTTTGCAGTGCATGCACCCATCGTGGCCTCTTTTTTTTTTTTTTTGAAACATTAATTCTGCCGTAGCATCCACAAGCTTGCAAAACAAAAAACAGAGACTCGGGGAAACAATTTGTAACCATAAATCGATCATCTGGGAGACTGGGATACTCTACGATAAACAAAATTTGCTACACCTACCACGTTCAAGCCATATAATTCATACTGTTCCATTAGCTCAGGCTCAGTCGCTCCGATCAAGTTCTATGTTTCAGAAATAATAATCTTCCATTTTGAGGAACCAAAAGCCTGTTCTCTCCTGGTATTTTCTCCAGCTTCAACTTTCCGTGTGGCTTGCTTGAACCGTCTTCTAGGCTTTATCGGTATGTTGAAGTATTACAACAGTGTGGGTCAAGGCTAATGCCTCTTCCTCTTCTTGCTGCTCTTCAGTTGCTTCTTTCGGTTTCCGCTCTTGCCACGTGACTTGCTTGAACCGCCATCATCTTCCTTGTCTCCGCCAATTAGCATGTTCATTCCAAGGTCGAAACCATCTGTTAAGCCTCCTAGCCTGTTGCCAGAATCAGATATCAGTTGGGAGCGTAAGTTGGATAGTAAGACAAGCTGAAAATCCCAAAGGGCAAACCAAGTGCCGAATAATACTCGTAGCTGACCAAAGTCAATTGTGTATTTACACAGACAATAAGCAGCAGCAAAAGATAAACTATCTGAACATACCCATGAAGTTGTCTCCTTATGCGCTTCTCGATCTGCTTATCACGTTTGGTTACAGGAGCCCGAGTGAACAACTCCTCTTCCTGCTTCTCTTGCTCCTCTCTCTGTCGCATGTACCTCCCAAATTCCCTGCTTTCATCGCCCACTGTTTCCTTCCACTGTAAATTCCAGAAAGATTGTTTAACATGAAAATAAACAGCACATAGCTTACTCTGCATCCAAGACAGCCAGCTAATAAATTCAGAGCAAAAGTTACGCAAACCTCTTCAGGTCTGTCCGCAGCATCATCAATCATTTCTTTAATATAAGGATTTTCTATTGCCACTCGGGCTAGTGCTTTATCTCTCCTTGAATCTTTTTTACGACGCTTCTCTTCATCATCCATGCTAGTAGGCATAAATTTCGGAGGATGGTAAACACCATCAGTATCCTGAAATAAAGTGGTTATACATCAGAACAGCAGAAGGTATAGACTGATATGCCACATGAAATGAGAAATAAACCTCACTGCTCCAGGAAATGGTGAGTTTGAATGACAGGTATTAATGACATTTTTTGCATTTAGCACTTACACAGAATATGCAAAATTCTTAAAGGAACAAAAAAACAACATTTTAATGGGACAAATACACAACTCAAAAACAATGCTAAAAGTGGATTCCTAAAGGGACGGGAAGAATTAATGTCAGTATCAAATTCAGCACTATAGGGATGCCAACTAAAATTCTTGAGATGAGAAGGGTTGTTGATTCATTATTGCCAGTGACAATTATATTACAAAGGATATGCTGTAGTAGCAGGAAAGATGGGAAAAATTGTTCATGTGAATGACATTGCACTTATTGATATTTGGGCTAAAACAAACTGATATGTTCCAATCTTGTAAGTGCAGACAAGTTATTAATTAATATAGTCCTTTCACAAAGTAATGTTCATGTAGGACGTTCCAGCATGCACAAAAGGAAGCATCTGCGATGTAACAAGTGTATAGAATCATTAAGGAAGTGAAAAGCATCACCTGCCCATCAGGACCAGCCTTTGTGTCCATCATATCTGGGTTTGGCCTATACTTCAGGTGGTCTTCCTCATCCGAATGCTCGTCCTTCCCCTTCGCCTCTGCATTTCCTGTCTTCTCTCGAGCAGTTGCATTGTCAGCAGCGTTGGTGAGCTTCTGGATTTGGTACTCTGCCTTCTTGTCAATCGGGCGAATCTACCGCACCAAATTCAAAAGAAAGACATCTCTTAGTTAACGAACTACATCAAAGCTGGAAAGTGAACAATCAGCATCGAAGGCACAAGCAAACCTTCTCCAGAAACAGCCTAATCTCGACAATGCTCCGTACGACGGGGTGGCCATCCACCGAGAGCCCCTTGGCCTTGCGGAGCAGGTAGTAGACGATGTCCTGGCAGTAGCCAAGGAGCAGGTGGTTCTTCGCCTCTAGGTACCCGATCCCGTTGGCCGTCGGCAACTGGTTCTCCTTGACCTATCGACACGCGAGGACAGCGAACCATAATTTATTCTACCATCGTACCCAATTCGAGGTTTAAGAAATTGGGAGAGGCGAAGGAAGCTTGGAAGGGGAAGACATGAGTAGATTACCTTCCGAGTGATGGCATCGACCTTGCCCCTTACGAGGTCCAATCCGTCCTTCATCTCCTTGAGAGCGGCGAGCAGCCCCGGCGCGTCGTCGCTGCAAGCAACAAACGCTCAGGTCAAAATTTGCTTTAGGCGCTAAAGCTGGGGAGAGGCATCTAGAGGCTGAGCATACCGTACGAGGAATTCGTCTTTGCTCTCGCCGTTGGCTTCGACGGCGGAGGATGCTGCCGCCATGGTGGCAAGCGACTCTTGTCCGAGAAATAGGCGGCGCCTAGCGACGCGGCTGCGTCACGGGAAGAGCGAGCGTGACGGCGTAGCGGGTGGCCGGCTGGGCGCGGGCGAGCCGCGGGCCGCCTCGCGAGAAGAGGAGGAAGGAGGCGGGAGGTCCGACCGGCAACCGTCCGAGGTCAGGACTCACGAGTCGGGACTCGGGAGGTGCTGCGCCGTGCGCCGAATCACCAATGGCTCCCGATGCGGACTGCGGACGGGAAAGGAGACGGGCGACGGCGCGAGTCGGGGGACGGGGACTACTGGTACAGCAGGCCTGGCTAGGGTTGGGCGCTTGTGGGCTGAGGGGGAGCTATTGGGCTGTTTCGGCCTTTTTAGTAAAATTTGTTTCTGAAAAACTTGGGCTGCGTCCCGGGCTGCAGGCCCCCAGCCCGGGGCCCAGATCCACCCCTGGCGGCGCTGGGGTTTAGGTAGGGAAAAGGTCCATATTACATTCCTCAACTTTTATAAAAATCTACTCCGGGTAAACCACCTCACTGAACTTTCGAAAACCGTTCATTTTACCTCTGACCGGTTATAAACGGTTTTTAAAATGGTTTTGTCTTCTTTTTTATTTATTTTGGTTGAGTTTTGAAAAATCATAGAAAAAACATAAAATAGAAAATCCAATTTTGTTGGACTCCACATGAGTAAATCTACATAGTGAATATATAATATGGCATGTTTTAGTATAAATTTTTTACTGTAGTTTTAGATCTATGCTTTTCTGTAATTAATTCATAGCTGCAGTTTCTACGGTCCAATTGTGGTGAAATTTTTATGGTGAACTAATTATTATATGCTTGAGTTATAGTAAAAATTCTATACTCAGGAATAGTTCAAGGAGGTAGATAGACTTTTTCTTCTACTCCTCTTTTTGGCTTTTTTTCAAGAATGTGGAGGCCTTTTTTTTCAAGAATGTGAAGGCTGAACTTCCACGTTCAGTTTCCGTAGGGTTTTCGTTTTTATTTTAAGAGGTTATTCAATTATTTTACTAGGAAAACCCTGTCCATTTAATTGAAGCCGGATCAGATCCTTCAGTGAAGAGCTGCCTGTCCAAGATGACGTTAATCTACCACAAGATCAGAATCTAAAGAGAAGACCCAGAAATAGTGTATGGTAACAAATCGTAAAGAGAAGACCAAGAAATATATAGTGTATGGTAACAGAGTTATACACGACAAACCATGAACTACTCAACAAAATACGGTCGTTCCTGGACAGAGGTAGTATGATAAGAAAGTTGTACACAACAGCCACCACATAGTGCAAATGCAACATATATCCACCATGTTCGCTTGATCGTGGCTTATAAGCTGACTGATGTTGTTTTAGTGTGTGAGAGCTTTGACAATGATCGCTTTGCCAACCGAAAAATTGGCAATGAACTGGTTTGACGGGAAAACAAATATAGCCTGCATCAACTAAACCAACACTATTCAAAATACACCAATTGATAGGTCAGCGAAACAGCTATTTGCTAAGTATTCATAATACACCAATAGATTGGGCGATGAACAATCCTTTTGTTCAGTAACACCACACACCAATAGAGGGCAACCAAAAATCCATATGCTCAGTAACACCACAAGTTCAGTTTAAGTATACAGCCGACTTTACACGACCACAGGGACTCCAGTAAAACAAGACAAAAGGGTCCTTCCAAAAGAAATATCTCAATTGAATGCATATGCTGTTGCTAGGGCGTACCCAGTGCAGAGAGCTCCCGCTTGCACCAGGTCCGCCCTTCATATGCTGTTGCTAGGTAGTTGAAATTTTTTTCTTTCATATGAGAAGCTTCATAGCTCCAGGTACTGTAGCGAAAATTGACTTTGTTGTCAATCCTAGTAGTAGGGGGGATTTCTCAGAAATTTCCCAAAGAATGCACTTAGTGGTATACAAATAGAAGTCCCATAATTCTTTTGCACCCATCAATATGGCCTTCTTCCTCCTAAAGCGAAGGTATTTGATCCAGACATATGACCCCGGTTACCAAACCCACCTCTGCCTCTCGACCGGAAATTGCCTGAACACAAAAACCACATAAGTTAATACAGGTGAAGCCAGACATGAGCCCGGAACATGAAGACTGTTCTCGCTGAATAAATAAACTGTAGAGTTCATAATTACCTCCTCCCCCTGAGTTTGAAGACTTGGACATGGATTCTAGTGCAGGATTCACAACTTGGCCAGCTTCCAGCAGAATCTTCACAAGATTCCTTGAGAACTTTGCATTTGCATGTGTGAAAAAAGTAAATGCAGTTCCGCTAGCACCAGCACGGCCAGTTCGACCTATCCTGTGAATATAATCTTCAAGAGTTGTTGGAAAATCATAATTTATCACACACTTTATGTCCTTCACATCTGTAAAATCAACAAATATTATTAGTACTTAATCAAAATTGATGTGTTGTCCTGAATACCATGCTGGACCACACTGGAACATCAACATTGTCGATCTCCATAGAAGGCAGTACATGGTTTAGACAAGCACCAAAAAAATCCATAGTGCTGCACTTTTGAATTCTAAAACACAAGTCGAAGGAGCTGAAAAACTGAACCGGGCATCAATCACTGCTGGATGTGGAATTGATGGTGATTAACCTCTCAGCCTTTATCAGAAAATGTTGAAAACTGCAAGTCTGCAACTGGCATGCCTGGGTAACCACTTATATCCAATAATGTAACAGTATCCAATATCCATAACCCAAACAAAATTCTGTAGAACATGCCAGTCCAACATAGGCTGTAATGAGTAAGGTGCGGCATCAGAGGTCACTATCGTGAATCCACTGAAAAGTACGCTGATTACAACCATCCTTTGACCAGTTCGCACTTGACAGTGATACCGATGATGAGGCACTTGATTGAGAAAGCAGAACGAGTTTCTAAAGGTTCATGTAAAGCTAGGGCCTAGGGGAAAGCATAGGAGATCCATACGGACGTGCTACTTGTGAAGGATGTGCATTGTGCAAAAAAAAATATTTGAAATTGTATTACTATTTTTATACAAAGGTTTTTATGCCTAAAATTTTGCAATACATCTTCAAAAAACAAAAGTATTGCTCTCATCAATTCTAAACAAATTAGACATGTATTTATAACAAAATGTAGAAAGGTAAGCCAAAAAATACTTGCAAGAAAAGCAGACTATTGGATTGAAAAGAATTCAATTACAAGGGCAAAGAATTGAAGAGGGCAGCGACACAATACCTAAATGTTCCTAAATGGTCAGAGATGCAGGGATTAAGGAATTCAAATCAAGTTAAGAAATCAACTTTACAGTGCCAAATGCATATATGTTTGCATACTACTTTTTGAGGATATCCATTTTATCCAAACATAGGGCTCCCTAAAAAGGCTAACTAGGAAAGGGAACGTTACCATGATAGCTCAAAGTTCAAGTGCCTGGGTAACACTGCCAATGCTCACGCTCAAATGAGGTAGACCACGGGGAAAATTATCTACCTTTGACATGATGGCACCTTGGTATACACCACCAATCCACAAGTTCAGTTCACTCAACCAAACGCAGCTGAACAGCCCTCCGACTTATCATCCTTGAGCACTTGGAACTACTACCTAATCCTAATATTCAAATGAATCATCATACCAAGACCACGTGCTGCCACATCTGTGGCAGCCATTATGGGGCTCTTGCCGCTCTTAAACTCTGCAAGAACATAGTCCCGTTCAGCTTGAGCTTTATCACCATGTATAGATAATGCTGGCCACCCATCCATTCTAAGTTGCCGGGTGATCTTATCGCAGTCCTTTTTTGTTTGGAAGAATATCAAGATACGGCTCCCATCCATTAGATCAGACAAGAGCTTACTGAGTCTGTGGGAAAGAGGTGAAAATCAACTCACACCGTGTCCATTTGTAATCAAAAGTAGTATAGTGAGTGAGCATAAGAGTTTTTAGTCACAAGAGCATCGACCATACATACCTTGGATACTTCTCATGATCTGAAATAACCTCAACAATTTGTTGTATGGAATGATTAGCTTTAAGTTCAGGTGATCCTATGATTACCTGCATTACAATATATAAGCAAAAAGTTATGAAAAGGGCCGTCAAAAATCAATTCAATACAACATAGTAAAAGAACCAAAAAATAACAATAACAGCAGCGAACACGCACCTTGTAAGGATTTTGCAAAAACTGTCTTGCTAAGGCTTCAACTTCTCTAGGCCATGTGGCACTCCAGTACAAGGTTTGCCTGTCTGGGCGGATCTATGGATAGCAGAAGTGTTGGACAAGCATTAGAGCTAGGCAAGACAGTAAATATTAATAACTATTCTGTATTTCTAAACTAACTGTACCTGTGCAACTATTTTTCGAATTTGGGGCTCAAAACCCATATCTAGCATCCGGTCTGCCTCATCCAGCACAAGGTATGTCACTCTACGTAGGTTCGTGTGACCGGCTTCCAGCATATCAATCAGCCGACCAGGAGTTGCAATGACAATTTCAACTCCTAAAAGTGCAGATGATAGAATGCATTGAGTTTAAAAGGCATTCATCTAAAAAGAATTGAACTGGACAGAAGTGTGCAGGTACCTCTTCTAAGGTCACGTATTTGTGGACCCTTAGGTGCACCACCATAGACACACGTGCTTCTAGTTCTTGAATATGATCCAAATTTTGTAGATTCTTCCTGTATTTGAACAGCCAGTTCTCTTGTGGGGGCGAGGATTAATACAATTGGGCCATCGCCTTGTTCTACAGGCATTACAATCACGACTTATGAGAAGGGGAATGGAGACAGTCGGAAAACACATACAGAAAGCTCATAGCAAGTTTATAGGAAACAAACCTAGACGAGGCTGGGCACCAACATGAACCAACCCAGGTAGCAGATAAGATAATGTTTTCCCTGAGCCTGTTTGAGCGATACCAATCAGGTCCCTACCCTTCAAAGCCATAGGCCAACCTTGAGATTGAATAGGAGTTGGCTCCACAAATCCAGATTTGGCAATCGCTTGCATGCAGTAATCTGTCAAAGGAATCGTGAAACAGTAGTATAAGGGAAGTATTGCGTTACTATCAACGGACACAAGGACAGGAAACACTGGAACTAGAGTAAACCTGGGAAGTTGGCTTCCTGGAAGTATCGGACCGGCTTGGGCACATCCCGGCCCTCTACGGTGATATCCCGGAGGCGGCGGTACTGCGCCACATCCGCCTCCGACATTGCCTGGACGGACGGACACTCCACGTAGAAGTTCTTCTCGAACGGGATCAGGCTCCGGAAGTCCGGCTTAGGGAGGGCGAGCGAGTCAAGCCCGTCCCTCCCGCGACCTCCTCCTCTGCCGCCACCTCCATACCCACCACCGCCACCTCCTCTGCCGCCTCCACCACGGCCTCTGCCGCCCTGCCCGTAGCGCTGGTAGTCGCCGCCCGCGGGGGCCGCGGGCACGGGCGGGTAGGCGGCGGCGTAAGGGTTCGGGTTCACCGCAGCCACGGGAGCCGGCGGAGCGAACGTAGGAGCCACGGCCAGGTCGCTGCACGGGAAATCAAATCGATCGACTCACGTTCGAATTCAAATCAGATCGGAAGAGCTAGAATTAGGGTTGGCGTACCTGCGCCTATCGTGGTAGGATGAGGGGTCGGCGAAGCGGAGGTCGTTGGGGTTCATGGCGCCGGGTAGGAGGAGCTTGGCCGGACGAGAGAGCAGGGCGAGGGCGCCGCCGTGCTCGAGGGGAAAGGCGAGGGAGGGGATGGATCTGCTGGTGGCGGCGGGCGGAGACGCGGGGGTCTGCTTTGGCGTGCCGGAACGGACAGGGTCGGTTCGCGTGACCCACGTGGCTCGGCCCTTGGAGGATGCTGAGCTTCGTAGCCAAAGAGGCCCGGTCCACCTTCACACTAGTCGGCAAAGGTGACGACGGGCCAGCTGAGAATTGACCGCGCGGCGCGGAGCTCCTGTTTGTAACGGCCAAGGTGACAAAGCTTTTTTTTCCTAGCTGCTCACGCAAGCGGTAGAGCCGTAGAGCATCTCCAATAGTTTTAAAAGATGGTTGTAAAAAAAAAGTTTCAAAAGACAATTGATAAACCTAAATTAATGATTTTTTCAAGTGGCTAAAAAATTTAAAAGCACGTTTGTTAAATTTCTTCAACCATTTTTAAATTCTCGCTCCATAACTTTTCACTTCGAACTTCAATTTTGATAATCCTATACTCTATGGAAAGCTTGTTAGAGGATTATCCATCACAACTAAAAACAAGCTTCAATACCGCTATGTCCGAGCGTTTCTCATAAGTTAGCACTTAGGTTTAGTTAAATTGAGCACCGAGACTTGTCAATGCACTCAATGTTGCATTCTTATAATAGTATAACATTCTTGTACTCAAGAACAGAGATAAAATCTATTCCAACCTCTTGAGTTTGCACAACTCTTCGTATACCATTTCTTCACAATATGTCTTCACAAGGGTTGCAATCAACTTTGTCTGGGTCCTTAAGCAAATCCTCCCTAAAATTCTGATTTGAACTAACTCTACCGCATAAGAGTTCAATACACAATTTCAAGACTATAACTTTTGGTCAAATAGTGATTCGATACTTGACGTTGTATGACTCCTCGTGGCTTGATTAGGATCAACACAAGTACTTGCTTATTCGGCCTAACCATGATACCTCGGTTGCCAAGCCATCACTTGCCCTTCACCCTCGCTTAGTTCAAACTATTTCCTTGCTACCTTTGCCTTATTTAGAATTCCTCGAGTCAAACCTTGCATGTATCAACAATATGCCTTTGTTTGAAACCAACTTCTTATTTTGATAAGTATGAAATTTATTATCAATATTCTTGATCTAATTGACAAGTCATACACTTGAGACCAACTCATATGCAACTAATCATGTCTCTTTCACTTATACTTTTCATTTTGATCAATTATGCCATTTCAATTTTCATCTCCCATAATATAAACAAGTCTCAAATGCAAGACCAAATAAGATGCATCAATCCATGCCTTCTTTTGTCGCTGCTAGCATTGTTTGCCATTTTTTCACTTATGCATTATTAATTTTACATCAACTATCAATCTCTTCTCATTCATACAAGCAATCCATAACTAAGACTAAACCATATCCATTTATTTTTGTCTCATTTTGTTTATTAATTTACTTGGCTTTTAATCGCTTTAAATATGTCATTAGTTTGATATGATCATTTACAATGAAACATGTCCAAAACTCAACAGTTCTCTATTTTTTATCATTCAGCCACCACTAAAAGCTCTAGTTTTGTTTTGGTGAATTAATAAAACCCTAGGTACTAACCTATGCTCTAAGTGTGGAATTGAGATAGGTTGGTTCAAGCCAAGTGATGGAGCAAATGAAGTCCAAGGTGATGGTGTTGGATATGTGATGATGATCAAGCTCCGAACTTGAAAAAGAAGAAAGAGAAAAACAAAATGGGCTCATGGCAAAAGGTATATTTGATAGGGCCATTTTATTTTGGTGATTAAGACACTATAGAGAGTGTGATCACATTTAGGATAAATGGACGTACTACTAAGAGGGGAACTCTTATGGGACAACTCGATCATCTAGTGCCACTAGGTGTTGGATAACTTGCATTGGCATTTTAGGCCTAGTGCACAATCGGTGAGAAGTGATTAACATTTGGAAAATAATTGTGAAAATGATAACACACTTGCACGTGATAGTGAAACACTTGAGGTATTGGCACATTTGCAAAGGAATCAAAGGAGGCGAAGAAGGGGATGAGGTGCTGCCTCTGGGGCACCATCACCCCCTGTCTGGTGCACCGCCCACCCTAGGGCGGTGACCGTTTGGCCTTGGCCGAGGAGGAGGGGTTGGGGGCTAGCACCGTTAGTGATGGTGTACGCCGTCAGGTGCACCGCCGAGGTGCGTTCGGTGCTACCGCCCCTTTATTCCAGAGGCTGGCGAATTTGGAGTTAGTGATGAGGGGGAACTGCCCTGGTCACCGCCACCCCCTAGAGGTGCACCGCCCTAATTATCCAAAGAGTAGGGTTTTCAGGGGGTTGGCTTAGGTGGTCACCGCCACCCCTAGGGCGGTGCCACCGCCACCCTGTCCGGTGCCCCAACGGCTAGTAGATGACCGTTGGAGGGGCACCGCCACCCCTTGTTCGGTGGCACGTCGTTGTGTCCAGTGCCCCCGCATAAGCTGCTCCAAAGGGGTAACGCTCTATTTATTGGTGGGATTATAAATAGAAGTGGTGGCCGGCCTTGGCCACTCTCTTAGCATTTCCCACACCTGAGTACACCCTTTGGGAGCTGAACAAACACAATCCACTCACTTGCACACTTGATTTCTTCATTTGAGTGAGATTGGAGAGCCTTTAGTGTATTGCTTAGTGATCTTGCATCTTGTGGCACTAGTTGAGCGATTTGGGCTAGTGGAGATCTTGTTACTCTTGGTGTTTGCCGACACCTAGACAGCCCCGTGATTGGAGGATCGTTGAGCGGAGGAAGGTGATTGTCTCTGGCTCCGATCATGGTGATTGTGAGAGGTTCTTGTGCCTTCCCCGACGGAGCGCCAAAGGCAACTCTAGTAGATTGCGCGTGGCTTGTGGATCCTCGTGTTGTGTTGGTTGTGCAACACCTAGTTGCGGGCTAGGCGTGTGATGCCTATTAGCGCGTAAACCTCCAAGTGAGTGAATCACCACAACGGAGACTAGCTTGCTGGCAAGCGAGTGAACCTCGGAGGAAAAATCATCGTGTCATCATTGTCTCCTTGGTATTCTTTGGTATTCATTGATTGATCACTTGCCACGGCGGTATATCTCCTCTACCACTCTCTTGCATTACTTTGTATCTTTATCTTGTGTAGAGCTTGTGGTAGTTGTAGGTAGTTGTGTAGCTTAGCTTTGTAGTTGTATTTAGTTCCTAACTAGCTCAACTAGTGTAGAGAGTAGCGACATAGCCTTTGAGTGCTTAGTGATTATAATTGACTAGAATTGTTGGTAGGTGGCTTGCCTTTTGAGTAGAGCTAGAGCAAGGTGCATTTCACCATTTAGTTGTCTAATAAGTTGCTCTAGTGTCTTTGTAGAAATTTTTATAGGCTATTCACCCCCTTTAGCCATTTAGGACCTTTCAAGTGCACCACAACTAACTATAAGTAGATGCACTTTCAAGTAGGGCCGATGACCCCCTTGTGGGACCGTTTTACCTAGTTTTTGGTGATAATGATCCTACATATAAATATTGACCAAAACTAGGTGACACTTCATTAGTTGAAATAAATTGTACATATAATTTAACATTGTCTCTCTATAACCAAATGCTGATGGTCAAAATGTTATAATAGTGGTCATCAACACTCTTAAGCTCGCGAGCTTGTTGTAGGTAACTAGCCAAAACTCTAGATTGGCTTATTAAAAAAAGACAATGTATCGAGACAAGTTAGAAAATGAGTTGAGGGAGCTAATGAGCTATGAGATTTTCATCGAACCATAAAACGACTTAAAAATCCAAGTGTTTGCCACAACTTCGACTATAACATTTTTTCAGGTTGCCTATTTATGCATTTGTTTTTCTTTTATAAGCTAATGATATTGTCATATTGAATAAAGATACTTACTCTAATGGTTTTGTTATTTCTTTCAATCTAACACGTATATTTAAGCATTTTTAAATTATATCCAACAAAAATCTTATACACATATCTGAGAGCTAAACTTGTGCCAAGTGAGCCGTGGATGGGTATTAACCAAGGTGTGGTGATCAGAAACCGTATAGAAGTGAAATTTGGCCACATGACACCGCGCCCCAGTTTCAACCGGTTGAGGAGAGAGAAATTTTCTTTTTGGACATCCGGTGCCCCTGAGCCACAGTTGGGTCCGCCCCTAACTTCCTCTGGTTGGACCACATAAGAACCGCCCCGACTTGACCGTTAGGGTCAGGTCGCACGCCACTTTCCCCAATCCCACACTCCCGCTGTTGCCCGCTCGACTCCAGTGCTCGCCGCGCTGCTGTCCACTCCAGTGCCCACCGCCGCTGACACCTCCAACCTCAGTCATCATCCGCCATGTAGGGCTGAGGATCTGGAGCACCCCCGCGACCTGAAGATGAAGTCCCCCAGTAGGAAGAACGCGCAGCGCCCTAGTTCTTCGCCTAGGGTTCCTCAATTGAAATGGATTCCAAAAGGGAGAGCTTTCTTGAACTCGTACTCTTTGGATTTGTATGCCTGCGGATGCATTAGAAAGGTTGCGGTTTAAAATTGTTTAGTTTGGTTCTTTTCCCTTGTTTTGATTTAGGATGGATCTGACGACCACGTGTAGGTTGGCGATTAGAGTACCTATCTATGTATAGCAAAGACCAGATGGGCTCGATGATTATCATGTAACTGCTAACTACATACATGTGGTGGACAAGGATACCTTCAATTGGATGGGTTTTCATGAGTTGCTTGTGAAAGGTCCTAATGGCTAGAGGAGGGTGAATAGCCTATAAAAATTTCTACAACAACACTTAGTAAACCGGTTAGACAAATATGAGGCGAAGCGAGTGTTGCGCTAGCCTACTAAAAATGCAAGCCACCTACCACAATTCTAGTTTATATAGTCTCTATCCACACAATGGCTATGTCACTACACTAAGTTAGTGTGCTCTCAAAGGCTAATTAAAGAGTCATACTAACAAAACTAACAAGCTCTCACGACTAGCTAAATTAAAGAGCTTAACAACTAGTTTGCGGTAATGTAAAGAGAGAGAACAAGATGGTTATACCGCCGAGTCGAAAAATGAACTAATCAATCACAAGAATGAATACCAATGAAGACCAATCACCTCGGAATCAAATGATGACACAATGATTTTTTACCGAGGTTCACTTGCTTGTTGGCAAGCTAGTCCTCGTTGTGGCGATTCACTCACTTGGAGGTTCACGCGCTAATTGGCATCACACGCCAAACCCTCAATAGGGTGCCGGTGCCGCACAACCAACACAAGATGAGGATCACACAAGCCACGAGCAATTTACTAGAGTACCTTTTGGCTCTCCACCGGGGAAAGGTCAAGAACCCCTCACAATCACCACGATCGGAGCCAGAGACAATCACCAACCTCCGCTCGACGATCCTCACTGCTCTAAGCCATCTAGGTGGCGGCAACCACCAAGAGTAACAAGCGAATCCCACAGCAAAACACGAACACCAAGTGCCTCTAGATGCAAACACTCAAGCAATGCACTTAGATTCACTTCCAATCTCACAAAGATAAAGAATCAATGATGGAGATGAGTGGGAGGGCTTTGACTAAGCTCACAAGGTTGCTATGTTAATGCAAATGGCCAAGAGAGTGAGCTAGAGTCGGCCATAGGGCTTAAATAGAGAGCCCCCTATGAATAGAACTATTGGCTCCTCTGTTCACTGGAAAATCAGGGCGACCGAACGTAGGACCCCAGCGTTCGGTCGCGCGATGCATGCCACATGGGCCCTGCTTCAAATGCTGATCGTCCGATCTCAACGGTCATCAGTGCACTTAGGTTGTGACCGGACGCTCTACAGTGTAGTACCGGACACAGGATCCCAATGTCCGGTCACTTTCAGTAAGGTTCCATTCGTGACCGAACGTGTCCAATTATAAGCGACCGGACACAGACCAGCCAGAGTCTAGTCGTTTCTAGAGAGCTCCCCGAACCTCTGTTTTGCGACTGGACACGTCCGCTCCTGTACGATCAGACGCAACACCTAAGTTTGGCCATTCTCCAACTGCCACACGTCACGGCTGTTCCTCATGTTACCACGTCAGCGTACGTCAGCACTGACCGAACGTAGGGTCAGAGTCCGGTCACTGCGTGACCAGCGTCCAGTGCACTCTGTGAAAACCCTGTCTTTTCTATATAGGGCACCGATGAAGTTTCGAACCCTTGCTCCCAAGTGCTAAACACAATGTGTATCACCTTTGTGCATGTGTGTTAGCATATTTTCACAAACATTTTTAAGGGTGTTAGCACTCCACTAGATTATAAATGCAATGCAATGAGTTAGAACATCTAGTGGCACTTTGATAACCATATTTCGATATGAGTTTCAGCCCTCTTAATAGTACGGCTATCAATCCTAAATATGATCACACTCTCTAAGTATCTCGATCACTAAACCAAAAAGCTCCTATCAATTTCACCTTTGCCTTGAGCTTTTGTTTTCCTCTTTCTTCTTTTCCAAGTCTAAGCACTTGATCATCACCATGGCATCACTATCATCAAGTCATGATCTTCATTTGCTTCATCACTTGGAGTAGTTTCTACCTATTCCATAATCACTTTGATAAACTAGGTTAGAACTTAGGGTTTTATCAATTTACCAAAACCAAACCAGAGCTTTCAGCTTGGTTAAGAAATAGTTCATGGTCAAGATCAAGAACTACAAGTTACTTTCTTTGACAAAACCAAGGACAAGACAGTGCGCATAGATTCTGATTCTGCTCTATTACATGCATTGATGTGTATTGGGATAGTAGGAAGCTGCCACTGACTGTACAGTTTGGTGACACTGGTCCTCGTTTGTTATAGTCTCAGTTTTCCAGTGCCAATTCCTCTATTGATAGTCAGTCTCTTATTAACACACAGCAGAGTCAGGTCAATTGTCTGCCACTAGCTATGATTTTGCCTGATAATATTCTAGTGCCTAGTCTAGTAGATGATCATAATGCTGAAGCTATTCATATTCTAGAATGTGTTAGTAACTTTGATGTTGCTGCTGATACTAAGGTTGATAATCCTGATGTGGC